>MU270034.1:441839-452181 GCA_021432635.1 Thozetella sp. PMI_491
TAAATAACAATATATATATATTTAATAACAGCTTATTTAAACAAACTTTAGAACCAATCGACTATAATAAAGAACAAGAGGTTTTAATAAAGTGTACTACCTACTCTTATAAAAAGATCGATAAACTACTAGGCTTCTAATCCTCAAATTACATTGCCCACTATAAAAGAAACCACCCTAATATCACTTATAATAAAGAATTAGAAAAAACAAGGCTTAATAAAGCTAATTTACCATCTAAAGAAGGCTTTTTTACTCAGCAATTAAAAAGCTGAAAACAAATATAATCCTCTACTATAATCGAATTTAATAAAGACAAAGCTTTATATAAAATATTAAACTTTATTATTAAAAATAATTTATTATTTAATATATTAAACTCAGGATTATTCCAAGACCTATTAAACTACTATAATAAATTTATACCTACTATTAATAGGTAGAAAATAAAAACAATACTAGAAAAAAGCTATAAAAAAGCTTTAAATACACTTACTTTTAAGCTAAAAGACTATATTAATAATAACAGCACTTTTTCACTTACTCTTAATATTTAGACTACTAATAACTAAACAGCTTATTTTAGCTTACTTTTAATATATATTAACCTTAAATATAAGCTAAATTATAAGCTAATCAGATTTAATCAGCTTATAAAAAGCTATACCAGATAATATATATATACTAAGCTTATAGATATCTTAAAGCTTTATAGCTTAGAGACGTTTAATATACTTAGTATTACTTGAGATAACGCCTTTAATAATAATACCCTTATAAAGGCTATAAAAGCTAATAATAACGATAAAAGCCTATACAATATCCACTGTATTACACACGTTTTAAATATAGTGGTAAAGAATATATTAAAAGAATACCTATTACAATCCACTATAGAAGAAGAACTATCTGATTATACTAATAATATCGTATATATTAATAAAAATAACAATAAAAAAATTCTTTTACTAAAGTTAAAGGATTAACTAATAAAGTACGACGAATCACTACCCTTATAAAATATACCCAGGAAAATCAACAGCTATTTAACAAAGCCTTTAATAAATATAAAAAGAAAGGCAAAATACCACCTACTTATAATATAAAACGGATCCCATTAGATAATACTACTCGTTAAAATTCAACTTTTAATATAATAAAAGTAACGTTAGAGCTTAAAGACATTATTTTATATATATCAAAACTTACTAAAAATAAAGAGTTTAAACAGTATACTTTAACCGATATAGACTAGCTAGCTTTAGAGGAGTTATATAAGATTTTTAATATTTTTATTATTCCTATTATTAAACTATAAGGCTAGGTTTATACTATATTTAATAAAGGCTTATTATTTATCTATTAGATTTATAAAAAGCTTAAACAGCAGTTAAACAACCTAAAGAATAAGTAAAAAACCAATAATATACTCGAATATAATAGCTTTATTAAAGCTATACAAGCTGGCTTATTTAAACTAGATAAATATTTTCCTAGACGGCTTACTATAACTACTTTTAGGGATTTTAAACCATATCTTTTCAGTATAATCCTCGACCCTTGATTTAAACTAATCTATTTTAAGGATAATAGATTATTATATTTTTACCCCGCCTTTTTAAGGGATATATCTAGCTTATTTAAATCAGAATACTTACAGTTAAAACAAGATATTAAAGCTAAATCTATAGTTAATATAGATCTAAATATATCCTTTGACGAATTAGGACTAGATATCAATATTTACAGCGTTTCAGATAAAGAATCTAGCTCAGAGGATGAGCTATATATATAGCTAGAGAGTATAAAGGAGGAATATACGCTATATTTTAAAGAGCGTAATAAAGGGTTTAAAACTGATCCACTTATATGGTGGAAAACTAATAGCCACCGATTTTTTATACTAGTTATATTAGCTAGACGATATTTAGCTATACCAGCTACTTCCGCAGCTATTAAAAGCAAGTTTAGTATAAGTGGTAATATTATTACTAAATCTAGGAATAGCCTAGCTCTAGAAACGGTTAAATAGCTTATTTTACTTAAAAGCTGGAATATTAAAGATTTATCAGAGTTAATTACTCAGGAAGAAGAGGATTAGTTTATTAGTTATTTTATTAGTTATTTTATTAGTTATTTTATTAGTTATTTTATTAGTTATTTTATTAGTTATTTTACTAGTTATTTTATTAGTTATTTTATTAACTATTTTACTAGTGATTTTCTAGGCTATTTTATTAATTATCTTACTAGTGATTTTCCAAGCTCTTTATTTGATATTTTACTAGTTATCTTAATATATAAGTAATATTTTTATTACTCTAGTTTTTATCTTAGTTTTTTATATGTAAACTATAGTTTTCTTTAGTTAGTTTAGTTTAGTATTAGTTTTAAGTAAAACTAACTAGTCTAGTATTAGTTTTAATAGAAACTAAACTAGGGTGGGTCTAGTTTTTACTAAAACTAAACTAGACTAGTATTAGTTGCGGTAAAAACTAAACTAACTAACTAAAATCACAGCCCTGGGAAATATAGTGTTATATATATCTAAGGCTTTAGCTAAGTTAGAGCGACTATATTAATAAAAGCATCTTTTTTAGGCTAGGGGTAAGAAGTTATTTAACTATAGGATAATTAGTTTAAAAGAGGATAATATTAAGGAGATATCCTTTAAGTAGTATATAATAAGTAAGGTTTAGTCTTTTAAAGCCCTTAAAGTGATTAATTAAAAAGTAATAGGTTTTAACTTAGTATTAATTAATTAGAGTTTTAATAGTAAAACTATTAAATAAGCTCCTATAAATTCATTAAGTATTTACTAAGTTCCTATATATTTTTACTAATATTATATCCTATCTATTTAACTAAGTACTCTAATCTATCTTTAATATTATAAGAGTCTATAATATTTTTAACTTTATATTCTAGTTACTTATTAACTTTTATATATTTATTTAATTTAGTATTTTTTAGTATTAGTTTAAGTAGTAAGATATAAAAAATCAAGTATATCTATATTATTATAAGTAATTTTAATTTATAAATAACATTATTAATTTATTTTTTAATTTAAAATAGTCTTAGTTTTTTAAAATCTAATTTATTACTTAGTTGTATTATTTTAATATTACTTTATAAAAGGTAGACCTTATCTCCCTTTTAAAAGGTTAGTCTTTTTAACCTTTTCTAGTTAGTATACTTACTTATTTTATTATAGATAAACTTAAGTTTTTTCTTTATAAGTTTATATAGGGTTTTTAATTCTTTAACCCTTAATCCTACTCTAAGATTCTCTTTTAAGTTAAAAAGGGTTTAATAGACTTTTAGTTTAAAGTTATAGTTAGTAAAGAATAGAGATATCTTAGTTGATTTTTACCTAGTATTATTATAAGTAAACTAAGTAATTAGTAATAGTTATATCTAATTATTTTATTTATAGTTAATATAATAATATAAGTATTATTTTATAGTCTAGTTAAATCTTTTTATTTATTTATTAGACTAAGGGTAATAAGTTATTAATAATTAATATTTAATTCTTATTTAGGCTATAAGAGTTTTTTAAAAGTTTAAAATAAATAACTTATCTCTATTACTAACTAGTTTGTCTAATAGTTTATAATTTATAATAATATTTTTTATAAATATATAGGTTAGTTTTTTAATATTACTAGCTTTTCTATATAAGATAAAGTAACTATACTTAATAAGTCTATTAATAATTACTAGGATATTATTAAAAGATACTCTAGTTAAAAGTTTTTTTAAGAGTAGTAATTTTATAATAAAGTCTAGGGAGACTAAGCTCTATATTTTTTTAGGAATTAAGAGGAGTTATAGTTTTTTATAGATCTTATACTAATTTACTTTACTTTTATTATATTTATTATATTTCTTAATTACTTCTTTTATAATTTTTTTAGCTTTAGAGAAGTTATAGGTATAATATAATTATTTAAAAGTCTTAATAACTCCTTAATATCTATAAGAAAGGATTTTATATATTTTCTTTACTAGGTTTTATTATAAGGTATTAAAGACATAGATTTTCCTATAAAATTAATAGATTTTATTTTTCTTTTCTAAGTCCTTACTAAGGCTATTTTATATAAAGTTTATAAAGTCCTAATTATTAGAAACTTCCTTAATCTTATTAGTCTAGTTAGGGTTTAAAAGGACTTAAAAGGCAGTATTTAGCTCTTAAAAAGCCTAACCTAAGCTTTTATCTTTTAAGACTGTTAAAATACTTTATATATATAGTTTTAATTCTTATATATAGTCTTTTTTTTTAGCTAAAAGTATCTACCCTAGTATTTTCTAGTCTTTTTTTATATATAATTTTAAAATTAAATTCTAATAAAAATTTAGTCTATCTAATTTAATATTTATTTAGCTTTTTATTAGTTATAAAATAGGTAAGGTTCTTATAATTTATATAGATAATAATTTAATATTATACTTTATAAAGATAAACCTTTTATTTTTTAAGTGTTTTAATAATAGCTATTAGTTCTTTATCATATATCTAATAATTAACTTTTACTTTTTTAAGTTTTTTTAAGAAAAAAGTGACTAAGTATAGTAGTTCTTCCTTATTATATTACCTAAGTTATCCTTTTATAATAAAGTTTAAGGAGTTAGTTTTAACTTTATATAGTTTTACTAAGTCTAAAAATATAAGTATAAATTTATTTAAGATCTTTAACTTAATAGTTTTAAAGGCTTTACTAGCTTAATTAGTCCACTTAAACTTAGTCTTCTTATAAGTAAGCTTTATAAGTAGTAAGGCAAGCTTATTATAGTTTTTTATAAAGCAATAGTAATAATTAATAAATCTAAGAAAAGCTTATACTCTTTTTACTATTTCTAATAGTAACTAGTTTTATACTACTACTACTTTTTTAAAGTTTATTCTTATAAATCTAGGGGTGATTTTAAATCTTAAAAAGATAGTTTTTTTAGTGTAAAACTTACTTTTCTTTAGTTTTATTAGAAGTTTAGTATCTTTTAGAGCTTTTAAAACAGTATAAATATATTATTTATATTTTATTTTATTTTTTAAGTAGATAAGGATATTATCTAGGTAAATAATATAAAACCTATTAATATAAGGTTATAGGATATAGTTAATTATAGCTTAAAATATTACTAGGGCGTTTTATAGTTTAAATAATATGACTAGATACTTATAGTATTTATATTTAATCCTAATTACTGTTTTTTATTCTTCTCTTCTAGTTACTTATATTAGGTTATAAGCTCCTTTTAAGTTAAAATATGTTATTATTATAGCTCCTATTAATTAGTCTTATAATTTAAATATTAAAGGTAATAATCCTCTATTAGGAATAATAATACTATTAAGTTGTTAATAATTAATATATAATCTTTATTTTCTAGTATTATCTTTATTTTTCTTTAGTATAAATAGGATTAAGTATCTTACCAGTAAATTTAATAGTTATATATAATCTTTTTCTAGGTTTTTATTAAGATATTATTATAAAGCTATAAGTTTTTCTTTATTAAGTTTATAGATTTTATATAATTTAAGTTATTCTTCTAGTTTAATTAGTATATAATAGTTAAACTAACTATATTTTAATAACCTTATGTCTAATATTCCTTTAAATAGTTTGTTATACTTCTAGTATTTTTTTAATATCTTACTTAAGGTTTTTATTATAAATGCTTTAGTAATTATTAATATTTTAAAAGTCTTTTTTATAGGCTTACTTAAGGATCTTATATAAGTTATACTAAAGGCTAAATCTCTTTAAATATCTTTAGTTTCTTTTTTTAAGATTAGTTAGGTATATTCTTTAGGTATTAGTCTAAAGAATATCTAGCTAGTTATCTAGTTAATTCTTAGGTTGTTTTTTTTATAATTATAGTATCCCTAGAATTAAGTAGTATAATTTAATTTTTATAATATTAAAGGTTATTTCTTTATTATATATATTATAGGCTAATATTAAAAGGGGTATAGTCTCTATTATAATCTCTCTCTTTTTATACTAAGCTAGTTCTCCTTTTATAATATATAGGCAATATATAAATTCTTTTTTTTCTAAGGTAGTTATAACTAGTTAATAACTCTAGATAATATATAATTTCCTTAGGATCTATTATTAATTACTATAATAATATTATATTAGTTATTAATAATAAAAATATAGATAAATAGTTTTAAGTTTAAACTAGTAGCTATTATAAAAGTCGTTATCCCTAGGTTGTCTTATTAACTCTTTATAGGCAATATCTATTATTTTTTATCTAATCTTATCTTAGGGTTAGTTATAAGTATTAGCTTTTTTCTACTAGGTATAGCTTATATTATATAAGATCTCTAAGCTAAAGCTTAAGTCTTATATTAATAAATTATTCTTACATATATTTTACAGCTTTAATTTATTCTTTAGTTGTTTATAAGCTAGTAGGGTCTCTTCTTATAAGAGTATATCCTTATATTTTTCCTTAGTATTATTATATAGTTTTTTCTATATAATAGTATAAATATATTATAAAAGTATATTATATTATGTTTAACTTATTTTTATAATATATTAGGTACTAAGGGTTTAGCCTAAAAATAGTCTATCTATTATATTAGTCCCTTATTTCTTAATACTTTATTTCTTCTTATAGGTAAGGGTTATTAATTTACTATATCTTATACCTAATAAAAAAGAAGTTATACTTTAACTTATCTATAATATATATTTTATATAGTATAATATATTATATCTAAGTAATTTTTTATAGTATTTATATTAAGGGCTTATTTAAGGGTTGTCTTAATAATTTAATGATTAGTTATTTTTTAAGGAGTTATAATATAAGACTTTATCTATAAGGAATAATATATATTTCCCTTTTAAGATTAGGTTAAGTCTAATCCTTAGGTATTCTTAAACTATAAATAAGGGTGTATTATATAATTCTTCTATTAGTTCTTTTTTAATTTTTAATAAGCTATTAAATTCTTCTCCTTATTACCTAGATATATAAAAGATAAGTTATTTATCACTTCCTTTATAGATATAGGTTTTAATAAGAGAGTTATTTAACTATATCTTATAAACTTTTTATTATTATAATATATTATTATAAGGTATTATTTAAGGTAGTTTAATTATTTAAATATAGGTATTAAGATATCTAGTTTTAAAAGTTTTCCTAGTTGTTATATATTAACAGGTTCTTATTTTATATATAGGGTATTATCTTTAATATATATATTATATCTAGGATTATTTAAGTTTATAAATTAGTATTTCTTTTTATTTTTAAAATAGTTATTATATAATCTTTATAGCTAATAATTAGGCTTATTATCCTAGTTTTTTATATATTTTAAAGGTAATAATATATAAAAGAGTAAGTACTTTTTATAATAAGTATATATTATTTCTCTCTAGTTTTTAATATAATCAGGGTTGTGAACTAGTATAGTATAGTATAGTATTTAGCTGTACTAGTACTATACTAGTACTAGTCTAGTATATACTAGACCCACACTAGTATAGTATAGTCTTATACTAGTACTAGGCTAGTATAATATAACTCTATACTAGTACTATACTATAATATACTAGTTTATACTATAGTACTCATATAAAATACTAGTGTAAATACTAGTGTAATAAAATAGCTTATAGAATAACTAATAGAATAACTAATAAAATAACTAATCTTCCTCTTCCTCTTTATCTAATCCTTTTAACTCATCTATATCTCTGATTTTCCAGCTTTTAAGTAAAATAAGCTTTTAACCGTTTCTAGATCGAGCCGATTCCTAGCTTTAGTAATAATATTACCTCCTATACTAAAAGTGCTTTCTATAGCTCCTGAAGTAGCTGGTATAGCTAAATATCGTCTAGCTAATATAGCTAGTATAGGAAACTGGTGGCTATTAGCTTTCCACCATATAAGTAGCTCTGTTTTAGGGCCCTTATTACGCTCTTTAAAATATAGCGTATATTCCTCCTCAACGCTTTTAGGCTGTATATATAATTCATCCTCTGAGCTAGATTTTTTATCTGAAATGCCGTAAATATCTGTATTATCTATATTTAGCTTGTCAAAGGATAGATTTGTGTTTATCGTATTTTTAGCTTTAATATCTTGTTTTAGCCGTAAATATTCCGATTTAAATAAGCTAGATATATCTCTTAAAAAAGTAGGGTAAAAATATAGTAATCCATTATCTTTAAAGTGTAATAACTTAAACCTAGGGTCTAGTATTATACTAAAAAGGTATGGTTTAAAATCTTTAAAAGTAGTTGCTGTAAGTTGTTTAGGAAAATATTTTTCTAGTTTTAATAAGCCAGCTTGGATAGCTTGGATAAAGCTAGTATAATCGATTATATTATCGGTTTTTTACTCGTTTTTTAAGTCGTTTAATAGCCGTTTAAGCTTATTATAAATTTGGTATATAAATAATAATCCTTTATTAAGAGTAGTATAAACCTGGCCTTGAAGCTTTATAGTAGGGGTAACAAATATAGAAAAGATTTCGTATAGTTTTTGTAAAGCTAGCCAGTCTGAATCGGATAAAGTATGCCGTTTAAACTCTTTATTTTTAGTAAGTTTTGATATATATAAAATAACGTCTTTAAGCTTGAGCGTTACTTTAATTATATTATAAGTGGAATTCCATCTAGTTGTATTATCTAAGGGTATCTGTTTTATATTATAAGTAGCTGGAATTTTACCCTCTTTTTTATATTTATTATAAGCTTCGTTAAATAGCTGTTGATTTTCCTGGGTATATTTTATAAGAGTAGCGATTCGTCGTATTTTATTAGTTAATCCTTTAACCTTAGTAAAAGAGCTTTCTTTATCGTTTTCTTTTATATATATTAGATTATTAGTATAGTCGGATAGCTCTTCTTCTAAGGAGGATTATAGTAAATATTCCTTTAATATATCTTTAACCACTATATTTAATACATATGCTATACAGTAGATATCGTATATAAGACTTTTAGGGTTGTTATTTTTAATAGCTTTTATAAGAGTATCGTTATTAGAGGCATTATCTCGAGTAATACTAAGAATATTAGACGTCTCTAAGCTATAAAGCTTTAAGATATCTATAAGCTCAGTATATATATATTAGCCGGTATAGCTTTCTATAAGCTTAGTAAAGCCAATTAGCTTATAATTTAGCTTATATTTAAGATCGATATATATTAAAATTAAGCCAAAATAAGCTGTTTAATTATTAGCAGTCCAAATATCAAGTGTAAGTAAAAAAGTGCCGTTATTATTTATATGGGTTTTAAGCTTAAAAATAAGTGTATTTAAGGCTTCTTTATAGCTTTTATCGAGTATATCTTTTATTTTCCACCTATTTATAACTGGTATAGATTTATTATAGTAGTTTAATAAGTCTTAGAACAACACTGAGTTTAATATATTAAAAGATAAGTTATTTTCAACGATAAAGTTTAATACTTTATATAAAGCTTCGTCTTCGTTAAATTCTTGTATAGTAGTAGATCTTATACGTTTTCGGCTTTCTAATTAGTTAAAAAAGCCTTCTTTAGGTGGTATATTAGCTTTTATAAGCTTAGTTTTCTCTGATTCTTTATTATAAGCGATATTAGGGTGTTTTTTTTATAATGGGCAACGTAATTAGAGGTTTAGAAGCCTAGTAATATATCAATCTTTTTATAAGAGTAAGTCATACACTCGACTAAAACCTCTCGTTCTTTATTATAATCAATTAGTTGTAAAGTTCGATTATATAAGCCGTTATTAAATATATATGAATCATTATTTAATATAAAATTGGCTTTATTATATTTTAAGTCTTTATATTGCTGGCTAGCTAGTTGGCTAGTTGATTAACTAGTTGTTTAGCTAGTTAACTAACTAGCTTTGTTTAATATTTATATATCCTCTATTATAATAGAGGGGGTAGCTAGTAAAGTAGAGTTATAAGATCTGTTAGAGGCTATTTTTATATATAAGTAGTATAAGTAGTATAAGTAGTGTAAGTAGTATAAGTAGTATAAGTAGTGATAGATAAGAAAAAAGTAAAAGATAGTAAAGTAAAGGGGAAGTATTCTTTATATAGTTTTATTATATATATCTAAAAGATTCTAGTAAGATCTAGCTAATTAGTAATAATATATATTATTAATAATATATATATTATATTATATTTTAGCTTATAAAGCTTTAAATATTAATTTATATGTATTAATAAGCAAATAGAAGCTTAAAGAAACTCATAGAATCTTCTAGATATCTCTCGCTTTTTCCCTATAGCTACTTATCTAATTAGCTTACTATATAATATACTATATAATTAAGCTATATATATTGTAGG
>MU270034.1:529965-926194 GCA_021432635.1 Thozetella sp. PMI_491
GTAAAAACTAAACTAACTAACTAAAATCACAGCCCTGGCCATGCCATACAAAAGCCCATTCCAACTGCCAGGATTGTGGGAACCTCCACGACAACGCTAAGCTGAACGCTGGGGAGATCCCACTACGTATATGTAAGAGCGGTAGAGCTCCATCTCTACCATTCTCTAGATCTACAGTTCAATTCTTTACGTATGCGCGAACAACCTATGCGAAGTTGTGCGAAAAATCATAAATATAAACCAGTAGAAAAGCAACATTCCTAAGCCTTTCCGACCGGAGCTAATATATACACGCAATAATAGGCAATTTGGAGTAAGACTGAGAGGATTAGATCCTGTAACGAGATATAAAACCCCTGATGACCTTCAGCTACCCTAATCTCCTTAGAAACATATGTTATATTCCACAGCGCATTCAATCCTCCTCGTTAGCCTCGCAAAATACTTCAACCCCCGAACACACGGCGTAACCGCAAGTAATCAAGACCGCCGCCGGACTTGATGCGTCAGAGAGAGGCCTGGATTGGCGTAGCGACTAATGTTCGAATTGCCTTGGCGACTGCCTCTGCTGCTTCGACTTGCGGGAAATGACCAACACCGTTGAGTTCGACCACGACAGCACGAGGCAACAGATGGGTGGCCTGCTGGAGAACGTGTCGTCCCGAGACCGGGTCATCGAGACCCCATGCGAGGCACAGCGGACCCTTCCACGCGGCTAGGGCTGTTTCCCAGCGGCGGTGGTGGCGGTCTCTCTCCGCATTATAACGAATATGTAAGTGCGCTAGCCTATGTCCGTTGTTTAAGGACATGCCGTACCAGAGGTCCTCGAACTCTTCATCGCTAAGCTTTGATTCTCCCCACAAGCTCGCGAGCCCAGACCTCACCATCCCAGCGGTGATATGGCTGGCGATCAATTTTCCGAGGATAGGAGTGATCAGAAGCTTCTGCAAGAGGGTTGGCCTGTAAGCACTGTAGATGATCCCGCAGTTCAGCACCGTAAGTCTGGCGATACTAAAAGGTAGCTTGTCTGATAGTTGGCGATCGACGAGTTCCTGGCCAACAATACCTCCGTAGTCATGCACTACCAAGTTCACCGAGGAGAGACCTAGTAAGGTAACTAAATCCTCAACGCTGTCGGCAGACTCGGCAACGGAATATTCGTAGGGATTCGGCTTATCCGAGGCGCCATAGCCGAGAAAATCTAGCGTTGTCACGTCATGATCGCTCGAGAGATCGGTTGCCACGGCCGAGTAGTCGTGGGACCAAGTCGGGAAGCCATGCAGCAGAATTACGGCTGGTCCAGAACCTCGCCTGCGAAAGGCAAGACGATGCCCGCGCCGGCTCACGAGCATCTCGCACTGCGCGATCCATTCTCGCGCCTGCGGGGCTCTCTCACGCGATGGTTGTCTCTCGGTCATCGTAATTTCCAGTTGTACTCGTTAGTGGAATAGACCCATGTGCCGAGGTAATTTAAGCGAAGCGGCCGGCTCCAGTTCAGCGGGATAACGTCAGCGACCGAAATGTGGCCTCTGCCCTGCGCCGCCCTAACTCTCTTAGTACTAGTGTACCAACGGCCGCCACGGATTGGTTCCGCTTAGCAGCTTCTGGTGACTGGGAGATGGCCCGCGTCTACAAAGAGACGGTAAGACTCGGGCGCAGGACTAAGAACTCGAAATCCACCGTGAATCTGGCCGCTTTTGGATAAGGCTCGGGGGATCGGCACCAAGTTCCCTCCGCCCTACCGAGTCTTAGATGATAATGTCAAAGCCGTGCGACAGTCTGCCGGCTTTTAGAGGCTAGGGTTTTAAACTCGTGCAGGCAATCCCCCGCCCGATACCGAGTACGGCCTGATCATACCCATCACAGGAGAGGCCTGCACCCTGAAACAGGGGAGTGCTCTGTGGTCTGCAAAACGCGTAGTAGAGCGTGCGCGCACCAAAATATAAAAGGAAACGCTGCCTCACGTGGACTCTGGTCATGTCAAGATGACCCTGCCAGCAAGGGTAAAAAGAAGACCTGGCTATCTTGCTCAAGATCCCTGCCAGAGTTCAATACATAGCAAGCATTGCCATCGAGCTATCAATGTTGTGGTACTCTCTCAGGAGCCCTCCGGCCCCCTTCGGGACGAATCGTCTACAGAGCTTGATCGTCGTTGTTCGGCGTAGCCAACGACGAGGGCGGCCCAGAATGATTGAATCGCAGGATCGTCTGGTTCCATGGCTTTCAAACTCCTGACTAGAGTCTCCATGTTCATCTTGACCAACCTAGGTTGAGCCGGGGCGTTGTTCAGTCGATAATTCATCTCGACCTCCCTCTCGGCCATGGTAAAAGCTGGCGCGTGGTCGTCCAAACTTGGAAATGACAGTCTGTTGACCCCTCCCCAAGGCTGATTTTGCTTCCTAGACTCTCCTAAACATGGACAGGCCGCAAGCAACAGTAAGGCTAGCCATAACGGCAGCAAAATTCTCGCCGAGACTATCTTCCTCTAGTTCCTTAACCACGCTCCCTTTTCAACTAATGCCATCATCTTGATCTGCATCTGCCTGATTCATATGAGCGAGTAGACTCGGTATGCCTCCGCAAAGAGAATAGTGTAGCCGTTCACTATGGCGTTGTTGTCCTTGGCATGGAATGAAATCTCGAGGGACTTGACATAAACGTGAAGGAATTCGAAAGCGGCGAGGATATCGTCATAGTACTCGATCAGGAGTCGGAAGAAGGACCACTTCAGGTTCACCACAGCCGGATGGGTTGGCGAGAGGTTGCCCTCCATGTGCGTCAGCTCTTCCCTCCATTCGTCCCCAAATTACTTTCTAACTTCGGTTTCGCTCTGAATACATTCATGCCCCTAGTCGATTGCTTGGATAGGGCTTGAATGAATCGAAGTGCTCTCTGGGTAGCTCACTTGACCAGCGGCTCGCAGAGTAAAAGGCGAGAGATATTGGGGTCACAGGGTTCCTCGGTAGCCTCGGGCACTAAGACGCTGAGCCTAGTCAACTTACCCAAATGGAGGTAACAAGCCACTTGGACATTTCTCATTTCGTGCTATATCCGCGACTGCAGTTTTAACGAAACCCCCCCACTACCAACCATCACCCCGGCACTCCCTCTCGAGAAGGATGCGGCTTATTAATGCAGCCAGGGCATTAATTTTGCCCGGAGGAACTATTAAGTTCCGTGATACAAAAAAGCAATGCATATTAAAGTAATAATAATGTTCGCTTAAACATTATATTTGCCAGTTGAAGTTGATTTGTGATGCGATTAATAGCGACTGACCGGAGACTTTTCGTGCCCTACTATACAAGCCCGATATTTCTGATAGGGGTAATGCTTTCGGGGTGGTTAACCGGCCGAGGAGCAACTATATAAACTTTATGTTACGGCCCATATGATGTGAACCTGCATCTCGCCCTTTAACGTCAAGCTTGATACGGCGATCAGTTCTACCAAGATGAAGCCTCAGTTGCTACCTTCCATACTCAGCCTGGCGGCAAGCTATTATTTCTCAGGCGCTGCCGCAGCACTGTCCACGCGTCAGCTTTACCAATTCCCCAACCTGACGTTAATCGAAAACCTTGCGGTCCGTCCTAATGGCCAGCTGGTGCTCAGTACGATGAGCAACGGAGGCAATCTCTACACCCTTGACCCGCATTCTCCGCAGCCGGAAGTTCAAGTTGCAGCTGTTTTTGCCGATGCGACCGGCACAACTGGGATAGCTCAGACAGCGCCCGATCAATTTGTGATCATGGGAGGCTATTTGAATCAGAGTGCCTTCCGTTATGTCGACAACAAATATAACGTATACGTTTTACACTTCAACGATTGCCATGGTACTACTGCGACGATACGTAACGTATTTTCCGCCACGGGTTTCGTAAACGGTATTGCGGCCCTCCCCGGCTATCCCGACATTGTCCTAGCGGCCGATTCGTCAAGTGGAGAAATCAATCGCGTGGATGTGGCCAAAGGAATTACGGAAACCGTCTTGCAAGACTCCAGACTGAACTACACGAGTAGTTCGCCCCTGCCCATGGGCGTGAATGGCATCAAGGTGTATGATGGCCATATATACTTTACTAATTCTGGATTGCAAACCTTTGGGCGCATACCAATGAGTGCTGACGGTCGGACATTTGGGGACTTGGAAATCATTGCCAAAATTCAAGCGGCTGGTTCGCTTGTGACCTTCGACGACTTTGTCATCGACTCGCACGGGACCACATATGTCGGGACACAGTGGACCGGCTTGACTAAGATCTCTCCATCTGGAGAGCAGGTTTTAGTGGTCGGAGGCGACAACAGTACCACTCTGTTGGGCCCGACGGCTGCAGCTTTGTCCCGTGATGAGAAAAGACTATACATCACAACAGCGGGTCTTGCTTTTGGTGCCCCGGTGGCCGGGGGCCAAATTGTGGTAGTTGAACTCTGATGTAACCAGAATACTAAGCTAAAGAGAGGAAGAAGGTAAACTAATAGCTACAGATCCAGATAGATAGATAGATATAGTGTTCAATTGAGCCATTATATCACGTGAGTGCAAACGCATGGTTGCAAACGAACGAACGTGAGTGTAACGCATGGGGATGGCCCTGGGCTACCACAGTGATAATCTTTTCTTAACGCTTTTAACTCGTAAATACACATTGTAAACTTATATTTGGTTAATGAAGTATAAATGTTCGAGATCGATCCTATTCCCGCGAGGTATACAGGCCTAGTATAAAACATATTATCATTAGCTTTAACGACTAGTTTCCAACTTAAAGATACCACGAGGATGAACGGGACTTTTGCCATCAAATTAGTGGACCTACCAGTAATATCCTCAGCTCGCACTGGCTCGGCTAGAATACGCATCTTTCTAACAGTCAATTGATTGGGCGTATTTCTGTGGGGTTTTGCGACCAGCTGTTACTTTCTAATGCGTGCGGGGAGGGGGAAGCTCCTCACAAGCTTTCTTCGAAAATTATCCCGCTCCGAAAGAAAACATTCTAGACTACTTTTAGAATCTCTATAAATTGACAATTACCAGATCAGAGGGCGACTTTACCGAGATGACGTCGATCCTCCCGCAGTTCTCGCTAAAGGGGAGAACTGCAATCGTGTCGGGCGCCGCCTCCGGTCTCGGATATACCATAGCCGAAGCGCTGGCGGAGGCCGGGGCAAATGTAGCAATACTGTATAATAGCAGCAAGGCTGCAGCTGAATCTGCCCGCAAGGTGGAAGACCGATACAATGTCCTTTGTAGGCCGCTATTCCGTGACCGCAAGCTGTCTCTCAGCCCATCGTTTGCTAATCCAACGCAACAATGCGCACAGGCAAAGCATATCAAGTGGATGTGACACGGGCTGACATGGTAGAGTCCACGGTCAATCAAGTTGTGAAGGAGTTCAATGGCCGCCTTGATTGCTTCATTGCCAACAGCGGCATTGCATGTGAGTTGTATCCTTGCTCCCCTGTGATGTAGGGCTCATCTCTGACGCCACTGTGCCTGACTTGAAAAGGGAGCCAGACTTCCGTTCTTGACAGCAGCATCTCGCATTACCGTGAGATTATGGCTACGAACCTGGACAGCGTGTACTACTGCGCGCGGGCAGCTGGATTTCACTGGCGCCGCCAGGCAAAGGAACAGACAACCATAGACGGAAAGAGACTTGAAGGCTTCCAAAAAGGTAGCTTCATTGCGACGGCAAGTATGAGCGGTCATATTGTAAACTTTCCTCACATTCAAACCGCGTATAACGCTTCGAAGGCTGGTGTTATTCATATGTGTAAGTTTCTACAAACTTTCATGATAGCAATCTAGATGCTAGCTGACCAGGTCTATGGATGATAGGCAAATCTCTCGCGGTTGAATGGGTAGACTTTGCACGCGCAAACACCGTATCCCCAGGATTCATTGAGAGCGGGCTTACAGGAGCGGTATCCGAAGAAATAAAGGATTCTCTAAGAGAAAAGACACCCTTGCGGTTAGTTATTCTACAGACCGTCTTGTAGGAGAATCCTCACTTTACGCCACGGCTAATATGTGACTTCTAAGGCGCATTGGAGAGCTGAGAGAGATGAAGGGAGTCTACCTTTACCTTGCATCAGACGCATCCAGCTTTACTACCGGTACTGATATCGTTTCCGACGGTGGCTACACCCTATGGTAAAGCGTGAGATTTCGGTAGTTAACTTTAGCGATGTGGAATTCCTCGATGCTTTCTTCTAACCCATAAGTTGCGAGTTCTTTTGGAGTTGTGTGAAAGTAGGCCAACAGCGTTGAGAATTCGGGGCCCGCTTGCTCTAATCTATGCTGCGTTACTGCATCTCGTTTTCGGGGCAACCGTTTAGAAGGCTTTAATGCGTGGGAAAAGGGTTTACCTAGTACTGTTACCCTTGTACGGATACCGTAGAAGTGCTTAAGCCGTGGCTTGCATCCACCGGGAAGTAGTATAAAGATTGCGTTTTCATCTAGTCGGTTTTGAGAATGTTACGATTATCATCACTTTAACAGCAACAACAACAACCACCAATATGAACAAGAACCGTTTCCGATATTATAAAGTCGCCCACTATCGTGTAATCAGCTACCTCTAGCTTTTACCACTCGATTATTTCTTAGTACTCGCTTAAAATGTATAAGACTGGAATTATAATTATTGCAGCTACGGTCTTTACTGCCGCCATACCCCTCGTTCCGAGGTAGAACGATACCCGGCCCACGAACGTATCATTGTCGGGACACTAAGTAATGGCTATGGCTAACATGGTTTGGTTTATTATGAGCTAGTATGAGACTGACAAAAGCATGGTTGAGAACGTAGGCCAGTATTTAGCAGTATAGGCTAGTAAACGAGTGATCTGAAAGAGAGATGCTCGCTTGACCAGCAGTGTGTAAAACTGGCTAGTCAAACAGCTACTTATCCACGTACGGCAGCTGGATCTCGTCGGCTCGCGTGTAGGCTGTACGGCATCTTAAATTTAGATACCGGACTATATCAAGGCAGTGGCTAAGTGAAACAGGTAAAATATAGTAAAATATACGCTATGGATTTAGATCGAGGTCTGACTGTAGCTATCTGGCCGTGGTCAGGAATCCTTCCTGATTAGAGAACCTAGTTCAACAGGTATTTTAATCCAATAGACTACCCTGTGTTCTTTTACCTCGGTCGACACTGCGGGTTGTTGGAATAACATCGTATCAAGAAATATCAATTGTTTCCGAAGTACTAGAATCTTTCATTCAATCCACAACGGCCCTAAATTTCGCGGCCTGCCTCTTCAGTTACGTCAGGTTCATAATCCTCCGACCCTCTTGAAGGCTCATCATCCTCCTCCTCTTCCTCCTCCTCGTCCGACGAGTCCGATTCGGACTCGTTGTTATCGTCGAACCTCTCCTCTCCACTCCACTTTATTTGCGCATCGCCCTGCTCTGTATTAAGTGCATCTCGGCAAATACCGCATCTGAAGCATAAAGAAAACCTGTCCGACGCGCGGATGTACTCTACCCCCCGATGCCCCTAGTTGTTTCCTTCAGCAACTATTGATAGAAGTATCGGTTTGGGAAAGAGACTTACCAAGAAACACATATCGCATGTTCCATCGAGCGCTCGTGCCGTGCGGGATTGGTGGTCCTGGGCGTTCCATACTTCCGTATGGTTGGAGATATCAACTTTCAGCGGATTCTTCGGGGTCAGCAACTCGAGAACACGGGGACTTGCTCCGCAGTATTGAGCCACTTTCAACGGGGTCCAGATGCGTTGCGGAGTCCGCACTTTGGCCCAGACGTCTGCCTCCTGCTCAATAAGCAGATTAATCACCTCGACCTGGGCATCATTCTTGTTGCTAGAGCTTGCTGCCCAAAAGAGAGGCGTCCATCCGGCTTTGTCTGCATCATTGGCCGACTTAGGGGCCTGTTTGAGCAGAGTCTCCACCAACCAAGGGTTGCTCGCGCCGGCAGCAAGATGAAGCGGCCGACGGCCTAGCTTGTCTTGCGCCTGTGTATCCGCGTCGGCGCTCAGCAGGCGCTGGAACCGATCTTGGGATCTGAAACTAGAGTTGACGATCAGGTGGACTGGACGCCGCTCACAGCTGTCATCACATGCGTTGACATCGGCTCCGCGGCGAAGGAGGTAGTCAATGATGGCCATGTCTGCGCCTGCATGACATGCCACGCCCAGCGCGGAGCCGAGAAGACCTGCCTTCTGCCTCACATCTGCTTTCCCTTGTTCAACTAAATGATGGATGATTTCCAGCTGGTCAAGAGTAGATGACTCATGATGGCATGCCACCTGCAGTGGTGTACTGAGTCTGGCCTCCACCTTTGCGTCTACTCGCGCTCCACTCGACACAAGGCGTTTTACAACCTCGACATTCCCAGAACTGCATGCGAGGTGCAGAGGGGTCGTTTTGCCGCCAGGGCTGACGTTGACGTTGGCTGACTTGGAGATGAGGAACTCGGCGAGACCGAACCCCCCAGCTTCTATGGCGGAGCAGAGAGCTGTATACTCCCGTAGATTTGGGACGTCTAGAGACGCCCCGCGGTTCACCAGTCTCCGTATTCGATGGTCCGGCTGTCTGAGGAAAGTTGTTGCGAAGTGAAGAGCGGTGTTACCCTCGTCGTCTGTCTCGTCCAGTGCTAGGTTGTATTGCAATGCAATTTCAAGCATATTGTCTTTGCCAGAATGCACCACGTGGTGCAGCATCGGCCGATTATCCACACCGCGTGCGTCGATCTTAGCTCCGGCTTCAAGCAGCAATCTGAAAACCTCGGCGTGCCCTCTCTTGGCGGCTGCGAGTAGAGGAGTGTACCCTTGATCGGCAAATCCGCTCGACGTCATTCTCGCTTCGATGTCGGCCCCCCTCTGAATGAGGAGCTTCACCGAGTCGAGGTAGTTACTCCACACCGCAAGATATAGAACGGTACCGTCGCGAGAGTTAGCATCGATCTCAGACTCATGGTCCAAGAGGAGGCGGATCATGTTCGCGTCGGAATAAGCGCTATGCAGCGCAGTCCACCCCGTTTTCTGCGCTGTCTCGGCGTGGATATTCGCTCCTTGATGGATCAGATACGTCACAAGCTCCTTCTCTTTAGACTTCACGGCTTGCGTCAAAGGAGCCGCTCCATATATATTGACATTGGCCCTGCGCTCGACAAGAAGTCGAACCAGTTCGAGATTCCCCGTCATGACAGCATGCACGAGCGGCGCACAGCAACCCGTGGTTTTGTCAGGGTCGGCTCCAGCATCTAGCAGGATGCGACACGTCTCGAGCTGCCCCGTGTCTGCCGCTGCAGCGAGTGGTGTGCCCCATTGGTTAGACGCGTGGATGATGTCGGAATTGACTCTTAGAATATGCCTAACACATTCTAAGTAGCCCCTGCGAGCGGCATGTGCGATAGGGGCATCGTTCTCTGGGTAGACAAGTCGCTCGATACCAGCGCCGGCGTCCAGTAGCATGCCCACAACCCCATGGTGCCCGAGCTTGAGTGCCAAAACTATAGGCGTCTCTGGCGCAGTCAGCCTACCGTACACCGTGGCCCCCATCTGCACGAGTGCGGTGGCCGCCTGTACGTGGCCAAGTCGGGTCGCCAGTTCTAAAGGCGACACCACTGAGTCCTCTATCCCCAGCGGGCTTCCATGGTAGGGCTGGGGTATTGCTCTAATTACCTCCGGGAGATCGGCCATCGCCGCGAAGTGGAGTGGTGTCAGCCCTGACATACTGGAGAGTGGATCGCCCCTTTGGATTCCGTCCTTGACAAGAGCTTTGATCAGATCCGTAAGCCCGAGCCATGCAATCCGTCCAAGGATCGCTGGTGACCACTGAAAGGCAATATTATTCGAAATTATATATGTTGCAATCTCGACGATAGCCTGCTGCTCACACGAGACGGTCGCGGACATCATTGCTCTGAGTAAAGTTTCAGCGTCGAGATCCCAGGCATGGAGGCCGGCCTTGACAATGTCAAGACGCGACGATCTAGCAGCTTCAATGAATGCAGACTTCTTAGCCTTCAAATCCTGAAGTAATGCAGAATCCGAGGGAAAAGCAACACCGAGTCGAACCAGGATACTGGCAACGCTTACGGTAGCGTGTTCCACTCGCAGTCCTGGGGCTAGCATGTACCACTCCATTTCGCTCCAGGCAGTCCAACACCGGTCATTGTCCAAGAATGCCTGCAATTCTTGGGAAATCTCTGTCAGTTCATTGGTAGACGCGAAGCCCAGCTTATAATGGTGTGTCCAGAGCAGGGAGGCGTAGCCCAGGAAGCCGAGCCCACAATTGAGTACCTGGGGCTGTTGAAAGAGCTTCCCTGCCGTCTTGAGTGCGTCGCACAGCCTCATCACACGATTTGTAACAGCTTCTCTCCGAAGATATAAGAGACAGATGCGAGCCACGTATCGGTGGCCATCGGTGCGTGATATGCGAGCCCACTTTGGCACACCTAGAGGAGTGCTCAGAAGATACTCCCGAAAGGATGTGCAAGTAAACCGTACGAGGCCGTTTTCAAGTAGAATAAGCGGCCCTAAGTATTTGTCTAGAGCTCGCATTATCGAGTTGGAAAGGTCGAGGCTATGCAAAGGTTTGGGGCGGAATTCGAACTCGGGATCTTCGTCGAGTGCTGAGGCTAGATCCTCGGCAGATAGAGGCCTCGCTGCGTATAAAAGCCAAGTAAGAGCTGCACGGACGAGTTCATTATCGGATTGGACTGCTTCCAAAGTCGTGTTTACCAGGCCCTCGTCGGAGAGTTGAGAGGCTTCTCTCACTTTTTCCATCGCCGTAGTAGGGTCTAGGGAAGGCACGACATGGTAAAGCCACAAGACTCGATGGCAAGCCAAGGCCATATCGGGATGGCATTTAGAAATGAAAGTATCGATCTCTGCCATATGTTTACAGAGATTTGGATTTTCGGCAAACAAAAGCATGCGCTCTCCTTCTAACTGCCTCCCGTCAGCCTTAGTTTGCATGTCCTGACCAGGGTCAGTCGCATTAATGTGTTTAACGTGAGCACTCGGAATGACTTGGAACTCCTCCTCCAGTTTCTCCGTGCTGGAAATGAGGATCTCCCAGAATAGTTCTGACCGCTCACGGTCGCGGCCCAGGAGGCGCAAGAGCTCTTGACGAGACGCGTCGCATTCGTCGAGGCCTTCGATAGTGCAGTAGAGCTTGATACATGGGGGGAGCTGAAGTCTGAGATCGTTGAAGATAGAGAGTGCGTCAGTGGGAGCCCATGGTCTATCACGCAGCGCTGGCACAAGCGTGGCCTGGTGCGAAAATTGGTAGTGCCGTAGCAGCTGCTCGCAGAACGAAGTGGCCATATCGCTGATCGAGCTTCGATATATGTCTCTCTTGTCGAAATAGAAGTATAGAAACATTGGGCTCTCTGGGTCGCCTCGCGGGCTTCGGCTGGCCTTGAGGAAATGGTACCTCGCAAGGATATTGACGCCAGGGTGGCCGTAGAGATGCACTATTCTCGACTTTGTCCTATCGCTTGACGGCAGGAATGCTTCGTGTTCCTGCCATCCCGAATGCTCCAGTTTAAAGTTGGATAGGATGTCGGCTGGGCGAGGAACGGCTACATGTGCGCCAAGGAAAGTCTCTCTAAGCTCCGGGGCAGGTTGGCTCGTAACCACTAGCACAATAACATGTCAGGCCGGAGATTTCGGCGATGAGGTTGATTGGGCACTCATACCTATTTTGACCACATCGACCCACTGACTGTTGGGTTGCGGCTGGGTAAGCGCGTGATGCGGTGTATTGTTGAGGAAGAGGTTTATTTCCCCAGGAATAGCGAAGGTCGAGTTAAAATGAGTGAAGCCCTATTCATTGATCCATTAGTGAGCACGTCTGAAACCATACAACACAGCAGCGAACTGAAAAACATACAGATACTCCCTCGATATTGACGATTGTTGCTCGATTGAGCACTCGCGTGCTCCAAAACGAGGAATTTATCTCCATAATAGCCGCCGCTAAGTGTTCGAACGGCTTGTATTGTTGAATGGAAAGCGTCTCCTCGTAAGAACCGGCAAATACAGCTAGCAGGTAAGGCACGAAGTCCTCGAGCTCTCTGGCCCTATGTGGACATCCAAAGAAGACCTATTTTGAGATGGGTTAGCCCTGGTATGGCGCTGATGAATAGGAAAATTGGTGTTAGAGTGTATAGGCGAGTTTCGTGATTTCCTTGTCAATTAATACTTACTAGTCCCCGTATCGAGTGAAGCATAGGCCAGTATGTCTCCGGCTCGTTGCATGCTAGAACAAGTGCCTGGGCAAGACGAGTTTAGCTATGTTCGTGCAACGCCAGCATAACGTATTTCCTACCATTTTGAGAATGATCCCTCCTATATTGTGGGCAAGAAATACGAGCGGCCGGGCCTGGTGTAATGTGAGCTTGCTTCTTGGTCTTCTACATAATCAGAAATCTGCTGGTGAGACATAATTCCTCTTACCTTCTGCCTCAGCTTGATGAGGTCATCTAGAAGCCTTTTGGCTTCCACCTGGAGTGTGCCGGCATGACACATTCTGGAGACGGTTTTCGCATCGTAGCTGAATGTCATCTCGCAAATGTCGTGGTTTCCGCCATCGCGCAAAATGTCACGGAACCATACATTGACGTTATTGTCCGTGGCTTCGGGCGTATCATCGCTCCAAGCTGACCTAGTATCGTGATTGAGGCCGTGAATTAGAACCACACTGGTTGACAGTTAGCCGTACTGATGTGTGCTTTGGAGGAAACAGCAATAAACAGTGATTGGATTCGCATCTTACTCGATCACGGCCTTAGATGGATCCTCATCTCGAGGATCCAAGATGTGAAGGCCGCAAGTTAGCATCTGAGAGCTGTGGAGATTTCGGCCTTCGCCTTGGCCTGTTTCGGTCGTGGTAGACGAATTGCTCTCGGTATCAACACGAGACTTCAAATCTTGGCCACTCATTATGTCCTCGTCGATGTGCTGTTGTTTGGCTGGGTCAAAATAGGTCATCCACCGGGGTTGAGATGAACCTACTCGCCCGGAAAAAACCCCTGACAGCTCTAACCTAAATCAGAGGAGGCGAAGTACGCTGGGCGTGGCCCCCAGTATTGGTGTTAAGGCCCGGCTGAAAATTCGATATAGCTGGCTCAGCTTCTTTCTGGGTGGTGTGTTACACACGTAGTGGTCGGGCAACACGGTGAGTCTGACCAATCAATAAATTCCTAGCAGCGTACATGATAACCAAGCTTAGTCGGCCTCAATCCAGTAACGGAGCCGATGTAGGATTCCAGCAATTGCACATACCTTCCTATTTAAACCGACAAGGCTAAGGTCATAGCGGAACTAATTTCAAATAGCTACCTATACCACCAGCCTTCACCTAGATCCTCCCTGACCGGCGCTATTCCCGCTGCTAACTCTGATGGATGCCAGGGACATTAGATCGAAGGCCCCCAACTCCTCATTTGGATAATCTGCGAGCCTATTTCCCAGGGGAATGGCCGGGTCAAAAACCAGCGGACGTTCCTCGGGCGTGCAGCCGTAGACTGACCGAGATCCCATTTGCCCCTCTGCTTTCGCTTGGATTGAAAGGTGGCATTTGAACTTAGCCTCGCTTCTTCTCTTGACCACAACAGCTGTCCTTATGGTCGTCCCAATGCCGTCCATACTGATGTGATTCTCCTGTATGTTCCATAGAACGCAATTCTTTCCTCCAAAATTGCGGCCCCTTAAATCGATGCTTCCCATCACCGTGGTTGAGCCGGTGGCCTCGCGAGGCACTGAATACTGCTGCTGAACAGTGCTGACACCGGTGGCAGAGCCAGATATGGGGAAATCCCATGCGGACTCCTCATACGCTCTCTCCGTCTCCTGTGACATATGCTGAAGCACAAACCTGCCCAAAGGAGCAATGGAGTGAACTTCAACAGTCGTTTCCTCTTGGAGGCCGGAAAATTTTAGTTCGATAGTGGCTGATGAGACGCGCTGGCACTGCCTGCGTGGCTCGAATTGAAACTCAATGACAAGAAGGGTAGCTGAGACACTGTTCTCCGACGAGAACAGGCCATGAACAATGTCGACGCAAGAACATCGTAGATCCACAAGACTTTTTCTCTCCGCCCAGCCGGTTCCTTGGTACGGATCCAGTAATTCATCACGGACATGAATTCCACTGTTCGCATCTCCGACTAGAGCCAGTGGGATGATACACACGCACTCGTCGGGATTCGATGTGTCAAACATCTTGATTTCTCAGTAGCTTCGAGGTTAGGGAAAAGGCAACCCCAAGGAGAAGTGTTTGGTGTCTCTGCACAGTATTTCCGGGACGTGCTAGGTTGAGGTAGCTACCGCCGTCAAGGATCACATATTCGTGAGGGCATCGGCAGATAAGGTAGTTATGCTAAATAAAGATTTGAGAACTGCCGCAGTATATTTGCTATTGGTTCTCCTAAAAGACGTTAGTTTCCAGCCTCAATCCTAGAGCCTCACACGCAGGTCACAAATAGGGCAGGTGGAACGACCAGCCTGAGGTTTTAGGAGGGTGGGAAACCGGTTACAGAGAAATGTCCGGAAGGTGGCTTGCGAAACTGCAGAAATGGTGCCAAATTAATTGTTTTCACCGAAAAGGCTGTCCTCAAGTTGGGGGCCCGAGCGCGGGATGATGATGCCGGCTTATCCTTGATATCGACGAGATCACCAAGTATTACACGACCCCCCCTCTGCCGCCTGTAGCCTCCCTCATAGCAGTTCTATCCCTGTCTGTCCTCTCCTCTCCCCTCTCTTTGTCGCACTATCCGTTCCTCGACATAGTTGTTTCTCTCCGCCAGACACATCAGGTCACAAATTTCGCGCCCAGACACGTTCAAACCTTTCCTATATCAGCTCCAAAAGCTGTCAGCAATGGCACTCATCTCCAGGAAATCATGGGGGCTTGAAGAAGCCTCAAAGCTGCAGTACGAAGCTAGTATCAAAGAGACTGATGAAATCGAAGAGGATGAGGAAGATGAAGACCAGAGCGACGTTGAAGAAAGCCTTCTCGGAAAGTTCGAACAGGCTGTCGCATATATAAAGAAAAAATATGAGTGCGATGGTGAGGCAGAGACTAACAGGGCAAAAAAGCAAAGCACCTATGCGCAGGCCACGGCGTTTGACGCCAAAGAGTTCGACTTGCATTACAGAGATTTATTCCAAAAGACTAAAAAGGCTAAGGACTCCGACGACTTGGTGACTCTGCTTCACTTGCTGGTTAAGAGAGTTGATTTCCCAGCACCCGTGGGCCATGTGATCCGAGCCAACCCTAGTTTGATGAAGGAGCAAGACAAAAACAACTGGACTCCCCTCTGCAATGCCATTGAACTGAAGAAGAAAGAAATCATTGAGGAGATATCGAGAAGTATCGTGGACGACGAGGAGTTCGACATCTTACTTAGGCTGGAGTGCGGAATGAAGAGGAGAAACTCCATTCACACGGCAATTGTCAAGAAGCTAGATGCGCTAATAACCATCAAGTTGATCCGGCGTGCAAGTGAAGAGACGCTTAGCGCAACGGACAGCGACGGATGCACGCCCCTCCATTTGGCTGTCGCGTACGAGCGCTGCACAGCGTCCCAACTCGGAATCGTTCAAGAGCTACTTAAGCGGGGCAATAAAGCCCTCGACGTATACACCGCTGAATCGCCTACATCACCCAGGCGTTCAGTCATCGCTTATCACGAATTGACAAGAGATGAATTCATTAAAAGCAAGGCAAGCAAGGTAGATGATTCAGCAATCAAGACCCCCGAGCCTAAAGGGCCACCGGTTCTGTCATCAGCTGAACACACCGCACCTGATCCTCATGATGAAGATTCGTCTTATCATGTATCACAGTTTACGACATCTGGGAGGCTAGGCAACAGAGAAGGATCAGAAAGCCTCGTAGATGCTGACGGAGGAAGAACGCCTGATACTAATGGGTCAACATCAGGCAACTTGGGCCACTTAACCAACATTGTAACCATCCTTCAAAATAGCTATAATGGAGAGGACAGTCCAACAAGCGCCGCTACTAGTCGCACAAAGGCAACAACGGGCCAGAGTTCCGGTGCTAAAGCTACGGAATTCAAGAGAAAGATGGCCATCGGGTCCACGTCTCAGAAGCGAGGCCAAAAGGCCACCGTGACGTCCGCCACAGCCACAAAAGTCCGGGATGAGGTGGTGAACCACTATCTCCGCACCACATTTGAGCCTCGCATGCCAGAGAAGATAAACGAAAAGAGGGACGTAAGGACCCACAAACAGGCAATCGATTTCTTATTTGGTACCAATACGGAAGGTAGGCGGCTCAACCATTACCCTATTGTCGCGGATCGTGGATCTAATGAGAGCATCCTGCAGGCTATGAGATCTGTTTCGACCTGTCAAAGATGAAGATTGATATGAAGGACGATGAATTCAACAATAGCTACGATCATATCAAGTTTAGTGACGTTCTATGCTACGTTGCGGTAGGGGCTGTCAAGCTTCAACGTACGGCACAGGCGAACACGAGCAAAAGCCCCCGCGGCCGTGATCTCGTGAAGCCAGGATTGGGACGCACGTGTCTTACAATACTCTTTGACTGGCTCCGGAAGAAGGGGGTCAAGAAGATTCTCAAGGTCATTGTCGACGATAGCATTGCCGACGATAACCTTGACCTCCTTCGCCCTGGTGTCCCTCACACTGATGACGCTATCGAGCAAGCCCTTCACCCATTCCACGTGGAGATGCTGGACTGGCGTAAGCCGGACATGTGCCCTCAGATGATACGCTCTGCGAGTGATGAACTCCGTGAGCTATGGCTTACCTGGGGCGGAAACAATACGATTCTCCGTGCCTGGAGCGCGCAAGATGGACTACCGCTCCTAGAAAAGCTAGAGGTTGTGCATATACACGCGCCTCAAGTAAATTATGCCTATTTCCATCACCGTAAATGCAGTTTGGCACTGACACGAACTAGCAGGGACTTGAGTCGAGCGCTCGGAGAAAAAAGAATCTTGATAATTTCAAAGAGCGCCTCTGCAAAGCACGCGAACCTAGGATCGATTTAGCGATTAGAAGCATAAAAGGCTTAAAAGACCAGATGCAATCAGCGAGCACACCTAAGGCGGCAAGACAGACTGAGAGAAAGTTGCAGCTAAAGGAGGAAGAGAAAATGTGGCTTGAGAGGGGCATCTACCCAGACGTGGACCCAGAAGACTACACGCAAAGAGGCACATTCTTATCGGCTGGCTCTGGACCCAGCCAACCGGACCGCGGTCGTCAAACACATAGGTGGCTCGCCTGTATGGATGATTTCGCGGATCGAATCCAAAACATCAATCCGGCCAAACTTGACGCTATGAAAAACGAGAAGCTGGGGCAGCCGATCAAGGTTGCTCTCATCGATGACGGGGTCAACACTAGCCATAGAACCATCCAGGGGAAGATCCAGGGCGGGATGAGCTTTGATCCCGGGCTCGAGAACCGGCCGAGTCCGTACTATGTGACTGAAACCGGCCACGGGACTGTCATGGCCGACTTAATTTGTCGCGTCTGTCCGGTAGCCAAGCTGCAAATATTCAAGCTTGAAACCTATATTGTTGACCACAACAATGGTGGAGAGACAAACCGAAAAACACAAATCACCGCCAGGAGTGCCGCTCAAGTACGTTCCCCGCTGATAGGATCGGAGTTCACCCCCACATGCGGCGGGACACCTGATATAGAAGCTAACGTCATTGCGTTGTTAGGCCATTGAGGCTGCCGTAGAAAGGCATGCTGATATCATTTCTATGTCATGGACAATCAAGAACTCGGACAAGCAAAGTGACGAGCTCAAGTTACTCGAGACTGCCATGCAGAAGGCTATCGACGCCAAAATACTGGTCTTTTGCTCGGCCAGCGATGAGGGGACCTTCCGCAATACTTCCGACTACCCGTCACATACGCATGCAAGCCGGGTTTTCCGCATTGGTGCCGCGACAGTTGATGGCGTCCCGTGCACGTGGGTCGACCGTGAGGTGGAGTTCATCCTGCCCGGCCAAGACGTTTCCGAGCGCAGGACTAGCATCTCGGAGCCTACAAAGCCCTTCCGGCCTATGACGGGCTCGTCCGTCGCCACGGCGCTGGCGGCGGGGCTGGCGGCACTCATCCTGCACTGCGTGAAGTTGGCGGCGATAGCGGAGGGAGATTTAGTCAAGAAGGAGGATTTAGACGACATGCACGGCTATGCTAAGATGAAGGGGGCGTTCAACCGCATGACGCCTAAGGATTCGAAATTCATCGAGGTCAGCGAATTGTTTGGGGAGAAAGAAGTGAAAGATTTGGATGAGTGCAGTAATGATGACACGAAAAAGCTAGTCGTCGTAGCGGACATTGCTCGGAAGCTTGTCGATTCTGCCAAGTTAAGTAGTCGGTAGGCGTTGTATCAAGTAGGAGAGCCTGGAAAGTGTACAGAGATCTGCTGAAGAGAGTGCAGATGGACTTTCTGATTGTTTCATTGTAGGTAGTAGCATCGCTAGTAGTCGATGCTAGTTTATTTCACATCCTCCCGATTTTCTCCTGGATATCGTGGGCAAGCGACAAGCAGGAATCTAGCTAAATTATAACACAATTACTACCGCACTTCATGTCAGCCGACTTTAACGGTAATACGAAGGCTATCGCATTTGGTAGATAATCTAGATTGTCAAAGCATAATTTGCTCGCGAAACGCTGATCTACTCTGGCAGCTGAGGTGAAAAGCACTCTGCTTGTCTACCCCGTGTGGGAAATCCCTGCGCTGGACCCAATTCCCCCAGACAGGCCTTCGATAGGAACAGGGCTTGGTACCTCTAAGAACTGGGCACGTGCATAAACCCCGCTGCCGTGCCTGCCATTCAGCCAGTAAGCATCGTCATCATTTACAGACTCCAGGTCTCGTAATGGTCCAATCGAGGATCAAGACGCCCAGGAGTGCTTTCATCCAATGAAACCTCTTATCGACAGCCGGCAGGCTCACTTCCGGATCTTGTTCGCTGAAGTGAACAGTAGGGGAGGGTGACGTTTATTCTGCTCACCCCCAGGCGTACTGGATTGATGTGGCACATGTGCACTTATTGGCAATTGAAAGGCGGTCACTTCAATCTCCCCGCCCTTCTCTGGTGGAGAAGTACTCTTGTCCAGTGTTCCTCGCCCAGCTCACTGCTTGAAACTCCACATCTCGTCTACATACTGGTACTCTGATTGTCATCCATGGGAAACCCCAGATCGCAAAAGGCGTCACCACTGAGTGGCCAAGAATGGGAGCCATGGAAGACCCAGATTCGACAGAAGTTTCTCGTTGAGGGCATGAAATTTGACACTTTGCTCTCGAGTCTACAACACCAAGGTTTAGCCGTCACGCAAGTCCACCTAGGAAGGAAGTGTGGCCTACCCGTATTAACGCGATGGACAGGAAATCCCAGCTCGAAGCAAGGCTCACTACGTGGGGAT
Source organism: Thozetella sp. PMI_491 (assembly GCA_021432635.1). Taxonomy (NCBI): domain Eukaryota; kingdom Fungi; phylum Ascomycota; class Sordariomycetes; order Chaetosphaeriales; family Chaetosphaeriaceae; genus Thozetella; species Thozetella sp. PMI_491. The sequence continues at coordinate 549,402 of MU270034.1, forward strand.
TCCGCAAGCATCTAAGTCATGATGCTTGGCGATATGTAGGACACATCATTAACAGCCGCAAGGCGGAGCTTAAGGAAAGCGTGGTCATACTATCCGGGCGACATGTACCCCAGGGCAAGGTCGAGTACAATAAAGCGCGGAACCAACGTATTACATGGAATCCCGGTATGTAGGAGATCGCACATTTACCTAGGCTATGACTAATGTTTGAAAGTCACCACACCGGACGATCTTGGGCCGGATATGCCTGTCTATGTCTGCACTCCCCGTCCTTCCTCGGTCGATATCACAAGCAGAAGCTCATGGCCAGATGACCTTCCGTGGGCTCATTTCATCAACCACTATCTTGGACGCATACTGGAAAACATACAGTTCATCCTACCCCCTTCAAACGGGGGCAGAGGTGCTGTACATACGTTCGACAAAAATGAGTTGCTTCAACAGCTTGCCTGCCAAAAAGACTGGAGACCATCTACTCGAGAAAAGTCAGCTCTGCTTCCGTTCCTTCTCCATGAAGTAGCCCAACAGAGTCTGAGCATCGCAATCGGATCCAGCGAATTGGCCATCCAGCTTTTTGCTCATAAAAGCATTGACCGTCTCGCTGCTTGTTTTGATAATTTTATCCCAGAAACTTATCAGGATGAGAATCTTCAGCGGGTGTCGGTCCTGGTTGGAGGCCGCTTTTCCGATATGCAAACAGAATCGTTGAAGCTGATTCTATATCTCTGCTCTAATGGACTGGTTCGGTACAACCACAGCGCCGGTCTGAAGCAGATGGGAGCTATCATAGCTCTCTGTACCGTTTCTGGTCTCGCGGATCCACTCATTCTACATTCCATGGTGAATCTGGCCCGAGTAAGCTGGACAGTTAGGGCCGGAATCGATACCTTATTCAAAGCTTCCATCATAACGCAATCGGTTGGCATTGTTCGCTGCTTGCTAAAATTTGTGGACTGGATTAACCCCAACGCGCTTTCTATAGAAACCCCGGAGTCCCCATTTCTAAGCATCACACCCTTAGAGTTTGCTATAAAGAGAGGATGCATTCAGCTTATCACTGCGCTACTAGATCACGGTGCAGATATCCACCAGGAGGCGAAATTGCGGCTTTCATGGATCCCGCTTGTGATTTTGAGGCACCCTCCTCGCCTAGCTACTGAGCTCGTTCGATTATTGCTTCAGAAGGGCGCATCCTTCAATGAACCCAAAGGTTCGCTGCGTCTCTCCGCCCTGCACGCCGCCATTGTCAAAGGCGACAGCAACCTTGTCGATATTTTAGTGTCCGCAGGCGCAGACCTGAATGCTAGAGCAGGGTCCAATTCACTGTTGGATTTCAATATCAATATCGGTACGACCATCTTTCATGAATCCCTCGGCTGCCTGGGCCTGGCGGCTTCGTTCTGCTACGATGATACCGAGTTTCAAGACCGAATCTGCCGTACTGTGGATGGCTTGCCCAGAATCACGGAATCAGATTTTCTTAAAGGCCAACGAAAGGCTTTGGACCTTTGTCAACTGCTGATTCATAAACACGGCCACCGGATGCATATCTTCCCGTTAGGAATGGCCGAAGCAATGTTACATGCCGCGGCCAACGGCTATGAGGAAGTAGTCTTGTTTCTACGAAATCTCTCGGTATCTATTGAGTCGACCGCAGGAATGATCTCACCACTATGCGCCGCAACATACTCTGGACAAACCAGAGTCTGCCGATTGTTACTTGAACTCGGGGCTTATCCACAAGGGGTGCGGAGCGAGATTCGCATAGCCGAGAATAAGGGTATACGGATTAAACCAAGTTCCTGTGATTGGATATCCACTACGGCCAATGTAACACCTCTACATATTGCCTCCTTCTATGGATTCAACGAGATTGTACTACTTTTGATCGAATTTGGAGCCTCCTTGGACGAGGTTTGCGAGATCGGCGCAGATCAATCTCTTGACAGCAATAATTCGCACACGAACAGAATGTCACGCACACCTTTTCAATTGGCGATCGCTGAACACAAATGGGATACAGCAGTTATCTTGGTACACTCGGGAGCAACAGCAACCGCAGGTGACCTTCTCCAGCCTGCACGAGCTGGTCAACTGCAACTGGTCGAACTCCTCCTCGGCCGAGAGACACTCCGCACTGATCCGTCTTTCTCGAGTCTTTGCGAAAGAGCTCTTCGAATCGCACTGAAACAAAACCATGGATTACTTGCAGCTCTCCTTATGAATGCAGGAGCTACCATGCCACTTTCCCAAAGCCAGAGCATGAAGGGAGACCCAGGGGGTCGAAGTCAGATTTGCGATGCGATCCTTGGCGGGAACGAAGACGCTATTATGTTCGCGTTCTCTCAAAGCCCGAAACCTTACGACCCGCGTGTCCTGTGCCCTACCCTTCGTCTTGTGATTGAGGCCCCCATTCCCAGCGCGAGTTCTTGCCTAGCTGCACTCTTACATCGACGAAGTAATACAAATCCTACTGATAGAGATCATGATTTGGAGATTGGGGCTTTATGCCTCGCCGTGTGGAAGCAACGCTTAGACCTTGTTGGCGCGCTATTAGCATCACTACCCACGATACGGTACTCCAACACTACTCTATCCGGGGATGATTCTCACGAGACACTTCTGGACGCCTACGCCAAGCACTTATGGAATTACGGGGATCTAGGACCCGCTCGGGGCGATGCTATATCGTGGCGGGCACATTATCCGTACATCTCACCCCTGTCATTTGCAGTTTACGGCGACAACCCCGAGATCGTCGTCGTGCTTCTGGATGCCGGCTGCCAACCGGATAGTTTCACACTTGCAGCTGCGGTTAAAATCAATATGCCTATCAATTTAATCGAGAGAATATCTGAGGCTGCCAATAATATGGAATTACCTGTTATTGGAAAACCAACGAATGCGGCACAGGGATTCGCCCGCCATACGCCGCTGTTTTATGCGGTCAAAACAAATCGCCTAGAGGCAGCTGAGCTTCTTCTGAACCACGGCCACGATGTGAACCTCTTCTCAGCTGGGGAAGACTCTCTGGATCAAGTCACGCCTTTAGAGCAGGCTGTATGGATGAAAGAGCTGCCGATGGTAGATCTCTTGCTAAGCCATGGGGCCTCAATTGATGCAGTTAAGACAAAGTGGTCAGCAAAAGAATACTTTGAGTGCTTCAGGATTCCAACCCTGCAGATTGCTGCTCAGAGTGGCCACGTCGGAATCGTCAAATATCTGCTTGACAGAGGAGCTGATGTTAATGCTCGAAGACCAAACTGCCACAGCTACACGGCACTTGAACAGGCGGCTTCTTACGGCCGCCTGGATATAGTACAGCTATTTTGGTATTATAAGGTACATACAGAAGGTCTCTACAGAGTCCAATATGTACGAGCGACCTGGGAGGCGGATAGAAACGGCCACAATGCAGTTGCTGGGCTTCTTAGATCGTTCAGGCCGTGGACGCAAGAGGATCAGAGGATATGGGATGGTCTCAAACAATGGAATATGTTGGGAAAGTTCATCCACCCCAAGGAACTTAGGCCGCGAGAAATAGTGGAGATCCTTCAAAGTCTGGAGAACGACAATGACGACCAAGACGACGAGCACGACGAGCACGACGAGCATCTGGGCCAAGAATCCTCTGCGCGACAATTTCGTCTGCGCCAGCTCGCATTCTGGCCATGGCAACCGCAGAATTGGCAGAGGCGTCTCGCGATTCTGCTGGTAAGACGAGTCACTGAAGTCGTGGACCCTAAAATCTACGACGATGTGGTGGATGAAGCTGCTAGCTTTGTGTGGGAGGCAATAGAAAATGCTCATCCATCATTTTGGTTCATAGAAGAGAAGGACATCGCTGCGTCGTATGCAGAGAAAACAGGGTCAGAAGCCCTTGGACGATGGACGTCTACTTTAGTGGCAGCAACTCCAGTCTGCTTCCTTGGAGGCTGTTTAGACCGGCACTCGTCCGACGTTGAGGGCGGGCTGTGCGACGAAGACATGAGCGAACATGATTTGGATGGTCATTTCGGTCAGACTGGCGATTATGAAGAAACCATATCCGATCAACTGTGGGAATCTCCAGACGTTCTTGTCGAAGACCAGGAAAGCTGGGAGCAAATTAGGCGAACGGCCTTCATTCTCGATATTGCGGGAGCGGAAGAGTCGCAGTTTATCCCTATGATCTGGGAAGTCTAACCAGAAGGACGTCTTTACCTACTGTAATTGTCACAAGAGAAATATGGCATAAATACTGCATTATACCAGTGGGATATAGTGGGGCTTCACTTCTACCACTTTGGCGTAGTGGTTTTATTTGTGACAGTAATGTAAAAGTATTGCACATGGCGGGACCGGCGCTGTACTAAACTCTCTACTTTTTGAATGTATGAATATCAAAGAGACGCATTTTGCTATGTCTTCTCGACATACTGTATCCCGGTTGATGTGGATATGCCACATCATCAGGTATAGTCTCGATCCGGGATAAACCAATGCCGAGATCTGAGTCTACTAGAGGTGGTAAGCTATGAGACAAATCTGAATCTATAGGGGGCTACCAGAAGGGTCTGCCAGTAATACTTCCAATATGAGCCACACTTTCTCCTCCTAGGGTGTTCACATGCAGACGTGACTGTGGATTTCTTACCTGCCTGTCTACCTTATTCTTCCCAACCCTCTCTTCGCGTCTTAGCTATGGAAACCAAAGTGCTTCAATTTGAACCCTAGTTCCATTGTAAGAACATAGTCGCCAGAATAGACATAATTCATTGCTAATCTCGGGACCAAGAAAAGAAATAACGGGAGATAGGGGGGTAAAAAAACTGCCTAGGGCAGACCCGTGATCGAATCGGGGACTTGATGAAAGGTAATACTACATTCATCCGTTCTACTGTGCGTGGGTAGGAGCACGCCGGAATGCTAGCAGAGATCGGCCGTCGGGAGATAGGCTCAACTTCAGCCTTCAGCGCCGCAGAATTCGGGGGAGCTATCAAGGGAATCCGGTATTACGCGGGATGGGCTGACAAGTTTGCGGGCGAGTCATTTCCCCAGGATGCCGGTTTCCTCGTAATAGTGCGGAACGAGCCGCTCCGCATTACAGCCGGCATCATCCCCTGGAATGATCCTCTTATTGCCGTTTGGCTCAAAGCAGCTCCAGCTCTCACCACAGGGAACTGCTTTATCCTAAAGCCGTCCGAGAAAGCATCGTTTGTCTCCATTGGCCCTCGGTCCACTCCTTAAAGCTGCTGGCTTTCCTCATAGCGTGTTTCAGATTATCGCTGGTGACGGCAGCACGGGCGCACTGCTGTCAAGTCATATGTGGGTCGGGAAGTTCCGCGGCAGCCTCGCACGTCTCATTTCCTGTCTAGAACAACGCCACGGCTAATAGAAAGAGAAAAATAGTGGGGAGCATTACCCCTGTACGCCACCATACATGTTTTGTACATTGGATTTGTCTGGACGACCAGCGCTGCGAACGAGTTCAGCCCAACCTCTCCGAAAGTGGTTTCTAAAGAATAGGTATTCTGGAATTCTGTAAATCATAGCCGCCAGATGTCTGCCGCGAGCAATCACACAGGACAGTGTGGCAGACGGTAGTCACCGTTGACAAGGAAAACAATGCACTCATGCTGGCGATACACGAGCACAAGCCAAACAGATCGACAATATCAGCGAAGGAAACGAAACAGCAACAGGAAATGTTGAAGTCTTAAAGGTAAAAGGATTATCACGATGGCGGGTTCACCAAGGCACTGCAGAGAATTAGTGGTTAGCGTTTCACTATCAAAACCAGCGAGGAACAGGAGTTGAATTAGGGGACTCACCCCCACTGCTGTGGAGCCGGGTTGGTGTTCGCCCCCGTCAGGTCGAGCCAGTTGTTAGTGTTTCCGGCGGCGTTGCCTTTTCTCGAGATGCCGTGCTTGTCGCACACGTCGCGATGGCTGATGGGGATGTATGGCTTCATGGCCTGCAGCTCGGCCGGTGCTTCGATAAAGGTGACGGTCAGCCCGCCCTCGACGTGCCACTCGGTGTGGCAGTGCAATAGGTTGATGCCCGGGTTGTCGGCCCGGAAGCGGATGACGGCGCTGCCCTGGGCGTAGACGACGAGCGTGTCGCGGTGCATCGGGATCGCCGGCGCACTGTACAGGCCCGGGAAGTTAGGCCCGCCAGAGGCGCGGTTGATGACTTGGAAGTTGTGCCCGTGCAGGTGGAATGGGTGCGTGCGGCCGTCGTGGTTGTTGAGGTCGATCTCGATGATGGCGCCGTATGGCAACACGAACGGGTTGCTGCCGGTACCGTAGATCTGCGGGTTTGTTGCCACGTTTGCCGGCGCTGTGAGCGCCGTGTACAGCGTCGGCACCATCTGCGGCACGTACGTCACCCCGTTGAAGAGCCCGCGCGTGGACCCATTCGCATTGGGGCAGAATGACGCCGTCAGGTATATAGTCTGTGTCGGTGGGTCCAGGTACGCGTGTTGATCGGCAGGGATAAGCACGCTATCATCAAACGGCTGGATCTGTAGGGTCGGCGGCGGTGGCAGCGCCTTGGCAGCGTTGTATACCAGCCACCCCGTCACGTTCGCATTCATGCCAGCCGGTGCGAGGTACGACGCGAACATGTCGCTGTTCATGGTCAAAATAATGGCGTAGTTCCGGCTGGCGTCCGGCTTGGCCTGGACGACGACGCTGTACCGCTGCGCTACACCAACGAACAGCTGGGGGACGTCGTGCGGCTGCGTATAGACGCCATCAGCCTCGACAATCGTCATGATGTGCTGATCGAACTGGAGATAGTGGCCAGCGATCGCTCCGATGTTGATGATGCGGAACAGGTACTTCTTCCCAGGGGTCACGGAGAACTTGACGTTCTGCGCCTCATTGATCAGCGCCGAGTTGGGCACGGGCTCCGCCCCACCGGTTGCGTACGTGTTGTTAGATGACAGGAAGTAGTTGATCAGGTAGGGTGCCTCCTGGTGTTACACGTCAGAGAGCGTCAGGGTGACCTCCTGATCAACCTTGTACGGCGCCTGAGTGTTCCTGATGATGAGCGGGCCACGAAATCCATCGATGTACTGCCCGACAATACGAGCGTGGTACCAGTAGGTGCCGGATTGGGCGACTCTGAACTGGTATACGAAGAATTCGCCAGGCGGAATGGGACACTGTGTCACCATGGCCGGACCGTCCTCGAAGGTCGTGTTCCTCTGGAATATACCGTGGAAATGGATAGCCGTGGTCTCGTTGCCAAGGTTGTTCCATACGTTGATCTTGATCGTGTCGCCCAGATTGACATCAAGAGCCGGGCATGGCCACTGACCGTTGATGTCCACGAAAGGACGGGCAAATCCGTCGGGGGCCGCACGTACCCAAGTGATGTTCCAGTTGTAGATCCTCAACTTGCCCGCTGGGATTGTGGGCGAGTAGATTGGCGCGCTAGATGTCGGGGATGATGACATCAGCGAAGTCTGGGATAAACTCGGTGCTATAGATGACGAAGACTGCTAAGAGGCAGTGCCTACAGTCGATAATGTGGATGCTATGGATATGCGTGAAGCCGGAGATGAGGTGCTGGCTGAGGCCACAGGTGAGCTCGAACTAGATGACGTTGAAACAGTGCTTGAGGAAGATGTCGAGATGCTTGTTGAAGCTGCAGATGAGCTTGAACTTGACACGACCCTCAACGCTGAAGATGAGGTCGAAACGATACTTGATGTAGACGACGTAAGACTGCTCGCGGCTACGGAAGAGGATAAGCTGCTTAGAGTAGAGGACATGGTCGAGCTCGGCCGAGTGCTAGAAGTCAAAGTCGAGGTCGAGGTCAACGCTGGGGACGTTGAGCTACTTCTAGGTGGCGGCGGCGGCGAGCCGGGGGCTGCGAGCAACCACAGCTTGTTCTGGGAAGTAGCGTAGACGCGGGCGTTGCCAAAGGCTGGGCGCTAGAACTTCGAGAGACGTCCGGTAGATGGAATGGCGTACGGCTGCAGCACGCCGTTGACAGGGATGGCATTGTAGGCGACCAAACCCTACTTTCCAGAGGGATAGAGGAGTAATACACTGATTTCACCACGGCGATTTTACGGTTTAACCTAACAATGGACAACTGATAACGCTGTCAAGGCCTCAATCAATATAATTACTGAACAAGCTTAAGCTGAAGGACCCGTGCATGGCGCTGTCCAGGCTGTGCGCAGTTTTAGCTCCGGGAAATGAGCCTCGATTTGATCAGCCAACCAGCCACTATCCCAGACCCCTTCGCGCATACGCGCTGAGCGCAGTATATCTAAGGCACGTCTACGATGCCTTTCCTCGTTGCTGTAAGCACAGATGAACGATGTTGATGACATGACATTGCTTTCGAGGGTGAATATCGGATGTTTGGAAGAGAAGGATTGGACCACAAGCTCGGCTTGGTCCAGAATACTATCAGCCTGCTTTGGGTCGCCGTCTGGTGTTTCCTCAAGCATGGTTTCCCATACACGCTTCCGCAGCTCAAGCATCATGATCTCTTGGCGATCTCGCTGCTTCAGTCGACTCTTCTCGGCCTCTGCGACTGTCTTGCTAAATCGTCGCCTCCAGCACCTAAACCTGTCTATGATAGGCCGCAACTCGAGCTCATATGGAGGGCCATGGATTAAACCATCTGGCGAAATAATAGTACTCCGGTTGTGCCCGTCGGCTGAATTCAGCGGGTGAAACCCGCCATCCATAGATTCGTCGCTCCTGCTCTTCTGCATTAGAATAAAACCCTTGTTGTTGTAGGTGCCAAGGTCAATGTCGATGTCTGAAAGGGTATTCCGAGCAACAGTCAAGTTCAGAAACGGTTGCATAGGGTAATCCAGAGGAGAGACCGATGCCCTAAAAGAACTTAGGTCAGGCACAACCTCATCTTCGCTGTAGAGTGAAGCTTCAACGCCTAGGCGTGCGAAGAGATGGGAAATATCCCTTATTGCATCGTCGCTTCCGGTGTCGGACGATACAGGCTCAGTGATGGAGTGTTGCGGAAGAGAGAGGAGTAGCCGGGAGCCCGCCTTTAAGTGTTGAATAGACTCATTCGAGCAACCCCGAATATTCTCAAGGCAGTAGAATAGCAGGCAGCAAGTAACGATTATGCGGATATTCATAGGTCCACCAGAAGAAACGTGAGGTAGGAGCTGGCGAATTGTTTTGTTGTATTGTGCGGTGGCAAGAAACTCAAGGCGTTGTTTTTCTCCTGTGGCCGAAAGGTTGTAGGGCTCTAGTAGGAATGCTCGGTGAGCGGTCCCGAGAGCTGTAGTGGCATATCTCACAGCGGGGATAGCATTAGCTAAGGGTAGTACATGCAGTTCCCAAAAGCCGGCTGAATGCGGGAATAAGACAAGGTCGTCGATGGTGGAGGTGCGAAAGTGGTGGAAAAAGGCTGCTCCCACATCGTCGCGAAGGCAATCAGGGTTGAGGTATCCGGGAACCAAAGAAAACGCAGGGTGGGAGTCATTCTTCGTGTGCGTTTGGGCGACTGCTGACTTGTGCTGAGCGGGCCGCTTGTTGCGTATTGGAAGGTAGCCGCTGCAATTCACTTTGCCGTCCTTGCCTGTGCTCCCATTAACACCACCATAATTAAATATGAGGCTGGAGAAAACTGACATCTCTTGCACGTAGGCTTTCCTTCATCGCATTTCAGGTGTCGAATTCTAGCAGAAACCCACATAGTTAGGCTCCTGAAGAGGATAACACGACTGAACCGCCAAGAACTACTCACTTGCTGCGCGTTGATACTCGTGGTCAGCTACACACTTCCAATCGATCATAGCGATAATATATGCGCAGAACATGCGCACAATACGTACCATGTCACACACCCCGTCCTGACCTTAGGGGCAGAAGCCCTCTTATTCTTGGGCTCTTGTCGGACGGGTTTTGCGTCGCTCATCATAGGGAAGAATCCCAAGTGGCTAGGCAGTAGTATGCGCGGAAGACAGGGTTACTACAAAGGTTCTTCTCGCCAAGTTCTGGAAATCTGGTAATGAAAGCGCAACAACTCTCCCGCTGTTGTCAACCAACAATGCAAGACATCATTTTGCTGTCCAACCCAGACCGAGGACTTCACAAGCTTTTCCTCGAATTTCTCTAAGCTTACTCGCGCTACCTCCGTTTATTGGCTGCGCCGTACTTTTCAAGGGTTCGATCAACTCTTGTTTCAAAATTGAAACGCTAATGCGAAACTGGTAATATTATGGAGCACTGGAGCTTACAGTAAGCTTTTCTCCCCCTAGCCCCCTTTCAGACAAAGTCATCTTGCGACGATGCTACAGTACAGGGACTTCCCTTGCTGGTGCTGAGCGCAAGGACTAGGCTTACCGCTAAATTAGCGCTCCGCCAGCCACGAAAGGGGAAGCGCGGTCTTTGCTTATTGATATGATCCTGCCCCACAGCTTATCGGAAATGCAGAGCTGAAAGTTTGAGGCGTTTGATTGCCGTGCCGCTGTCCTGGATATCCTACTGAGCTTGGCATCTTTATCTCTATTTACTTTCGCCCATGCGTCTTTCCAATGCGACCGTTGGGTGTGCTAGCCCTTCGGAAATTGCACATAGAAGCACTCTGGATCTTCCGGTTTCTCTGCGTGGTATACCACCTTCAACTCTGTTCCCATAATCTCCGCCTTATCCCGCCACCGGCCAGTGCATCCGGGTTGATCGAGCCAGTTTACAATAGGCCGAAACACTCTTGCCGTTGCTAAGGGGCTATCATCCCTCACGATGACGCGATTAGCAATTATAGCAGCAGAGAGGGCCAAGATAAGCTGGAGCCCAGCAGTCAGGGAAAATATGATGTGAGCATTCCTCCACTCTGTCACATTAAGCGTGACTCCTTGTTGCGGAGATTTGCCTTGAAGAACAATTATTGGACTGCTTGAAGCAGTAAACGCAATCACGCCTATGGCAAAACGAGCCATCATCATGGCCATATTCAAGTTGTCTCCACCGCGAGGGATACCATAGGCAGACTCGGCTGGATAACTTTGATACTGCACAGCAGGATCTTCAGCGAGAGAAGACGACCCGAATCCTTGCAACGCAATAGCGCCGGCGGCAAGGGTTTTCACAATTGGCCCGATTTCATGCTCGCTTCGGGTGGCATTAACGACGTCCCCCACCGTGACATTGCAGTCGTAATACCATGGAGATGAGATGGATGCTTCGAATGCCATGACTCGGCTGCAGCCAGGGCCGCAGCTAGTCGAACCATCGTCGCGGGTCAAAAAAGTCGTCTGGTCGAGTCCGCCGGCTAAGGGGATGGCAATGACCGATGGGGTGTTCTCTGAGCTTGTGTTGATAGCAATGCTTAGTCCAGTGCCATTTCCACCTTGGACGACCGGCCAGCTTCTGCACACTGCGGTTGAGTTGACGCTGCGGTCCGTCGCTATGGAAATAGGCGACACGCCCCCACCCCCAGGTAGGAAAGGGTCTGCATTAGTTTCATAGAAGATATATTGCCAGGAGTCTCCAGTGGAGAACATGAGATTGGGGTTCTTTTCTGATGCAATGGTTCCGGGTGCGGGTATGTCGTCCACTGTCGACGCCCCGAGTGCCAGCGCCAGAATTCCAAAGCTATTGCTGCGTTAGCATCCACATTTCGGACGAGAACGTTTACCGTTAAACCTAGGATAAAACCGACTTGTTGGCGATGTATTCTAAAGCGCTGAACTCCCTCGTGCTAGAGCTGACGACTCCGTTGGTAGGGAGTGTAGTCATGTTCGGAACCGCCACAAGTCCATCCACGAAGAGCGCCACTCGGTCTGCCGTGTCAATTGAATAGGTCAAGCCAAGTGTGGCAACACCTATCTGGGCGACCTGGACCATGTAAGCTGAGGACGCATGGGGAGATGAAAGGACTAACGGCCTTCAAAAGTATCCAAAACAGACTAGCATAGCGGATGGCAGGATGCTCCGAAATGACACCCAACTTGAGCAGATGTGTAAGACTCGATGCGTGAAATATCAGGTCCAGCTCCTGGACAGTCCAAAGCTGCCAGCTGAGGACAAGCCACCTCAGCTGGAGCGCCATCGCTTTCAAGCTGCTAACAACACTCAGACCTAATGCAATCGAGAAGGCGGTAATCAAGGTATTGAATACACGTTTCTCCGTTGGTGAAAGAACATCCTGGCTTGAGAACCAGGCAAGAGTTGAATAGAGGCACGCGATAATAACAGTAGTCACTAGCCATTGAGCAACTCCGGCCAGCATCAACCTTCTCAGCTGCCTTTCGGGTCGAACTTCTGTTGTTGGGAAAGTTGTGTGCTCTGGCATCGGTGTTGGCTGCCGATAGAATAACTTCATGGCGCTGTGCGTTATCGAAAGGGTCAATATCGCCGTCTATCGAAAGGCTAAGAGCAGGCTGCCTTATGACTAACGGGGACGGCGTATCCCAGGTTCGATGGCCTCGCGTTATAATCACTGGCTTAGCTGGATCTCGATGATTTGCGATGCCGTTCGCGTCGGCCGTCTGGATAGGACGTGATGCGACAGGTCGAGGTTGAGGTTTATACCCTAAGAGATCTTTAGCTTTATCCTAGACCTAGGGAGAATATCGTGCATGCGATATCTATTTTCCAATTCCTTACAAGCTACACTGATGTGATATAAGTCTTTGTTCTTTGCTCTTCGAGACTGACTGAAGTAGGTGTCATTATATGCTTGGTTCGCAGGGAGCCTCTGGCTTGTGTTTTGGCATGCGGCCGGGAACTTATTTTGCAGAACGAAAGAGAGCGGAAATGCTAGTCAAGCAAAACGGTCTCAATAAGGACGCCAGCCGTCATTCCTCAAACACCCCCACCGAGCGAAATACGCCGGAATGCGAGACTTCCGGCCATCTGGATGTGGAAGGCACCGAAGAGTAACCTGTGTCTACTAGCAGAGCTAGGACTTGAAAGAAAAGTGGGGAGCGTGCATCACATTTTGACAGTGCTTGATGAGTGGCCGAGCGTACCTTAATCTCTTGAAATCCCATTGGCTGCACCGTAAAGAAAATAGGGGTGTTTCACCAAAGCCCACATCCCACCTCTAAGTCTAGTCCTGTAATATAGCCTCAGTCAGCGTATCGGCAACCAAAGGATCACTGTAGATTTATCTAAAGAGCTTTACTAGGAGTGTGATCCACAAACTGTTGTGCTGTGCGGGCCGCTGTGCTGAAGTACTTAGCTAAAATTTCATAAATCAGCTAAATACTGGATAAGATCCTTATAAGCACTAGACCTAGTATGTTTACTCGATAGGTGTTACGTGATCTGGATTGGGCTGTATAAACATAAACACAATATATTTCCAGCAAAACAAGACTAATGGAGTTGTACTTGTACTAACACGACATACTGGCGAATTTTTGACCAAAGTGGGGGGTATTTAGAACTAAATCGGCCATTCTGCACTTACCCACCTAAAAATACGTAGATGGAATGTGCCGGGAATAGTGGGTCTAAAGCCACTATGTATTCTAAAGGGTATGTATAATCACTATATTTAACCCTTGTCGGGCCCCTGCCTATTTATTTTATCGTTTCCAAGGGGCGCCAGCACAGCATAGCGGTTTGTGGATCACACCCTAGGTTATGCTTCTCCTCTGTTGCGGTTATGTTTTCTTGGTGATCCATGTTCTCCAAGCACCGCGCTTACAAACCTACGGCGCCGCCCGGGGGGGGGCGGGGGGGCGGGGAGGTTTACAGCATGAATCACATGTTTGACAGGTGCTTGATAAATGTAAAGTAACGCAATCCCGAGGCAGGGGTAGCGAAGCGAAGTGCAATGTGTGTCTTTTATGTTCTACAAGGTAATCTCGGTACGTAGGGTAAGACTGAGCAACTGAAGCCGCCGAGACGCCACAATCGCTCCTCAGTATCGTACCAAGGTGGACTGCATTCACAGAGCGAGTGCCCCCAGAGCAGCAACGCCAACCAGTCTAAATCCGTGCTCCATCCGAAGTGCCGCATTCTTGGTTGGCTGAGGCGCCTTCAGAGTGATCAAGCTAGACGCGGAAGCAATAGCTGCACTGTCTGGATTTCCCATCATAGCGGTGCAGATATTTTCGACGAGGTCCGATCCCGCTGTTATATTTGGAGAGGTTAATATAATCCTGACCTTTCGAAGACACTGTTGCGGCTTCAATGTTCTTACCGGACGCCTCCTGCTTCGAGCATTTATTCTTGGACATACATGTGGCCATGTGGGCCTCAAAGACCGAAGGCTGGGAGCACATGCACTTCAAGTCCGTAGTGGCGCAGCCAATTTCAATGCCTACTGTCGGGAAGCAGCCGGCGGTACAAGCAGGCAGCTCAGCGACAAGTGAAGGCAAGGCCGAAGCAGGAATAGATGTGGCTGTTGTTGCAGTTGTCGTCGATGGTGATGCTGCCATTGCGAAGCTGAAGGCGGCGCTGAGGATGAGGACGTGACAAGAAACCATGGCGGATTATGTATTGAGAGAGGGAAATGGAAGGTAGAAAAAGATCAATCAAGTCGATTTTATTTTCTCGAGAAGATAAGGATGTGGCTCAACGGAGTGAGATTTCTTAGGATATAAGTAGACATCTTGACACTATAGTTGTTCCGTGGAGACGGCAGAGGGATAGTAATGGAAAGGGGGTGGCGAAAGAGGCGGGTCTTTCATGATCACCAGTTTGTTTACGTCACTCGGGATTCTTTCCTTCTTTGGAAGCCAAACCAGACATACGGCAAGTATTGTAATTCCATGAGATCCACAGCATCAGCCTCAAACAACCGCGCAGGGGATTCTTCAAACAGAGATTCGGCCTGCCTTTCTCCATTTTCAGCCCGAGAACCTCGGCCGCGGACGCTAAATTAGGTTTAAGTCTGAGTCAGGGCTAGCAGAGAGTTCCCCTTTGTGTATCAAGTGTGCAAAGGCCTCTAGCAGGGATGTAGGTAGTCTAAATTAATGAAGGCGCACCACAAGGCTACTTTTGAAAACACTCCGTCGTAGCTCAAGCCGATAGGGCCAAACTGCTCCGTTGTGGAGGTCTCGGGATGGAGGAAGTCTATTTGCATCCATATCTAAGTCTTTTATGCAATCAGCTAGCTTCTTGTTTTGTCCTTTCTATTTAGTTTTAGCAAAGATGCCCATTCGCAGCAGAGCTGGGGGTAAGCCGTACAGATGCTGCCTCCGATCGGTGAAGAGATATAGGAGGCGAAAACGGCTAGAACAAAAGGGGTTGATTTTGCCCGTGTGACCGGCAACCGCCGAGGCCTGCCGGCCGCTGTGCTGAGCCTCCGGGAGGTAATGGTGGGCCTGCTAAAATATTTCACGCTTCTTCGGGCTGGAATGGCCCTCTTAGAGCTCGACTGAGACGAAATTACATTGCGCGACTCACATGGGGACATCAAGAGGATCGGGCCTGACGAAGAAGGGCAAATACGCGATTAGAATGGGCCTAGTGACGGAGCTGACCCTGGTCAGGTTTATGTGTTTGGTTGGCATCTATCCCCTCGGCCAAGCGTACTACCGAGTAGCGAGCAAATCACCTGTTTGCAGACCAGACAAGGCAGATTTTGAGCTAGATTCCTCAGGGAGGTGAGCTTGAACCCTTCTCTGTGGCCCAGACAATGCTACCCAGCTGTAATGTGTACCTGGATACGACGCAATTTTACTGGAGCTCATTGCTTACCGACAAGCACATGACAGTGGCGAAGCATATACCACCTTGTCGTATTCGCGGTAATTCATCTTGATTTCGTCGAAAATTGGTGGTCTAAACTTCTATGCAGTGTCTGAGGTGCCGACAAGATCACGCCTACTCGTCTTGTTTCCATCAATCTCGATTAATATTTAAGATAGGTGCGTGCGGCCTAATTTTCTGCATTCAGTGGCAGACATTCTCCTGATTAAAGCATCTCGTCAGCTCTGTTCTCATTCGATCGCTGCCAGCGAAAGCCGCCTCATTCACGATGACTTCAAAAATGTTCACCATTTTTGCCACAATTGTGCCCTTCATACAGCTTACCACCTGCCAGCCCGATCCGCCAAATGCTTCCATTCCTGAAGAGTGGGAGCAATCGGTGGCAGAAGCCTGGGACAATACGGTGATTCGTTCGCTGCGTGAAAACCCTACGCACAACCTCACGGGTTATAAAGACTGGGCGATGGACCAGGTCATGGACGGGAACGGGTGCGTTTAACGCTAGAATTCTTCACAGCTAAAGTGCTTACACTGAGAGTCCAGTACTATCAACGTATGCATGCGCTGGGGCGCTAACGAGACCGTAACCGATGCTCTGCGGCAGCAAATTCTGACTGAATACACGAAAATTTATGAACACTGGTTCCAATGGCTGCTGGGATATGATAATTTCCCCTTCAGTCAGGTCAACTTCAAGGTGGTTGGCTGGGCAGTAACAGACCGAAGCATTCTAGAGGGCCCAATGGAAGGCCTCAATGTCTACACAAACTTTACAGATGAGCGCGGCCATCCGACTTGTGATCCGCGTTGTTCCCGAATAGGACGCCTTGATGACAATTACAGTGGCTGCTCTGGGGGGCGAGACGGTCGCTATCATCAGTTCTTCTTTCTTGATCAAAGCTTTGGAGATGTTGACATGGGAGCGGCATCTGGTGAGGGAATAGACATTAGTCTCTACGGCTGGAAGACGGTTGGCAGTAAGATGGGCGATTGGTCCATGCTGGTGCACGAAATGGTTTGCATCCATCACCTGATTTTTCTAACAAATATACATCCTTCTAACATTTCTTGTGGCAGGGTCACACGTTCGGCCTGCTGGATTATCTTGACGATGGTCTTAGGAACCACACTATATGCGAAAACACATGGCTTCCACCGAATGCTTCAGCCGAGTTGGTGATGAAGCCCGGGGACAATGGCGCACATGTACCTAGAGTGACCGAATTTGAGGGCTGGCTACTCCGATACTTCTGGAGTAGATTTTCAAGTCTGCGCGGCTGGCAAAAAAGTAAAACCACCTATCCGCCTCCACCAGACTGCCCTATCGGCGTAAACCCATAACGAGCTACTTCAGGTAGAGCATTCCTATTTAAAGTTCTAAATAGTTTCAGCCAGCTTATACTTTCGAGTATAATATAAAAAGCTTAGTATCGACTTAAAGAGCTTAGTCTATTGTTAGTTTAGGAGAGTAGCCGCTTTAAAGAGCTTTCTTTCGGGATAAAGTGTATTTATATTATATAAACACACGGAGTAAATCGCAAGCATTTTGGATGAAATATAAGGGATTTAGATTCTCTGTATATAGGTAGAGAGTAAGCTTTATCCCTCTTATATAGCTAGTATTAAGATAAATACCTCTTGTTAAATTATAGGCTTTATAGTGTTACGAAGCTGCACTGTTGATACACGTGGTATCGCGGTATCAACTGATGGGACCGTTACGGGGAATCCTGCAAAGTGAACGCCAGGCCGTCGACATAGGCGAAAGATCATAACGGCCGGACGCCGCTGTGGTGGGCTGCGCGGAACGGCCACGAGGCTGCAGTGCAGCTCTTGCTCAAGAACAGCGCCGACATCGGGACGAAAGATTGCGTGCTCACGAGCATCCTCGGCTGACTTTCGGAGGAGGGAGATATTTGAAACATGGTTCTGTAGGCGGGGACAGAGGGTAGCGGCATAATTTCGCCATATATCCGCGATATCGGGGTGCGTCCCGGAGGGAAAGTTCTCCCGTGGTACGAACAAGAGCAGGTGGAGGACTGAGTTTCTGCGCAGGATGTAAAGACCCGCTCTCGGATGGAGCAGCACTCGGAGCATACCGTTTGAAATACACCGGATGCTCGTCTGTATGGTCGTCACTAATGAATCCTTAAAAGAGGGGTACCGCGTACTCGACGGGCCCGCGAAGCTTCACTGTGGACCGAGGCGCCGTGGCGCATCGATTTGCGGGGTAATGCCGGCCCCCAAGCTGCTAACAAATAGCGGCGTTACGCCAGCGAGGCCGGGCTCGTCTTTTGCGGAGGCTAGACAAGATTCTCGCCTGGCTGCGGATCGCGGATCGGCTAATGCCGCCACGCCCCCTGCACCAACAGCTCCTGCTTGGTCGAGAGATCTCCGTCACTTTGGATATGCACCTCGTCTGGACAACAGGTCGAATATAAGCCCGCACTTCCTCCTCAAGCCGCGTTTCGACAAGGATACTTTACAGTGTCCTGTCAACATCAGCCGCCGGAGTCCCGAAGTGCGGTTTCCCGTGCGGCGGTGCGAGTGATAACCTCGTTTTTTATATTAGAGCGGGGGACCTCCGGCATGATGAGTCCCGAGACCGACGCCATAATATGGACGCCTAGGGGAAGCTTAAGTGGACATACAGTGAAGGACTATAAGAAGGCATACTCGTCTGGATCAAGGGCGCATATATAGCCGAAAGCGGCGCACATATAGCCCGAGTCGCAAGTCTGGCGGACTTCAGCCGCGCCGAAGTGGAAGTTAGCGGTCTGCTCTGCCGCCCGGACCGTGTATCTAGAGACAACGGGAATATTTTCGTGACGCTGGCCGGCCCGACCTATGCGGACGGCACGAATCGCAGGGGCGACAAGCTCATCCGCCAGGTGGTGATCGAGCAAGAGCTTGACGGGCGTGGCACCCGCATGCGCGCGATGAAGAAGTCGGATCTTGATGACAAATATACGCACGCTAAAAAGGACCGCTGTATCGACCTCCTCAATATGCGCGAGGCAGTGTCGCGTGATGCCGCCTCGCGCCGCCCGAGGACCTCCTCGTAGCTGGCCATCGTCACCAAACATGTGCCCGAGCGAGGAAGCTCGCGGCTACGCGGGAAACAACCCGTTTGTGCCTTGCTAAAACTTGCATTAAACCTACATTATCCTGCAAAAAGATTAGAATAGCGAAATAGAATTTTATATGGGAAGAATCTGGATTTCCTAAGACGTTACATGCTGACGTTAGCAGCAACTCTGCACCACCACACCGGATCGGGACGTCTGGTTAGACAGGATCGGAGCAAGGCTAGCAGAGGCAACAACCTTGCTACTAGCGCCCACCTAATGGGTTCGCAACTAGGCATTTCTTTTGGGCCATTCTGCCGAACATGTCGGTCGATACTTCAATATCGCACCACTCTGTCAAAATGAAGCGTAGTACCTTGATTTGCTCTGTCATCTTCTCTCAGGTAGAACTTCAGTTTGACGTCGTCGAGAAATACACTCACGTTAAGAAGGACCATCCAAGTGAGCGGGAAAATTATGAGAATGGCCGTACGGGACCCCCTCCTATTGACTCACACACGGATTGGGACCGTGCGAGAACTATTTAGCATGGGAAGGTCCTCTGCATTTGCTCGAGACAAATTACTACACCGGATCGAGATATTTGGCGAGGCGCGAATAGCCCCTCACTGGCAACTGTCTATTAACGCAGAAAAGGGTTAAAATGTTTTGGTAATTCGCAGGCTAATTTTCGGCTGGTCTATAGTGCGTGGCAGCGATATGGAATATCAGCTGGTGTTAGAGGTCTGGCTGATCCATCCCTATACCCAACCCTAGCCCTTACTGCGGATATCCCTCTAATATCTATAGTTATTAAGGGTTAAGGTTGGGTATGGGGATGATTTTGGATCAGCCGGACCTCTGACACCCACATAAATCTAGAGAGTTAAACACCGCAGACTCAGTGGGGCTGCTAGATCCGATTACTAAGCGGGATTCATGCTCTCTGGAAAGCATCATTCGACTGGGGATATGCTTCCCGGTAATTCGACGCGGACTACAAGCATACTAATTAAAAGGCAGTATATACAAGTAAAATATTGTGTAATTTTCCTCCTTGAAGTTGGATTGTCCCTCTCTTAACGTAAATATTTGGCTGGGGCGTAAAAGAAATGTAGGAACTATCGTTTACTAACTTAGGGGTTCTACTAAAATCTCGACAAGTACAGTACCTAATTCTGTGGGGCTGGCGGGTCGTAGCATTTGTCCAGTGATGGTTCAGGATTACAGTAGTTCCGGCTTGTAAATTTCACCGACTCCGAAGGACTTCCCGTCGACTTCAATCTAACCGGGAGCTTCGAGGCCTAACTAATCTGGTATTCATCCATAAGTTCCTGCGATGAGGGGGCTCTATCATCTGAATATTAAGAATTCTGTGCGAACTTGGCTTGGTGACACGCGGGACAATTGTATCTATGACGGCTGGGGTCGGAAAACCGCAATTGCGGACGGCATGCGATCCATGTTCGGCCGCCAAGGTCGGGTGCGACAAGAACCACCCGGCGTGCAAACGATGCCTGCAGATGAGCGTGCAATGCTCCTATAGCGAGTCGCGAAAGCACGGGAAGCAGGCGTTGAGGAGAAAGTTAGCGCAGGATCGGGTTAAGTGTGCCGCCAACGCTACTACCGCCAATGCCATCGCAGGACTCAACGGCCAGAGCGGCCAAGAATTGCTGCCGCGAACAGCGGCAGCCCCGAACACGGGCACTGTGCCGCTGGCCGTCCCGGTAGGCGGCGGCGGCGACGGTGGATGGAATCCGCTGCTAATCTCACCGTTGTCGCCATTGCCGCCGGCGACGTCGCTGCTTCTGGCCCAAGAACCGCTCCAGTCGCTGTCGAGCGCCGATGCGTCCGCGCTCTTTCCCCAGTGGACGTTTGACGATAGCGTCACCACCACCGTGGATATGAACTTCTTTGGAAACTGGAACATGGCCAGTCTGTCGCCCTCTGCTCCTTCTCATCCTCCTCTAGGGGCAAGGGGCCAGCAACAAAGGTTACAAAACCTACTCGTCTCGGAACCGAACAAAGAGATAGGGACATCCTCCGGAGCTATCGAGGATGAAATAGCATGTGTCACTGCCACCCGCAGCAGTAGTAGGACAACAAGCGCGCACGACTGCGAGACGCAGGCCATCTCCATTCTGCTGTCCCTGCAACACGGGGAGGTGGTGCCGGGGATGACATCGTGCTCGTTGGACCCGGTGCACTGCACCCAGTTCAACCTCATGCCGCGCTTCGACCGCGTCCTGTCGACTAACCGGGCCGCACTCGACGGCTGGATAAATCTGATGCGGTGCTCATGCGTGCAGTGTCCGCACCTGACCCTGCTGTACGTGTCAGTGCTGACCAAGATGCTGTTCTGGTACCGTATCGCTGCAAATGAAAGGGCAGGTGGTCGCCATGATGGCAACAACAGCAGTGGCAGTAGCAGCAGCAGTAGCAGCAGTGGCAGTGACAGTGGGACTACGACGCCCAGTCTGTCCCCCCCGACGGTTGACCAGTTCGGCGTGCAAACAACAGTAATCAAGGTGGGCTTGTTTGGCCTAGATACTGAAGATCAAGCGAATCTACGCCGGTTCTTGCTCATGCGTGAGTTACGCAGGATGGAGAGGGCTATTGACGAGCTCATGAATGTGGATCGCACGGCGATGAAAGAGAGTGCGGGCCAAGAGGCGTGGCGCGGGGTACAGTGGTCACTCGATGGCGTTTTGCGCGTGAGAGACGAGCTACGGGATGTTATCGAGAATCTATCAAAGGGACTATCATTTTAACAAGAAAAAAACCCATTATCCATAATTGTTCGGAGCATGGAAGCTTGACTGCAGACAAGTGAATCTGCTCAGAAACGAGGCCTTTTAGGTCTTTCTTACATAGCTGCTTATATCAACACCCCGATCTCGAAGCACATACCTCTCCACCTTCGGTGTCCGTCACAGGGTCTTGATCATGTCCAACCTCCGGTTGATGCACTGCGCGAAGCATGCTTTAAATGGCCTTTCCTCGCGGAAACTCTTAGTCTCCCACGGATCGTCCGTCGCATCCAGGCGCTTGGACGGAAACTCAATGCCATCCACGATTGGCGGCCGGACCTCGAACATCCACACGATGATCGCCAGCGACGGGTCGAGCGAGTTCCTGGCGAGGCGCGAGCCGAGGGATACGCGCCGCGCGCGGTCGCAGATGAAGTGGACCTGCTTCAAGGGGGTCGCCCTGGTTCGCGGACTCGGGGCTAACCAAGTGTGTCCCATATAGTGCTCGGGCCCGAAGGTGCATGACTCTTCGTAACGCATCGGGTCGTAATTCAGGAAGCTCATGTGCTCAGCAACACGGCCCCTTGGAAATGACATGGTTCTTGTAGACCACATCATCATCGGCGAAATGCTTGATACCCCAGAACAACGTCGGGTACTTGCGCAGAATCTTCACACACGCATGCGTGTACGGCAAATTCTGAATGTCTTGAAAAACTAGTGTCCAGTCCAGTCCCACAACACGCATGAGCTCCTCGTACACGCAGTGCTGTACCTAGGAGGCGGCCACCTAGGCGGCGTCCTCGTCCTGTAGGCCTTGCTTGCGCCACGCATCGCTGTTTCCTACGAGGCCGCGCGTGTAGCACATAGGCGCGCTCCCCTTGGTGACCTGGCGCTAGAGTAGCATCCTGGCCTCGAGCGTGTGCCTAGGATACGTCACAGCCCGATTTCACCCCCGCTATAGCTAGGGCGTTAGACGTGTCTGAATAGGGGCAGCTCGATGATGATCAAGTGTCCACGCGAGTGATCTCCCGCAGGATTCGCGGGCTGACCAGGGTGTGCTGCGCTTCCTCTTTGCACCTAAATGTAAAGCGTAAGCTATTCAAGTTGGTTATCATGATGCTGAAGGAGAAGTGTAGCTAGAATATTTCTTGACCCGCGTTGTTGGTCGCTTAGTCGCTTAGCAGCTATTTAAGTTCAAACTCCTAAGATGGTGCGAAGAGTAGCTGGTCTGTGAATGTGGGCCGGTCCTCTATGATCACGTTATTACCTAGCGGTGCTGGCATCTTGGAGGACCGGTACTGCGGCTGCTTCTTCGGCGCATTTGCACTTCTTCCGGGCTGCTGATCATAGCTCAGTTGTACCAGCCGACGAGTTGCTTTGAATACCTCTAGGAGGCTCGTTAAGGCTATAATAATGTCCAATATGGCTCGCTGGTTCTCGTTGGAGAGGGCGACAGAGTTAACTATAGTGAATGGTCGAACAGGTAGGCTCGGTTTCTAGGAGCCGTTTGTTTCCTCGGAGTTAGCGTATATTCATGGCAATCTCAATACACCCATTGCACGTGTGGAAAAGAAAATCAATTAGCTGCGAGGCTCTAAGATGCTCAAGCCTTCAGGAGACTTCTGTTGTATAAGTCGCTTTTTAGGGGTATCAACTAATCGGGTGCAATGCGCTGCCCATCTTTTCTTCTTTCTCGTGCAACGATTTTCATGCATACATACTTGATGAGTGCGTATTTATGATTTCATGTATTTCGAACGCTTCTCTCATAACTTGGAAGGCTTGGAAAGGTGTTATCGCTTTGACGGATTGTGTTCACGGGTATCTAGGTAGGTGCCTTGATTTTGAAAATTGGTAATCCGGTACGTTCGGCATGAACCGTAAGAAATAGGACATCTTAGGCGGTAAATTAGCAAACTTGACTGACTTCCTTAGGAGGCAGCATTTCCCGCTGCTGCCAGCTACGATGTCGGTGGAGCCGTGTCAAGACACGGAAGGCTTGGAAAGACTCGACGATTGATGATCCCCATTTACGATATGGAATTCGAAGATGAAGAAATGGGAATGAAAAGGAAGCCTGCAAAGCTGCAGCGGAATCTCAAAAAATAAAAAATAAAAAGACAATAAAAAAACAAAGGCCCGCGCAGCAGCAGCCTACCGTAGCTTTCTCAGCCACGTGGGGTAATAGACCGTACATCATCGGTGGATCCCCGAAGCGGGGGCTCTATAAAATGAAGTGGCCGAAAAGGTACCCGAAAAGGTACCCGAGAACAACCCGAGTACCGTAGCGGGGATTTATGGGGTAGGATAGCTGCTCTCTGAGGCCGAAGAGCGGCTCTCCCTCCCCCCCCCCCCCCCAGCTTAGGTAATACCCCACTTGATAATATAGAATGCACTTGCCTTCGTAACGATTTACGTACTGATCTGGGGAAGGGCGCCTGGGGTTTCATTATTATGCCTTGCTTGGGTCCCATATCGGACTGCTCAGGGCCCAGCTTGGTTTTCTCACGAGAGGCAGCGCCTCCTCTACTTTATATATAAGACTGGATTAGCGATCCACGATCTAGGAGGGACCATGATTAGCACTCCTCTATCACTCTTTATCACGCTTTCGAGAACTAACTTAATAGTAGGTAGCAGACTATTCTGCGACGCCCGACGCTACACCTGGGCTACGCATCGACATTGTCTGGCGAGTCCGAAGCCTTACTAACGTAGGTACCGGGGGTAATGGAATTGGGATACATCTGGACACTATGGGTCTTTCGAATTACAGATCTCTGATTTTCAATCTCTAATTTACCAAGTTTAGCTTTGTCATTTTGGGACTCTGCATCAAGAAGGTGGTGGAGCTTGTTCAGACTAGACTGGACCTCAAAGCGGCTCGCCACCGCATACATGTTGTGCCCATCGGCAGAACCCCCCTCAGTACCAAACAATCTCTTCACTGTTAGCTCCAGCCTCAATCCACCCTGCAAGCGCCCGCTTTACATTCTCCGCCGCCTTCTCCGCATATCCAGGGCCCGGATTCGCGGGCGGCACAACGGCCGGGTCGCCTGCAATCCAAGCGACGGGGCCGGCAACGCCCTTACCCTTGTGCAGGCTATGAATCTCCTTTACCTGCTCCCCTGTGAAGGCCCGGCCGAAGAAGACAGCGCGCGGCGGCTTGCTAAAGTCGTGGGAGCCGATGTGGGTGGGGGGACAGTCCCCGGGCCCGCGTCCGGCGAGGAGGTCGCCGATATAAGTTTTGGCGTCCTCGAACGAGGTGATGAACTGTATCACTGCGAGCATGAGCTCAATCCTGGTTAGGACGGATCAAGTCTACTAATGTTACGGCGGCGCTCCGACAAACGAACCTTCAATTTGCGGAGAGAGCAGCGGCAAAACCTTTTCTCCAACTTGGAATGACTTGCCGCACGCGATCGCGAGGGTTGTCCCGGTGATAGTGACGTTGCTCGCCATAATGCTAGGCTGATTCAGGTTGATATCTTGAACTTGAGATCAAGTCCTCCATGTGCATTATACACGTTGAGTATCAAGACTCCTTTTAAGCAATACCAATGAGATACAGAGGGGTCCGATGGTCGGCCAATCGGAATGCTCAGACTACCACCCTCATACGATGTGGGGAATCGTTGGCCAATGGCGGCGATTCTTTGAGTTTCCACCCAACCCTCTTGGATCCCCGAATCCCACTGTTGCCACTCCAAGGATCACCGAGCATGGCTGACAAACATGAGCAACATCCGGCTTGATCCATCTAGAGTATAGCTCCGGCGATTCTCTTGTAGTAATCCTGTAGCGGTTACCATTAGAGGGCGACGGAGTTTTTTTGACTAAGAGATCGGAATAGACATACTTTTTATGATAATGTCTCGATTTAAAGTAGCTTGATACAATAGGTGTTGGGCGGTAAGGAGGAAGTTTTGATTTATCTAAAGTGGGCTCCCTGGCGTGGCGGTAATGCCGTATCTGACCATTACTGAGGTTTCGTGACGAAAGACATAAATCTACTACAAAGATGGAAATACGGTTCATTGTAGGGCATAGCTACAGTACATCTCAGGTATGTTCTAGTTTTAGTAGAATGGCCAGATTCTTCTTTAACGTACGTACGCCACCACAATTGCCAATGCATCAGGCCACCCAAGCTCTGAACATTATTCATCCTATGGCATCTACATCATCTACGCTGCCAAGTGCATCTACAGCGCCACGCGCATCACGCGCAGCTACTGCAGCTACTGCAGCTACTGCAGCTAGTGCATCTATGGCATCAAGTGCACCTACCACATGTACTGTATGCAATGCATACAGTATAACTATTAGCTAGTGCTAGGAGTAGCGACTAGCTAAGCGCCATAGCAGGCCACACATGCTAGGGATCCTTTTCCGGGACGGGGATCTCAGTACGGACCACTCGGTCTATGACCTCCAGATCTCTGTACAGAACCACGAACTCCGATGCGAGAAAGAGCAGGACATGCAGATAGAGGAGACTCCGGTTCTGGTATTCCATCGTCCGTGTTATTTCCACAACTTGCCAAAGAGACTGTTCCACAATTCCTTGATCAGGGCCCGTGGCTCCTTGAATATGTGGCATACGATTCCCGCCCGGTCCAGGACCGTTTCGTCGGGGAAGAGCTCCCATTTGATCTCCGGCCAGTCGGGATTGGCCGTGACCATGATGAAAAAGGTCGGGGAGTCTAGCTTGTGGACGATGGTCATAAAGTCTCGGTAGTACTGGTCGATAAAATGGCTGTGATCGATATAGTTTGTAGATAGTATCACCTGCTGACCGAGCTCTTAAACACTTCCGTCCCCATCCCGGATACAATCGACCATACCCTAGTACAGGTCTATACAGATATACTTCTAGTTGTGGCGCAACTATACCAGCTTCTTCTGGTCTTGTACGGCTTACAGATCCACCGGAACAGCCACTTGAAAAGAAATCAAGCTCTGTCCTAGTCGGACATACGGGCTGAATCTGTAATATACCACAAACTCCGTTGTTCCCCGCTTGGATCATCGCTCATCGATAACTCCTTTAGAGGCCTACCACCAGTCTCTTGCCGATACAAGCAATGAACACTTCACGTAGCGCGAGGGTCCATATCTTTATAATGAACTTGAATATTTTGTCGCTCGCCTATGTCCTCGGATCCAGCTCTCCCGGGTTATGTGGCTAATCCGCGAACTCTTCTGGCTGTTCAAACTTCGCACTACCATATAGTATGCTACTCGGTCCACAACTTGGGGCCTGGGATGATATACGGAATATACGGTCGCGGTGGATCCGTTTCCCTAGTGTCGTAATTGAACCCCGGATCCTTGTCTGTGTAGAGCCCTGGGATCTTCACCATCGGACCTGGTGTGCCACCGCCAGGGCCTTCAACACTGAGTTGCGCACACCCAGTGTAGATTTGTACGTCGTTCATGAATGCGAATTGCAGCGCGAGCATTTCTGGACGAGCGAGATACTGCCCGGGAGGCAGAGTCTTCGGGATGGTAAACTCCACTGTGTCGGAATTTTGGAGACACCAATCTCTCCATGGCTCCGGAGTAGTGCGGCCATCTCGTACGCAGAATCCAGTTTCGTAAACCTTGAACCAATCACCCGAACCGTCGTACGTTGCCACATCGTTTTCGGGGGCTTTAGATATGTATATGAGGCCTGGACCGGGGTGATCAATAATGTCGCCCCAAGCGAGCTGAAAACCGAGTTTATCGCCAGCCGTAACACTGAGGATTTTCGTTTGGTTATTGGATTTAGCTCCAATATTGCACCGAAGATCGGTCGAGTTGAGGACGCCCCATTGGTTGTATAAGGGATTTAAACCATTCTCATGTCTGCGGATATATTCAAAATCCCCCCCCACATTAGCTCCGTTGAGTACTAATTTACCGAATGTATAATGCCCCTGAACCAAACTTGTAAATAAGGAGCCAAACAAAGGGAGAAGCTTCATGGTGCAGTGCATGTCTAGACTTGGGAGACTGAGAGCCTGATTTGGAATTTAGCGATACCAAAAGATAATTTTCGAGGGGACGACGTGCCTTATACCTTTGCCCAGTCTGGTTGCGCAGCTCCTCAGTGAAGCAATGTAATGGCCTCGGCTAAATCCACCCCCACTGGCTTGGCCCATTCCATATCACTACAATATATATTACAGACCGCCCATTTCGGATTGGTCCACAACGACCGGGAGGAACATGCCGTCTCATCGCTAACGGTTTAGTTGCAGGCGTTGATAACGAAGCTCCGCCTACCTGGACACATGTGCTAGCTAAGAAAATCGGTCGAGTTTACAAATACCAACCAGGCTGATTTACCACTGTATAAGAATACGCGAAGGAGGTGAGTGGAAGACGGCTTTTCGCATTAAGTACGGTCACTACGAGTTTCTAGTCATGGCTTTCGGCCTAGTCAACGCCTCGGCAACCTCCCAAGCCTATGTCAATAAGGCTATGGCGGGGCTGATCGATTCTATCTGGATCGCCTACTTGGACGACATCCTGATCTATAGCCGCAACCCAGCAGATCACCCGCAGCCCGTTCGGCAGCTCCTCGATTGACTAAGGGCCCACAGCCTCTATACTAGCCTCTAGAAGTGCGAATTTGATATCGACCGAGTGACCTTCCTGACTTCATTGTATCTACCCAGGATGTGGAAATGAACGCTGACCGCATCGAAGCCGCGGCGACCTGGCCGCTGCCTCACAGCATTGAAGAAATCCAGGCCTTCCTTGGCTTCTCGGGGTTCTACCGGTGTTTATACAGAACTATTCGAAGATCGCTGCACCACTAACCGACCTACTCAAGGGCGGGAGTAAAGGAGCTATAATGCTACCTTTAGTCGCAGTTGACACTTTCACGCAGCTCAGGAGCGTCTTCATGACTGCATCTGTGCTCCACCACTTTGAGCCACAACTGGAAGTCTGTGTTGAGACCGACGTGTCAACTATAGCCATAGGTGCCATTATTTCGCAGCTATATAGCGGACTGGCACCCAGTGCCGACCTTTCAAGAAAGTTGACCGACACCGAATCCAGATTTGATGTAGCGGATACTGAGCTTCTAGCCATCCGCGAAGCTTTCAGAACATGGAGACACTACCTAGCCTACAGCCCCAATACCATTTCTGTTATCTTTGACCACTTTAACCTTAGTTACCTAGAATCGAAGCCAAGACTAGGTGCGAGACAGATGCGATGGCTTATATAGCATTTATAGATCATATAGCAGTTACAGCTCGTCTATATAGCGTTGTTAGGTTGCTCTATAGCTACGGATATCTATCTCGAGATCTATCGACGCGTTTTTTCGGTCCCTCAAAATCTGGACCCATTACCGTTTGGAAAGCACAGCAGAAAAATTACCGGCCAGAAAAGGCTAACGCAGTTTACCCCCTGTCCCCCTTTCCCGATCCTGCCTACCTACTAGTCCTCTTGCTTAGATACGTTTTAGTCTATATCTTAAAATACTATTTTTTTAATTATAGGGTTTAAAACTATAATATCTGCTTTAGAAATACTAGTAAATTTTATAGTACTACTATAAGTTTCCTTAGCTAGGATACAATGAAATTTGTTATAGTTTTCTATTATTCTATTTTAAATAGTAGGAGTTATAGCGAATCTATTATCTATTGTAGCTGTTAAAGTAGGAGTGATAGAGGTGCTGGTTAAGGCTATTACTCTCTAGTTAGACTTAATATCATAGGAGTTACATATAATAAGTTTATAGACTATAACAAGTGATGGATTCTAGCTCAAGATTTGGTCTATATTATCTTTTTGAATAATAAAACTCTATATGAGGTAGCATATATCTAGAGTTGAGTGAAGTTACTGATAGCAAGGCTGTGAGTTGGTCCGATCCTTAGCACGTGTCTTTAGCTTGAGCTATCACCCGGGCAGAAGATTGGGTGACTCTCAAGATGCCCTTTGGGCAGCGCCGCTCAAATGGCATCTGAGCTTAGCGATATGCCGTCTTCTGAAAATATGAAGAAGTGGGGTTACAGATATTGACCCCTCGGTATTTGTTGAAGAGTGGTCACAATAGCCTTATATGCTATTGTAACCAATTATGTCGGCTGGCTGTGATTATTCGTATCGCGTCTTATAGCGGTGCTGTACTTTATCCAAAGCAAGGAGAGTCCAATGACTCTACCCTTCCATCTAAAAGGTTCGGTTAGGAAAAGGCGCTTAGGACGGCAAATTCTTGGGCCTGTCAATGTCCTCCATCTCGTCTATCATAAAAGGCGATCTGTGCATCACCGCTTGGCGTCGCTCGGCGTTCTGTCTAGCTCGGTCAGTTTAGCCTCACTATTCATCATGTTTTGGCAGTCCATTACTGCTATCGCGCTGTTCGCGCAGGATGCCTCCGCTCGGGGGCAATTTCTTCGATTTGGATGCGCCCAGCTCGTCGTAGAGCGCGCCGACCCTCTGGTGAATCCTGGACTTGCGCAAACTCCTCATACACATCAAATCGTCGGAGGAAATAGCTTCAACATATCGGTATTCTCTTCTCTTTTCGTCTCTTGATGCCGCGGCCAGCCCTGACTGCATGTAGATGGATCCACAGAACCATGACCCGCCCGCGCTTTCTACTTGCACCTCTTGTACTATGGCCGAGGACTTCAGTAACTACTGGACCGCCTCGTTGTACTTCCGGTCTCCGGAAAACGGTTCCTTCATGCGTGTTTCGCAAAGGGGAGACGGTGTCCGGGGGCAGACCGGAGGGCTTACTGCATACTACATGGAGCCATTCAGCGGCACCAATATGAAGACGACTTCCTTCAAACCGGTAGGTGTATCTGTTCCTAAACATGATGCTGTGTTAGTCTTAACTTTTTGAAGGGTTTTCGAATGCTCGCTGGAGACCCAGCGCTCCGTACTTCGAAGGGTGCCCAATCCGGCATTTGTCACCGCTGCAACGGAAACGGCGACGGTTTCGCTCCGTGCGACAATAAGGACACGAATGGTTTCCCCCTTAAGATGTGCCCCGGAGGCATTCGAGCTACCATCATCTTTCCTTCCTGCTGGGATGGGAAGAACTTGGATAGTATAGATCATACTAGCCACATGACCTATTCCACTGCCTATTCAGGTGGAACCGGGCTTGCAGGCGACACCTGTCCTAGCACACATCCCGTTCGCGTTCCTCAGGTCATGTACGAAGTCCAGTGGGACACAAAGCCATTTAACAATCCCGAATACTTCAAGGAGGGCAAACAGCCTTTCGTGTATAGCTTTGGTGATAGGTTAGTTCTCGGTTGTCGCCTTCACCCCTTTCTCTTCCTTCCGTTTCCCCTCTTTCAGCGCTAGTGCAGTAATTGATTCGGAGGGCAGCTCTGGACACGGCCAGCACGGAGACTACCTGTTCGGCTGGAAAGGCGACGCCCTCCAACGTGCAATGGACAATCTCTCAAAGACCTGTGCTACTGGGTCATGCCAGGCACCGAAGACGCAACCAATTGCAACTGCGAACTCTTGCACCAAAAAACAGTACGTTCCAGAAGATGTTGGCTTGACTGGATGTATGTATCACCAAATTTCTACCTCTGCTTGGAACTAACGTACATTCTCCAGGGCTTGACAAGCTGCCCGGTATCGTGACAGTTACTTGAAGGGATGCCAGGAATCAACGAACTTCCAGGCTACATGACAGCCATGGCCGGATGTTCGCGACGAAGGGATGGAGCAGTTTATTAGTGTTCACCAATACGGCTGGCTTCCTAATGACCAGTAGTAAAATGCAAATTATCAAAATGAGTTCTTGTTGTATAATGTCTGTATGGCTACCTAATACTGGTATGCCACCTCTGTGCCTGCTTTTCAGAGAGTCTGGAGGTATTCACATCCTTATTTCTCAAATTAGAAAAAATCTACTATTATTATCTGTGTGTGTACAGAAATGCCGCCGTTTTAGCAGGTGGATGCTCCTAATATAGTGGTGATTTCATACCCTTAGATGCGACCCATATGTTGTGGCTCAAGGCATCTCTGTACAAAATTCTCTCGGGACATTATTTTTATATTATTAGTAGCTTCTTCAAGTTTATTTAAGCTTTATAAAGTAATGAGTCGACCTTCGCCAAACTAAGCAAGTTGTGCCCCTTGAGCTAGGAGTAGAACATCCACAGCTAATCGCTGCTTTAAAATTTAAGCAAGACCCTTAGCAGTCTCATTACTTACTTCCATATTTAAATATAACCTACTCTTTGATAATAGTTAAATCTTTATATAATTTACTTTAATAGCTAATAGAATATTAAAAATATATAATGGGCGTAAAGTATTGATATATAAATTTCTCTATTTATTATAACTAGCTTAATATAATTATAAAGGCTGATGACTCATCGTACCAAATCCTCGCTCAAGCATATTAGGCAACTATATCCCCGCGTATTTTTAACACCAGCATACCTCATATTTCTCGCTTTACATCTTTTTCGAAACCCACACAACAATGTCTAGTCTCAAACTCAGTCTGCCAGAAGGAAACGACTGCATTATTGACGCAGGGCCCGGCCGCTTTGCTGATACAAGGGCTTTGGATGCTTTACATCGCTTTCTCATTGGCAAATTATCACTCGATGCAGCTGCAAATGAGATTGTCGCCATGCTCCCAAGCGTGAATGATAAACTCCGTGTCTTTGAGCTTAACCAATTCAGCTTCTTCTTATGCTTCGCGAGCCAACAAATTCCTTACAAAAATCCAGCTCAGCAAATGCTGGTGCAGTTGATCCAAAGAATTTCTCTTTCCCCCAGATTGACGAGCGGGTTTAAAGAAGAGGTATGTAACCAAACTTTTAGTATCTCTCCTAAGAAGGTCTTCATCAAGCTCGAATCAACCGAGTATTCATCTCATGCCTCCTCGCTAATGCATTTGTACCTAAAGACATACGAAACTTGCCAGAGTATGAGCGATTTTCGTATGCAACTCGGCGAGAGGTTTAATGGTAAGCAGCTCTTAGCTGGATAGAGAGGAAAGAGAGGACCTGTTCTCATTACACTTATAGCTTCTACCGGCCCTGACGAAGAAGATCCGGATTCATGCTTCCATGATGTTAACTTCTGCGCCTTTACTGCGCGCCTCTTCCAGTCGGGGTTTATGAGAACACCCTCCCTTGCTATATTTACGATGCGTGAGTCTCTAGAGACAACGATTACATCCCAGGAGTCTTTTGACTCTTCCGTCACTATGGCTGCTCTCTGGGTTATTTTAGCCGGGCAAGCTATCTTTACTCACGTAGTCGAGGTACCTAATTTTATTAAGGAGAAAAGCTTTCAAGCAGGAGCACTGTACAAAGGCCCTAATTTAGGTATGGCACGGTGGAAATTCTGGAGGAAGGCCTTCCAGCGAGCTGCAGAGAAGAAAGCTGCCAGCAATGAATGTCAGCGCCTAGCTTTTGCGGCTGTTAAACTCATGGAAGCGATTGAGGAGAGTAGGGAATTTTAATCCGGCCACAGCTTGAATTGGGAATTCCATGCCTCTAGGTACCTAGATAGGGACACTTGTTTATTTCCTTCGCTCTCATATGTAGGTAAATGTCGGGGCATCCTTTTTTTTTTTTTTTTAGGTTAAACTAATTATATAGTCTATATTATACCAAACATACTTGAGCGTCTCTAGAATGACTGCTGAGGAGTATTTGGGTGGGAATAATAAGTGGGATTGGTGTATACCTTTCATCTTTGCCGTGATATTTAGCTTTCTTTCTTGAGGATAAGTCCGGTAAACAGCTATTTTATCAGGTCCCGTTTCTCAACAACAGTCAAATTTCTCCTAACGCCTGCCCCACGGGCGGCTTACTATATATCTCAGTAGCTAATCAATTTCGTCTGTGGTAGTTAGACATAGTACTAGTGCTACCTGAACTAATAGACGATTGGAATCGCTTGTTTGCGAGTCTTGCACGACCTGATGCGCATGATATGTCCACCTTTAAGTGGTGGATTAGGGCGTAGGGAACCCTTCTCACCTGCTTTCTCCGTGATATAGTTAACAATAGATAGAGAGACTCATTCACACAACAACTGTATCCCGTAACGACGCCGAAGGGGTAGTTGGGCCCTAAAAAACTACCTCGCGCGAAGAAGCAAAGGCCCCTGCAGGCATTTTCTTGGGAACCTTTGGTACACATGACAGAGGAACGCGCGGCTGGATATGAAAGCGCGAACTCCTCAAATTGCTCCATAAGTAGTCGAATTTGTGTGCTTCGGGGTCTGAGAACAGCGAAGGTTTTAGAAACGCCCCGGTAGCTTGGTAGCCTCGAGGATTAGCTGTTTGGAATTAAACACTTTCCCACCTGTATATGAAAGAGATTTATAGCTAACTAAGAAGTGGCTACCAAAGCAAATGCGAATTAGCACTAGATGTATATACTTACATGGCTTCTTAACTCCAAGCCAGTGCATCGTTATTTTCCCCGCCTGAGGAAGGTATTGACCGTTGTCATACACAGCGTCTTCGAATGCTAATTGGTATGATTGAGTGCGACGTCTCTCAAGCTGCAATTCAGGATGTAGGAGTCAGGAGTTGCATTCAGCTCTATCCCGGTACCCGCAATCGATGTACACCCTGCAGCTCCTGGTCGACCCGATGCCGAGCCGGTCTTAATTGGCTTCGCTATCTCTTTCATCATCCCCCCACCCGAGCCCCTGCTGTGATTACCTGCATCTGAGGTTGCAGCATCGTTACAACGGCGCCGGGAGATACCTGCTTATAACCTGGTTGCTTAGCACTTTCCCGCCTTAAGTGTAGGCAAGCATTGGAACCAGGCACTCGTGTGGCTTCGATCACGGGCGGTTTTCGCCGACGTACTCCCGGTATGTGCTTCTCAGTGCAACCCAATACTACTGCAGTGTTGAGGCTGCTTCGCCAATTTCAGATCATAGTTTGCTCTTAATTCTACAATCCTGGGTTCTGCAAAATTGCACTTATGCACCACCCACGGAAGTCAAGGTCTTTAGGAGTAAGAAAGAGAGGTGTTCGTTAAAGCTAACCGGTGGCAGAGAAGGAGCTCTATCTTTTTATGGAGCTATGAAGGAGCTA
Organism: Thozetella sp. PMI_491; assembly: GCA_021432635.1. Lineage (NCBI taxonomy): Eukaryota > Fungi > Ascomycota > Sordariomycetes > Chaetosphaeriales > Chaetosphaeriaceae > Thozetella > Thozetella sp. PMI_491. The sequence goes on from MU270034.1 coordinate 583,939, forward strand.
GTAAAATTGCACCGATTGCCACATCGCTGGAGCTCTAACGGGCCTGCTTTGATCGAGCTAGGGCGGGTGGTAGTGATAGTGGGGACTTTATACCGCAGTCCTGCATCGCCCTTCACACCTAGCATGTTGCTCAGCGGGCGCCACAACCACAACCACTGCAGCGTGATGGACTGAGGTCATGGAAGATAGAGCGTCGGAGTTGCAACCAGCCATCATGCCGAGTACACACAGTGCCACAGGAGGTCCGCACATGGGACTGCTGCGAGGCACAAAGACTGGCTCATGGGGCAAGTAGACGTAGGAAATCCTGCGTCAACGTAGTCAAAGTAGCGTCATGTAAATTATTTCCAGTTTAGTTGCTAAAGGGCCAGGCCTTGTGGCCTTGTAACCTATCGCTCCATACTCCGGCTAGTGCGCGCCGGATCAATACACGGCTCGATTCCATTCATGGTGAAAGCAACACTTTTGAGGGATGCGCTGAATGCAGCCCTACTTGACCCATTCGCGTTTATAGCACCTCGTTACCGAAGCTGGATACTGTTATACTCCTGCTTCGGCATTGAAGACGTATCTGTCGGAAAGAATTAGAGCTGTACAGCTCGGCTCGCTAAAATTGTGGCCGAGCACGTCGAGAACGATCAATGGCTCCCCGTTGGGAGGGTAAGGAGCTCGCGCGAGCTATCTTGGAACCCACTTCACGCGTTGGATGGCGTTGCGGCTGCGTGACGGTATATACAAGGTTCGCGTGCGCCCATTGGCGTATCTGCTGGCAGGAAGAGCAACGATAGTGGGATTTGCTGTCGATTGTATAGGACAGACCGGCCAGGCCGTGTTCCTCGTCCGATGAAAGAGCCATCCTATAGACGCCCTGACGGCTTGAAAGCCCCGTGAAAGCTCCATGGACCCCTTCACCGGTTCCTCTTGTGTGCTCGGAGAGAGGTGCTTGCCCTTCAGCAGTAGACGCCCGGGGTGGTTGGTAGGCGTTATGGGAGGCGCGCGCGACGGCTTCGAGTGCCTGCTAGGCAAAGAGTCAGTACTGCAATGCTGATACTATCGACCAGCTGGGGGCAGTCGACAAGGGGGGATTGGCGGCGAGGGAGTGGTACTCACTGTGCAGCGCAGCACAGCACGGCGCCATTGCAGTCATCGTAGCTGTTTGAGGGTGTCGCATCTAGCACACCTTGGATTATGACATCCCGGGCATATCTCGCTCTGTAGCGAGATACCCCCGAGTCCGCAGCAGCAGCAAATCCAGGTCCAAATGGCCTTCTTTTTCTTCGAATGCTTGCTGCTGCTCGGCTGACCCGGGATTCGAATCAACTCGCGTGTTCGCTTCGGCTAAGGGGGGGGTGCTTGGCCGTACCATTGCTTAGACCTATCGGTACTCATATGATTCTCTGCCGGTCGCACAACAGTTAGATCTCTCATTGTCACAAAAAGGGAGGAATTGGCGAAAAATTTCGAGAGCAAGTTCGCGACGTGGTAACGCGTGGAAGGGGCGCCCCAAGCTTACCAGGGTAGCTCACGAGCTCCAGAGAAGTGGGGCTTCGAGGAACCAGCAAACAGGGTTGCCTGCAGGTGGGGAAGAATCAAGGCTGGTTGGGGGTGTGGCGCTCACCTCAGACCGGGAATACACCTGTCGCGTCAATTGGGGGGTACCTTACAGGTCTGTCAACTTGCCCTGACCTGGGATAGTTGGCCGATAATATGATCCACTGCAGCGGCGGCGAACCTTGCTTGGTTTTGCTTCTTGCCAGGCCGCCCAGCCTGCTGTTTCGGTCGGTAAAACAGGTGGTCACCTCGTTGAGTGCGCCACCATCACTCGGTGACCCTCAGTTCTTCGCGTACCACCGCGAGATTGTATGTTGCACTATATGGGCCGATCTAAAATACTGAGAAGGGAGAACCCGGCAAGCCGGGAGCCCGGAACTGGATCGGGGCCCCGGCGATCAGTGCAATGGAATGCACAGCCGGCTGTAAAAAAAAAACGTTATCTACGTGCTGGGGTATCCAGGGATGGTTTCATACTTTCCTGGATGAGACATCGGAATCAATCCCACAGTAGCTCCCGGGCTAAGCCTAGAGCCCAAAGAACTCCGATTCAGGTAGGAAGGCGAAAGCTGACATCCCCAGCGTAATGTCCCATCTAGAAGGCGTTCCCATAGCTTCCAGCCAAATACTGGCCTAGTGGTTTTTGGCGCGCCTCACCAGCGAGTACGCCTCGCCCAAAAATGACTGGATAAAAAGATTCCCTGCTGCATTGGCATGCAGCTCAGCCTTGGGCAACACGGCGCGGCAGCACCCACACCACTATCAGGGTGTCGGGTGGGTTTTCGGGCTGCACAAGGAGCGGCATATTCCACCACCTGCGAAAACGAAATAACTATTTCCGATGGGCAGGCGGCCAGGAAGCCCGAATGTGCTAAACTTTTCGAGACGCCTCTCGGTCTCCATTGGGTCAATATGAACTACAAGGCAACGCTGTTGCTGCACATTTAGGTTGGGCACTTCAATAAACATCTGGAAATTGGTGTGCACCGGGTCGTTGGGCATCAGGCAGCTGCTAAGCATCAGTAGGCGTGATGCTCAGATAAAGGACACCATAAGCAGCTCGCCCTTGGGGGAATCCGGCCGGTTCCCTCGGTCGCACAATCTCACTCGCCGAAGTGGCGATTTCACCCTTTACGCCGCTACACACACCTGTCGAGGGAAAAAATGGATAGATCGGCGCCTGTTCGCAAACCCTGCTGTTACCCTCCCAATCTTTCACGGGCTAAGAACGAATCAGAAGACGATCCTCCCAGCTCCCAACGAGCAGCCAATAGGCTGGCCGATGGTGTTGACCAGTCAAGTCGAGTAGATGCAGAGCCCTTGTGGCCAATTTGCTTTACTCAGGGCCAGGACTTTAACTTCCACACTTTCAACCAACCCTGTGTGGACTTATTGCGCCAGCAATGGCTCGACAACAACGAGCTGAGCGATGATGGCCAGGCCACCGGCAAGGACGACGAAGGAAGCGACGAAGGAAGCGATGATGAGAGCGACGATGGGAGCGATGATGACAGCTGTGGTGATAGTGACAGTGAGGGGGACGATTTGGATGATCTATCTCGGGTCAGAATGTTCATGAGGCAGGACAACGAGCATCACGGGACATACCGTGGCCAAGTAAGCGTGGTAGAAAGCTTCTGTGCGCAGATTGACGTAAATGATTTCGAAGTGGGAGGGGCGGCTGGGGAAACGGAGCGCAACGCCTTGTTAGACGAGCGTACAGAGATAGGCGAAGCTCGAATGGACAGAGGGCCTATGGACTCGTTACAGCTGTTCAACGCCCTGAGTCAAAAGCGTTTCACCGGCGGGATCTCAACGGCAACCTCCCAGGGCATGGCGTGCACAGAAACCGGACACTCCGAGCCGAATGCAGCGCGGAGAACACTGTACATCACTAACCTGAACCCGCACGGCGCAGCGGCCTTGTGCATGACAACATCCTTGCACGAGGCCCCCATGGTTCGAGATCTTCTTCATGAGCACCTGATCCGGAGCACGGAGGTCGGAGTTCTGCTTCCAGCACACGGATACCCGACCTTTACCATAAAGATCCATCTCTCGTTCTACACGCTAACCAAGAGGCCAAAAACCCGATTCGCGTAGGTGGCCGGATGGATCTCATCTAAGAAGCTCCTTACAGCTTCCCCACCTACCGAAGCGAAGGCCGAGGTCTGACGGCTCTGTCGAAGATGTATTTGCTCAGGAGGCGCAGACGAGCATCGCCTTGACCGGCCTCGACGAGTGGAGATGGACAGCCATTGGCTTGGTCGACACGCCCCACAAAAAGGTCGAGTCGGCACAGTACTATCACCTGTTCTCAAACGGCCGTGGCACCAGGACGGCGGGCAAGGCGGACCCCCTGACGAGGGGGGAGGTGGATGCCAACTTTCTTCTTCACCCGCGGCTGTACTTTTTGAGAATCTGGAAGGCCCAAATAAGCCACGTTTCGAAGGAGTGGAAAGGAATTGTGCGGTGGCTTGAGCAGAGCATTAAGCAGTGAGTGTCTACTCTGAGTCCCACCACGAGAAAAGGGGCGATCTAAATCGTGACGACTGATCTGGTCCGCTTAGGGCATGCTTCGACGACATTGCAGCCGGAAACGCCCAAGCCACCGTCGTCGATAGCCAAATACAGGTATCTATCGCCACCAAGTCCAATATCATGTCCCTGTCCAAACTGTTACGACATGATCTTCTCAAAACCGTCAGTGCCTGGAGGCAATTCAGCAAACACGATATCAAATACTTCCAGGACGGCGGTGTTCATTTTCAAGAGATCAGGCTGATGGCGGATTGTCTGCGTGGCATAGAAGCGATCTACTCGAGCCTCGAGGTTACCTTGGAAGATTGGAAGCAGCTAGACAATAGTTTCGGGGATCAACACGTAAGGATCCTGCCCTCAGGCGTCTAAACGCTTGCTAACAGCCATTAGCTGAGCAATACTCTTTCAGCCTACAACATCGAAGTCTCTCGCCAAATCCAGGCGTTGTCTTCTAGGACCCTTGTCCTGAATGGCGACAGCCTGGACTTGGTGCGAGCCCAAAAGAAGTCCGGAGATAGCATGCAGAATTTGACTGTCATAAGCATAGTGAGTCCATCAAAGATGAGATGCAGAAGTTGGTAGACTCGATTGCGCTAAGATTCGATCGAAGTATTTCTTGCCCTTGGTGCTCGCATCCAGTCTATTTAGTATGACACCAGGCACTTTACCATTTGATACGACCATTACAGCGTTCATAGCGGTCTGGATCATTTTGTCAATGACCCTGTTCCTTTTGGTCAATATGAAGGACCGGCTCCGCATTCTCCTCAAACCTTACCCCATTATGGATGCTCGTTGGTGGAACACTTTTTGCCTCGCTTTGAGTGCTTCTTTTAGGCGGGTAGAGAGGGAGGTGGCGGACTTAGAGAATCAGCTGTAATGCGGTTTCCCCCCCCTCGAATTCATTCAAGATACCTGCTCAGTTATAGTTGTCTTTCTACAGGAAGCTTAGATTCATTTGTCGTGGCGAGCTGCATATTCACGAGGCTGGGACGGCTATTAGTTTCTAGAGTTTTTGGGGGGTTCTTGTCATATATACCGCCAGAGCGACCTTCACCATATAGTTACTATAGCTCTCGTACGCATGCATGTTGGCATCGCAAAGGCGTAGCAGATAATATTTTTAGCCCCCAGACAGCGTCAACCTAGAACTATCCACAATGGCCAGACCTACTACTGCAGACCGATGGAACCCTACGCTTTCGTAACTAGTCAAAGGTCACGTGTACTGGCGCAAAAGTCCAAAAGTTCCTAAAAAACCCCTCACTCTAGAGATTTTCCTTCATTCGCGAGGTTCTATAGAGCGATTCAACCCAGCTCTCTGAAAGGTAGTCGAGAGACACAGCAAGTGGCATAGACAACAGAGCTCGACTGTCCTGTCTATATCTCCATTGCGGTAAAATCTCTAGCATCCCAAATCCATCGCACGTTCTCATGAAATGTCATCCACGTCTGACAGTACTTGGATTTCGGAATACCTCGCTTCCCATCCTACCTACACTTCCGCAACCCCTCTAGATGGAGGTGTCAGCAATTATCTTTACCGCCTGACGGAGAAAGGTGGCTCTACCGTAATCCTCAAGCACGCGGAACCCTACGCCGCGTCTGACAAAACCTGGTCCTATCGTATTGAACGCATAGCATGTGAACATGCTGCTCTGTCCTCGATTCCTGCAGCACTGCTCTCTTCCTCGGCACGTCTTGGAGAGGTTGAAATCCCATATGTGATTTCATATGATGACGGCGATCATAGCCTCATCATGAGCGATTGTGGTGCTTCCGCCAAAGATCTTCACACCGCATTCCCTTCTCTTAGACCGGTGCAGCGCCTGGATTACGGACGACGGATTGGATTATGGCTATCTGCGCTGCATAAATGCACCACGATTGACAAGGCGGCATTCTCTGGGAACATCGCGGCCAAAGAACGTAAAGGGATGGACCAGAGAATTTCTCTGCTGAGCGCTGGCCTACCACTCGCCAGCTCAGGCTCCGGTACACCAGCTCAGATCGCCTCAGAGCAGCGAGAATTTCTTGAATTGCTAGAGCCCTTCGTCGTCGCTGTTACAGAGGCGGATACAGGATGCATAGTCCATGGCGACTTCTGGCCAGGAAACCTCCTAGTATCTCCAACTCCGACCGAAACAACAAAGGACTTCCTAGCCGTGATCGACTGGGAAGACGTGCGTCTCGGGACAGGCGCCTCGGACGTCGGTATCTTTGCCGCCGAAGCGTGGTTGCTATGTCATTTTCACAGTAACTCCGCCCAGGCCGCCATTTCCCAGCCTGAGGACTTTGGTATGCTCAATATGTTTCTTGCAAGCTATTTGGAAGCTAGGGGAGGCGCTGAGGAGGGGTTTTTGAAGGAGGCGATGTTGCAGTTTGCCATTAATCTAAGTGTGGGGAGAGGAGGGAGTGTTTTAATGCTCCCGGTGAAGAGATTTGGGGTTAAGATTGTAGAATTGGTGATGAGACAGGAGATAGATTGGGAAGGTGTGCTAGCATTGGGCTGGGGAATGAATGGATGGGAAGGCTGGGTTCGGGCAGTAGCGCAATGAACCATTTAGTCTGACTCTAAATTTGTGTATCAATTATTGATTTAGATGTGAGTTTTGACTATTAGTTAGCAAGCTCATTGAACAAGTTAGAGTTAACAGTTACTGTTTTTCATTAAATCTCTAGGGATGCTTGATAGATCTTCCTATTTTCCATAAACACCAATTGCTTCTTACTCCCAGTAGCACCCAGCAAGACTCCCTGTGGTGTTAGATTGCCATCATTTCTTGCAAACTATAGCTTGATAAATTGGCGGCGGTTTATGTTGGAAGGGCTAGCTACTATATAAGGCAAGTTGACTCGAGTCACTTAGACTTAGATATTAGTCTCTTAGTGTGTGATCGACCCACTTGGGTGGTCGAGGCATTGTGGAATACGTTATTGCAGGGGTCATAGTACAGGGAGAAACTCTCCTTTCGCAGAACCCAATGCTTGCTCTAGTTGGTAGGCCATATACTAATATTTAACAGCTCACTTACCTGAGGTTCTAGTTTTCATAATGTCAACCAGCCTTTATATCTATCATTCTCCAACAAAAACAGTTACTCATCCTCCCCTTCATCAATAAGGTTGGTGTAAGGAAATCTGATGGGAGGTGGTCCTGCTGCTCCACCTACTTTATCGACAGTATTTTCGTTCGCAGCATAGCTTATTTCCTCAAGTAATAGACGAGCTTGAGCTCTAACAAGTTTGAGTAGTACGTTTTCTTGTAGATATCCAGGAATGTCGACCTCCGGAATGACATTCTCAGGTGCAGGTGGCTCTTCTTCACCATTCGTCGCGCCCTTCGAGGTATCCGCTGCCAGCGCTGTTTCATCGTCCTTAGACGACTTGCCCTGGGCTATAGAGACCTCCTCGAGCTCGTCGTCGTCAAAATCGCCCCGTGTGTATACAAGGAGCGAAGTAACAAATAGTTCCTTGAGGTATGCGAAGCTGAACCCATTGGTCAATTTGGCAATAATTGGACAGATGCCTTCGGGAAAAGAGACCACCTCGTCGTCGGATCCAGCAAACTTTGCGCACCAATAGCGGCAGTAAGCCAGACGCTCTTCCTCGTTGGGCAGTTTGAAATGGTATTTGCGGTCAAAGCGACTTGGACGTTTCGCGACAGCCGGGTCGAGGCGGTCAATATGGTTGGTTGAGCCAATCATGAGAATGCCGTCGTTGCTCTCGAGGCCATCAACCTCGTTGAGAAAATAACTTCGAGTTTGATCACCGACGAGACTATCGAGGTCCTCGAAAATCAGCATACATGGCGCCATGCGACGTGCCTTTCGGAAGATCTGCCGAATGGACCACTTCGGCCCGGAACAGGCGTCTAGCGACTTGACATATAAGGACTGGATTGGCTGCAGCTTTCTCTGCGCGAGTGTGTTGATCAGTGCCTTGATCGATATAGTTTTGCCGTTTCCAGGCACACCGTGGAATATCACCCCTCTTTTCCAAGGTATTCTGAGCTTCTGGTACATGTTCCTGTTGTCAAAGAAACCCTCCACGTCGTGAAGCAGCTTTGCTTTTGTCTTTGGATTGAGGATGACGTCGTCCCATGAAGCGTCTTGAACACTCTTCCAGAGGCTTTTGCTCTTGATCCACTGCGCATTGTCATACACCCAGATCTCTTGGTGGAGCTCCCGTGTCCACTGACCGGATGCGAGCAATAGCGCATCTGTCTTGTTATCGTTGCTACCCTGGATCTGACCCGCTGCACCAGCCAGTGGGGTTAAAACATAGAGCAGATGGATGGCTTCATGGAATTGGTTCTGGTATGAAATCTGAAAAACCAAGAAATCGTAGCCTTCCCAGTTATAGTCCCAGCATCCAAAACTTTTAACTTCTTCCAAGCTCCCAGGCGATGTGTCCAATCTGGATGGAGGTAGTCGATAGACGCGAGTTGCCTCGGTACCTTCGTCAACTCTGGGCATAGCATTGGCATATCCAGCCCGGGCGAAGCCCATCAAGTCGCACTTTGAAGAAACGGTTCGAGTTACATGGTGGCCTTGGTACTCTTTGCGTAGAGCCTCCAGGATACTAAAGTCCGTATCCGTCCGCACACCCTTGGGTTGCTCCTGCCAGGCAGCAAAAGGGAGTGGATAATTTGCCTTAGTCGCCATGTTTCTCTGCAACTTCGGGACGGCAGCTGTTTGTTCGGGCATCTAGAAATCAGAATTGATTGAAGCTTAATGGTAAAGGAGGGCAGGTTCTCAGCTGGGAGGAAGAAGCGGACATGTTGGCTGCAATTATTCAAGCACCTTCCTAACTGGGTAGTAGGTACTTTTGGTTGGGGCACAGCAATACATGCCCCACTTCGCATGCGGTTACTTGGAGGCGAAGATGAGTGTAATGGCTAGGCGGATCATCGACTGAGGGGAAAGGCAGACATATTGGCTGCAATGATTCAATACTACCCGGGTTTGTGGGTAGTTTAGCCGGGGGCACAGCAATACGTACCAGCTTTGGGTCTGTTTACCCGGGTGCGAAGATGAAACTAACATTTGTTCAATCCAAACCTTGATAGCCGTGCATGCGTAGAATCAGGGCTCGGGAGCTTAGATTTTGGCAACGACTGGATAGACTGTTGGCGAACGGAGCGAGAGAGCGCTATTTATGGCCTTTCAAGCTTCATCCCACTCGTTAAAATGACGGGCATTTCCAAGAATTTTAGTCTCAATCTCTCCAAGTGGTCGGCTAAGTCGTAGCGCTTCCCAGATATACTCGCTACAGTGCAAGACATGTTCCTCCGTATTATTCCAGGGTTCAACAGACGCTCGACCACGAGATGCGCGGAGCTGTTTCCGCCAAGTGAACAGGCAATGTGCTATGTGCCATTCCACCATAGCCCAATAATCCTTCCCGTCTCGGGCCAGAATGTCTATGTTTGTAGCGTATGTATACCGGCCATTTTAGGATGCTCAGCAGACTAGTTCCCTGCTTGTACTGTTTCATTCAAGCTGTGGTTGGTACTTTTATGTGTGTACTTCTATGTCACACGCTGAGAGAATAAACTGCGGTTGGTTCCATCGACTGATTTTGTACCATTTATTTGAGCGCGTTCCGCAAACCACATAGCTATAGGTGATCTTAACAGAAGCTACAGTTGGTACTTTTGATGTTGACTAATATGTGAATAAATTGGTCATCAGCTACCTCGGTTGAATGGAATATAATTAGTAATTAATTAGTCCCCGCTATTAAGATCTAAATATTTTAACTAAACTAGGTATGATAAACTCTACAGCGTGTTGATGATAAGAATTATAAGTTACACAATTTCCAATTATTGTAGCCCAATTATTGTAGCCATGAATACGAGACGAGTTTCTCTATCAAAAATGACAACAGCAGGCAAGGTTGTCGTATTGGCCAGGGGGCTATAGATTTCTGAATGGCTAGGATGACGCTACATCTGACATGCGTGGCTCACCAACCTCGATAAGCTCTGTGCAAAAGGAAATTAGGTCCGAGATGGGGCTCTACGAACCCAGAGTGGCTGCAACTGTCAAGTTCTTAAGATATTACTGTGACTATTACTAGATTATCGCCGTACCTAGGGATATTAGGTTAATGTCTAGTATCTAGATTGGCCGGATTTTAATATATACAAAGCTCTGCTCTTGTAGCTTACTAAAGATAAATTACTCCGCATAGTTAAAAATGTGTGTAAGCCTCTTGTAGCGTGCTAGATATCTGTATTGCTATAATTGTGGCTCGTTGATATCAAGCTCTTTTGACTTGCTATTGAAATGTCTGATGTTTCTATATACAATAGCACTGAAAGTATATATCGACTCTTAATAAGAAGATTTGTACTATCTGGTTAGAGATGGGTGGCATGGCCGGGGAAAAGAAAAGTCTTCCACGGGAAGTGGGGTGTTGTAATGCTTTTGCTCCCTTTCTTTTATGATTTCATTCCCACAGCCTTTATTAGTATTTGATCGGCAGAGGTCGAACTGGGGCATTTTGATTTTATACCGCGTGGAATTTAGCTGCTTCGTGGGGCCTTTGTCAAACTAGGCGGATGTCTCGTTGCGCTTCTCCCACTGGATGGAATGGCAATTTCGGAAGCATGTAAAATTCTCGATCTAGACCTTCGCCAAGAATGTAAGGTCATGGCTCAGAGTACATGCTAGTAACTGGCTCTACGTACTTGATATTGTGGCTCAGTGGCAGGCAAATGAGCAGAGCAAGGCCTTTGAGAATGATATATAACTAGCTCCAGGACTAGCTCCTCGCATCGCCCCGTGCTGACCCTCACTATTGCCTCAAACTCCAGCGCACAAATCCTGTTCACTTTCAAGCTCATTGGCATACAATGCAGAAAGCTTTGACGTCCGCCCTTGTGGCCCTCCTGCCCGTGGCAGCTTGGGCCGGCCCGCTGCAGGCCCGAGACGAGCTTGTTGATTCTAACCCCTTGCTGGATTTGAACACGATCCCTATGACTACGCTACAGCCGAACGGTGTGGGGACGGAATACCACCCCACGCTGGGCTGGGTGGGAAATTTCAAGGCTGTTTTTGATCTGAAGAATGACATTCAGCTTGGCTGGCATGGCGGTATGTTCATTTGAGTACCCCAACATCTCATCACGCCTGCTGACGGGTGAATAGACATTGCGGAGGCCACTGTCGATGCCGTCTTCAAGAGCGATACAGAACAGATCGTAAATATGGACGACTTCTCCTCGGCTCTGACTCATATCGACTGCCAAAAGCCGATTGTTATCACCTTCGTCGATACCGAGACTCTCGACGAAGCTGTGAATAAATGGTCATGGGTCAACGCCAAGATAGAGAACAAAGTCTTCTTTGTCACTAGCGCCCCTGCCTGCTCTAAAAATGGAATTCGCGTCGCGTTTGAAATCACCGGGTTTGTTGAAGACAAGGCCGCCAAGACGATCACGATGAAAGCGGCGGATGCTCCCTGGGACAAAGTTATCCAGGACGGCGAGATTACTGCCACAATATTTGGCGGCAACAATGGCGCCAACGAAGACACTAACAGCAGCTCAGTCCAGGCGCGTGGTCACGAGGTCGATGCCTTTGGCGTGCACAAGTCATACGTGGGGAGCCTATATAGCAAGTCAGACGCCAAAGACAACAAGAAGAAGTCGATCGACATCAAGTGTGTCGACTGTGGCGTTGACCTCGAGTTCACTGTTCAGACCCGCGTATCAATCGGCTTCTTTAAGATCAACGAGGCCTCCTTCACAGTTACAGCTAATGCCGAGGCACGCGCCAGGTTTGGTATCGACGTTGCTGCCTCCATCACTTATGGTGGCGAAAAAGAGATCTTCTCAACAGTTTATGGCGTTAATATTCCCCTTATTTGCACTCTTGGTGTTGGCCCTGCAGTCGGCGTTGGTTATAATGCTGGGCTCAGCGGCCAGGGCTCGGTGACGTTTGGCGCCGGAGCGAGACTCACGCCTAACAGCCAGGCTAAACTATGCCTGAAAGGCTGCGATTCAAGCAGATCGGGGTAAGTCTTGGGTCGATTCTCAAGTTTCTAGAACTGACGGGAGCTAACAATTCTCCCCTCCCACAGCTGGGATGTCTCCCTCATAAACTATCCGCCTCAATTCGACGGCACAGCCAAGGCTGAATTAACCCTTTATGCTTATACAAACATACAGGGTACAGCCAAGATATTCGGCTATGGATACTCTGCCGGCTTGTCTCTCCATGCCCCTGAGTTCAAGGGTGCCCTCACTGGACAGGTCAAGACGGAGGGCGGTGTCTGCAATAACCCGGCCTACCGATTTGGCTTGACAGCGAATGTCCAAGCCGGCGTTTCACTGAATGTCTTTGCTGGGAGCAGTAAGAAGGAACTGTTTAGCAAATATGCCACTCTTTACAACCAGTGCTTTGGTACTGCGTAGGTGCCGGGAACTCAGACATAGCAGTCAAAGAACGCCGGAGGCAAGGAATGGGGACTTCCCGAGGCACATACCTGACTTTTTTCACTCTTTTTTTCTGGGAATAAAATCATCGGAAATACGACTTTTTATTTTGTAATTTTAAAGATATTAAAGCTGGACCTGCAGGTTGGATGCCCTGGCATGATTTCCATCACTCGATTTCAACGGGATGAAAATCAAGATTGTCTTTCTCTATGGCCTCGCCGTACATGACGCCATGCACATAAGCTTCACCCACCATGCGATAACGTCCGGACCCATCAATTGACTTACGCATGATGAAAGGCGTCCGGGCGCCAGCGAGAAGCCAGATCTCGTCACCGACTTCGGCAATTTCAGACCCGAGACCCATTGAGCCTTCTTCAGAGAGGAAGGGAGATCGCGAGGTGTAGGTCAGCCTCCTCCAGTAAGCAAACGCCATGTCGACCGACGAAGGCCCGGCCACGGCATTTTGGTCGCGGGGCCTAGCCATGGTGGCAAGTTCTGCATCTGTCGGCAAGCAGCCGAACCCATCGTCCGCCCTGAGTCTCCGGACCAGGGCCAGGTATTTTTCTCTCTCCGTGTCACTCAGGACCGTCCGTTTCCACTCAAACTTGTCGTTTCCGTTATCCAGTCCCCTCTCGTGATATATGACGTGCGGGTCTGGGCAAAGGCCTCGCGCAAGGTAGCGCCTAAAGCCGACTCTGAACGCATCGAGGTCGCCCTGGCCAAAATCTACACCCCCCATGTGCATGGTATTCCACATATACTCTACGAGATGCTCTCCTTGGAGATGTCGAACGAGATCTAGCCACGTGTGGGGACAATGGATGTCTCCATTCCCGATCATCGATATCCTGTCGATCATGCGGGCATCCGGCTTGAGAATAGCCTGTGGTGATGGATATACCCGTAGAGATTGTGCAGTCGCGGCCTCGAACGTGGCGTGTACCAGTCTTCTTGCTCGTAAAGGCCACGAAAAATTCGGTGCCCAACTTGGCAGACCTTCGGGTCGAGCACAGGAGTCGCATGCCTGGGACCCAGGTGAACGACAGCGCAAGAAGCAAGCAGGTGCCTGGTGGTAGTAGAGACCCTCCAGTGGTTCCAGCTCCGGTAACATTCCTGGAATTTGACCGCTCTCCCGACTGTCCCAGCGACCTTCCGCGAGTCGTCTGCCTATATCAAGGAATAGGTCACCGGTCGGTCTCCCATAGTCTACAGCAATAACCGGCTGTGTTGCTGAAGCCAAGCCAAGCAAAGAGAAAATCTTGTCCCTGGGATCCGAGGCTTTGAAATTCCATGCTGCTCGTAGAAGGAAGTGGAAGTCCAACGGGCATCCGCGTTTCCCCTCGGGACTCCTGTAATAGTCTTGCAATTCAGCTAAGACGTACGCCGGGTTCATCGAGATGTCGAGATCGACCTTCATCTTTGGGCGTAGAAGGTTGTTCATCCTCCCCAGTGGGTTGTTCCACTCCACCGCAAGGGGTCCAGATAGCATGAAGATGTGACGAGCGAGGCTCATCTCCTGGACGATCCACGCTCGCTGGAAATAGGAACGGTTCAGCATTTTGGAGAACGTTGTCTTCAAGGAATTAGACAAATCCAGTGCGCTACCTCGCCTGAATTCGTGCTCCATGCCTGTCCAAACAAGCACGGAACGAGCCTTGGTGTATATATCTGCCATCATAGATACTTGAGAGTTGCGCTCTTGGATGTTCTCTTGACCGATACAAATTGCATCGATCCAGAGACGAGAGCCAAAATACCCGAGACCTGAAGGAGCTTGGCTCGGCTTCGGGCTGTCGGTGAGCAGCTCCGCGACCTCGACGAATTGGCCGCGTCGTCGTTGGAGACAACACTCCAACGGGGTCCTGCCAGCATTGTCCAAGACATCCCTTTGTGCTCCGGCATCTAGCAGCATCCTGACGACGTCGATATGCCCGTTCTCAGCAGCGTAGTGCAACGCCGTCTCTCCAAACTTGTCCTGGCTCTGGAGGCTCGCGCCCTGGAGTATGCAGTATTCTACCAACGCTGCCTCGCCCCGTTCGGCATACTCGATCAGTTTGGTCTTGTCAAACGGCGCGGATCGAGCATCGATATCCTTACCCACCCCAAGTTGGGTGAGGGCCTCGTACAGATTTCTTTGGACGAAGAGCAATCTCCCGTTGAGCGCTATAGGCCACTTGTGCTTGTGCGAGTAAGAGTCCCGGTCTGGGCTCGGTGGAATTTCACTGAGGACCCCTGGGTTGCCCCAAGTGTACGACAAAGCTCTGTAGCTTGGGTCGTCGTCGAGGTCGACCGTGTGCAGGGCACATTGCATTAAAGGAATCCCGTCCAAGGAGAACTCGGTATTCTCCTTCGCGGTTTTGACCATAGAGATCAAGCGGATCGAAGTTTTGGTCGGGAGAGGAGTGTAGCGAAATGGTTCAAAAGTGAACCGAGGTAAAGTAACAGACTCCATATTAAAGGGGAAGAGGCAGGTTTTCCGCCCTCCAGTGGAAGATACCAAAGGACCAAGGCGGGGTGTCTGACGGTTCCTATGATAATTTGACACGTTCAGGGCATATTTAGATAATTTTGAAATCACCTCAAAATCTGCATGTCAGCAAGGTTATTTTCACGTGCTTAAGTAACAGGCCCTTTGGGAGGCATCCAAGATTGGCCCACAATTTCAGACACTGCGTCAGCAAGCAGAAACAAGCCCACCAAGATTAGAATTATCAATCGCAATATTTTTATTCTTCGCTAGTTGTTTCCCATCTTTCATGGCATTGGGGGCTCATTCGTCGTAGATATAGGGCGCTGGCAGCACCTCAGGCAGTCATGCTTCTAATCTTCAAGACTCCAGAGAAACATAGCTTCGATACCTCCCGTAGACATGGCCCTAACTAACTTAGCTCCACCCGCACATCTACAGTCTACTTTTACATGATATTTTCGACTATCGAAGTGTGCAGTCGGGCTTGTCAAATAAAGAAGGAGCAGTAAAGCTCCGGATTTGAGAGCTATGAAAGAATAAGGCTAATGTTAAATGTTCCGAAAGAGGAAGGGCCGCCTTTGTACCTTTCAGCTTCGTACAGGCTACCTTTCTATACGCTCTATTATAGCTTATCATATACATAATAATGAGACCAATAATAAGGCCAATAATAATGCGTTATTAACCAAAAGTTTGAAGACTAATTTCTCTTGGCTCTTCAAGGTATATCTATGTGTGGGAGATAGTTACAAAAGTTCCTGAGAAAATCATGGATCAAATCAGCTTTTAAAACTAGGAAGGGTTATAGATATTAATGCCTTCAGTATTCTTTGGCATTTCAGCGAAACTTGCTTATGTACCCCCACACATACAGCGTTAAAGCCCAAACGAACTATCGTGACAGCTTGGCAACTACGTAGTCGTGGTCGTAGCCAAGCCATCCGAGCCAGTGAATGGCCTGCTACGCAGGTTTCTAGGCGCACACCTCACCGGTCTTGTTATTATGCAATTTTATCGATCTATTACAGTGTAGTTAATTTGTAGGGTATGGAATCTTCTGAGTGAACTCATTGTGCGTCTTGACACCATCAACTCAGCCGTACCAGACTAGAAACTATCTATACCTCCAATATCTAAAATAAATAAACAACCACTGCCAGTATGCTTAAGGACAAGTTATGGAGGCTTCCGCTCATTCTCATCCCTACTCGCGCTGCTGCCGCGGTTGACACTGTAGGCAAGGCCGAGGTTATCAAAGTGGTGGCAGAGCCTTGGCCAGTGCTGCCGCTAGTGCTAGATCCTGGATCAATGCTACCACTAGCTCCCGTCTCAGTAGTAGCTGTGCCAACTGTGGACAGTGGTATAGACACCGACGTGACCGGGTTAGGAAGCGTGGTTGATGACACAGGCTCGACGGTCGTGGCAGGAGAGGGAGGTTGTGACGGCACGGTCGAACTCTCTGGGGGAGGAGGGGGCGGCGAGGCCATGGTCGAGGTGCTGATTGGGATCAGGGTGCCCGTGATCGTAGGAATGGCGTATGGTGGATCGAATAGACCAAACCTGCCGCAGGCATTACAAGGCGACGCCCAGGCCTTGACCTTGGACGGGGCTGCAAGAATGGGATCGCATGGTCCTCCAGCTATAGTTGTCACAAGGGCCGATTGCTCGGCGGTCCGAGGACAGTTGGTGCCCAAGTCGTTGAGAGTGAGCTGTCGCACTGCTCCCGAGTCGGGGACAAACGTTGAGACCTCGTTCAAGTTAAGGGCAAAGACTGCATTGGTGGAGGAGGGGCCAGCACGGCCGCCCCAGGAGTTGGTGCCGTAGATGGTAGGGATAAGTAAATATACCGATGGCGACGTGCTATTGTTTACCGTTGGTTAATAACTTGTTCCTGTGTGTGTGTGTGTGTGTGTGTGTGTGTGTGTGTGGCTGGGACTCTTACAAGGTATAATTCAACCCCGCGTCGAAATACGTCGGGGCCCAGGTAGCAGGAACGTTGGTGGGCCAGAAGAATACATTAACAGTACCGGCAGTTCTAAAGTGAGAACATTAGCGCATTTTGAATAGATACCTCGTGTTAGGCGGGACACTCACTCTGTGCACTCAGTTGCACATGTTGGAGACGGGGTGATGGTAATGGTCGTTGGTGTCGTGATAGTTGTCGGTGTAGTGATCGTTGTCGGTGTAGTTACAGTCACGGTGTCGATTTCTGTCAATGTAATTGTCATGTAAGAAACGAGGGTTATCGAATCCGTGATCGTGGTGGAATCTGTGATCGTGGTAGAATCTGTGATCGTGATGGAATCCGTGATCGTCGTGGAATCTGTGATCGTGGTGGAATCCGTGATCGTGTCGAACTCCGTGATGGTGTTGAACTCCGTAATTGTGTCGAACGCTGTGATTGTGTCGAACGCTGTGATTGTGTCGAACTCCGTGATCATATTAAACTTGGTGATCGTGTCGAAATTCGTGACCGTCGTAGCAACAATAGGTGCTTTGTGGTCATGAGCCTCACCCCCGTGCGCACGGGCCATGCCAAGCATCAACAATCCCATCGGTGCCCATCTCTTGGAAGACGACAACATGGCTGCCATTCGCTCTCTCTCTACAACAGCAAAAGCGAAAGTAAGGGCTTATTTCTAACGAACGTCTAATTGAGGGCGTCGCAGCAAGGTAGCCCAGAGCAGAGAAAAGTAGAGGATTATAAACCCGGGTTTGCGCACAACTCCTCGGGCGAGTCTCGTATCCTTGCAGTATCAATGACGTGGAAGACATCCCAAGAAGGAAGTAGAAGACGTGACGGCCGGGAAACCCGTCATAGTAGTGTCATGACTCCCCCCCATTGGACGGGGGATTAAAGAGAGCCAATGAGGCATAGTACGCCTGCCCGCTGGCCGGTAATAATATATCTTTGACATGGAATAATACAAGCCAACTGTCCCAGTCTCGTGCATCTGGCGCAGTGGAGAGAATGTCGGCTCGTTGGCGGGGCTGGACCAATAGTGGCTCCATCGCATCAACGTTTTCGCGCGCAGCCCAGATTGCGGGGCTTTGATGTAGTACTACGTCCAGAGGCGCCTGATTGGTCGATTGTCGGTCTAGGTGACTGGCCAATTGTTGCTTTGCCCGTTATGCTTCTCAAATTTGGACCCAAAATAGTAGAAAATCCAACGACGGTAAATTGTTAATGGCTAATTGTCAATATCCAGGAACTTGGCCGGAGGCGTGGTCGTCAACGGTGAGAATGTTTCGAGGAAGGTCCACGCCTTCTAGACCTAGAATGGAGATCATGGAGAAGGACCTAGGTGCAATTCACAAGTCCGTCCAGGGCTAGAGTAACTTAATGTACGGCATTAAAGCTAGCGCCGACTTTGATACCCGTCATATAATAGCTGTCTCTGAGGCGGTCATCGAGCTGGCGGATGTGAGTGCCTTGCTTGCCTTCGATAAAGCAGCCTGACGACAATGGAGTGGCCTGGAACTGACCACTGTCGTCACCAAAGAGAATGCCAATGCTTGACTTAGTACAGTCCCGTCCATCTAGTACGGTGTTATGTGCCAAGCATCTCCTTCCAAATGCTTCACCGCATTGTCACAAGTATTTTACCAGACTCGGGGGACAAGATTCACGATAATATTCTTCCTTTACATGTTGGGGTGGTCGGAGCAACAGAATGGTTGAGGTTCCAAGTTGTAAATACCAAACTCGCTGTAGAGATCGCCTCCCGGGTAGGCCCTCATCACACTCCAATGCATGATGAGCTACATAGTATTATGCTCTATAGCTATGGCAATTATGCACTTTGAATTGATGCGAGTGAATATAGGCACGCATATGAGGGGCTGCTTCCTTATCTATGTTCGCCTGTACTCACGGCAGACTGAAGACGGGAAGATGTGCACAGAGGCTATAAGAACCACCACACACACACACACACACACACACACACACGCGCGCGCGCTGTAGTCAGATTGATATGCCAGAAACATTGGAATTGAGTGGATAGATCCCCTAGTTTTAATTTTACTTAGTTATCAAGCTAGGGTTATAAATGGGCGGCCTCTGCTAAAAAGTTGAATATCTCTAACCTGCTAATACCATTACCGCGCGGTGCCGACGGTGGAGAGTGCCTCTTCCCATAACTGGGTAGTTTTCCCGAGGCTGCTCAAGATATAACCGGAAAGATGAAAGAGCAACTCTCATTACCACCATATAGATAACTCGGTCCACTAGCTAAGCACATATACCTGGGGCTTGTAAGGTGTTGATGTACCTTTAGCACCTTACAATAGGCTATTACTGCACCATGTTTGTATAATTAATTAACTACAGCTATAGCTATGCCTATATACATAGTCACTGTTCATATATACGTTTGGCTTGGAAGGTTTTGCTTACCTGTGCAACAAAAAGCCCCCATTAATTCACGTTACGCATGCGGAAAGCTCTCATCCCCCCATGGGAGATAGCGTATGCAAGAGGAATCAAGTCTTCCAATCAATGTATATTCTAAGCTTTGCAAAGCTTTCCATCCAACTGTTGGACCCAAAGCTCACTTCCGACACAGTGGAAGCACCATTGCAGTCCGTTCGGATCGTACTTTTGTTTGATAGCGAGCAACTTCTCGTAGTTTTCTCCCCAGAACGACCGCTGCCAGTTGGGCTCGTATGAATCGGCCTACCAGCTTGTTAGCAATCTACCAACTCATCGTAAATGCTTTCCCTTCTAACCTCATTAAAGTATGCCCCAGTATTAGGCTCGAGTGCTCGAAGTGCCGCGCCCTTGACGTTGGTCATTCCGTCAACCGTCGTAAGGATTTGCGTATATGGAAGTCCGTCATTCCACCCTTCGCTCGTGTACAAGTGAACCACTGTATCGCGCCAGCTAGCCAGAAGTGAATTGTCTACCTCAGCTGAGCTGGCGGACATGCATCCTCCGATGGATGGATTCGAGACACCACCCTGTTCCCGCGACGTTAGTGCCGAATCCTTGATCAGCCGTGTTATTATGAGCAAATCTATACCTTCGGGGATTCTTCTTTCGGGCCGATCAGTTCCAGGATCTTGGCTAATTTTGCAGGATCCTGAACAAGGCTCTTTTTGGTAAGCAGTCTTGTTGTAGTAGTGCT
Source organism: Thozetella sp. PMI_491 (assembly GCA_021432635.1). NCBI lineage: Eukaryota > Fungi > Ascomycota > Sordariomycetes > Chaetosphaeriales > Chaetosphaeriaceae > Thozetella > Thozetella sp. PMI_491. The sequence goes on from MU270034.1 coordinate 604,085, forward strand.
ACCACTGCCTCCAGCAGCACCCTGACGCGGGAGGGTGTTCCATGCGCCGATCCAACTAGAAAAATAGTTTATATTCGTTGTGAATGAAGTCGTACCTTCTGATTCAGCGGCTTCCAAAAGCGAGAGTAGGGGCTCAGCGAGGTTCTCTGCGGTGCCATTTGGCTTGTTGTACAGCATGAACAGTCCATAGAATGTAAGGGTCGGGAACGAAGGAGCGCCTTGGATCATGTAATATCCCTGGTAGCCTCCCTCCTTCATGGCTGGAAATTTAGCATGCACATTTGCCATCAATTCCCACCAACAGGAGTTGCACGTGGTATTCTTGGTAGCCACCACCATCCAGGTAGTTGCCTGTGGCATCGGATACGCCTTCACGGTAAGCTCGGTGATCACGCCGAAGGTACCTCCACCACCGCCACGGATAGCCCAGAGCAAGTCGGCGTTTTGACACGCATTCGCCATGACAATATCTCCGCTAGGTGTCACAACGACGGCCTGGATAATGTTGTCCGCGCCCATCCCGAATTCACTTGTGAGCCAGCCGTGTCCGCCTCCCGTGGCCCAGCCTACAAGGCCGACATCCTGGTTACTATTAGCTTCCCTTCCTAGCTTGAGACGGTCTGTGAGAAAAATATGGAGCCACGTGCATAGTTTGTTCCTCCGACCACTGCAAGGTTGAGCTTGGAAGCAGCCTGGAAGGCTTCGTCATCTTGCACGCCGGCTCCGACTGTTAGAGCTTCCTGAGGCTCCACATCTATGCACATGCAGTTCTCGCATTTCGGTTGGAACGCTTTGACATGTTCAATATTCTTCATGTTATGAGTCCAGATACTTCATGTCGGTCAGTCTTTTGATTTGAACGTGCAAGTATTCCAAAGGGCTTACGAAAGACTTCCAGCCGCAGTGCTCCTGCAAAGTACTTTAGCAGTCTTGTTCGTTTAAGCATTACACTTTAATATCATGACGCACCTGATACTGCTGTGGCCTGTATTCTTCACGTTAAGTCGCAAATTGTTATTGTTCGCAAACCTGACAGCTTCCTGGACATGCACCGCTTCTGTAGCGTTGACTACGTAGCGAGGATACTTCCCAAACGTGCAGCCCCGCGCTCCTGCCTGCGGGTCTCCAGTTATGCTGGTTCCATTTCGGAAAATCGGGTTGCAGCTGTTGTCCGCCCACCGGGGATTGTGTATGCTGGCTGGATCATTAGTGTGAAATTCCATTGTGGTCCATTCACCCATAATCTTCTCGCAAGCCTGGTCGCTGTAGTTTGGCTGATCTGTATAGCAGACCGACGCTGGAAGATATGTTTGGATCAACCGGCCAGACACAGAAGCGTTCAATGAACCCCAATCGGATTCAGATGGCCAACATGCCTCGTCTGGGCTCTAAACATGAACTCCAGTTAATACCAGCAGTATCTCAGTGCGTAGAGATTCTTCCTGGGGGTACTTACACATTTGCAATCTGTAGCCAACATCAAGGTGCAATGCAGACCGAGTAGTGAGAGAGCTACTAAAGCCGTTTTCCCCCGCATTGTGGAACGAATGAATGTGGTAGGGTGTTCAGAGTAAGCTTAGCAAGGAGCTTGATTGCCAGTAAGATTGAGGATGCCTTCCGTTAAGAAAGGTCTACCTTGGCCGCCCGCGAGAAATACCTACTGCTGTGCCGCTGGAATCCTACAATCTAATTGGTTCCGCTTTAGGAAAGTCGGACCGCTCAACCAATTTATTAAAGTCGCCAAGCCCCACGTATCCTAATACCCGCGCCCAGTCGACCGACTGTGTGTGTGCAGTCAACCTGGCCTTGCGGGGCCCAAGGACCGAAGGATCGCATATGCATACATTACGCTGGTAGAGGTAGGTGCGCCGGACCGTGAAACCGACCCGGCTTCTGAACTCTCGTCGCTAATAGAACATTCTGAGTAGACGACGAACAGTACGGAGTTGCCTCTTGCTTCTATACTTCTATACTAGATAAATTCCACCACTGGTCTTTATTAAATTAGACGTTGGAGCATTATGCTCCAAAGGGCATTTCGTCGCTCAACAGGCCTTGCAGGCGGGACTTTAGGGAAACACTCCCCCTTGTTTAGGCGGAGGTATAATTGCGTTCGGCCATTCTCGGGTATACCTGAGAGGAAGCAGGAGCGATCGTGTAGCTTTCGAGGCATGTAACATCGAAGAATTATGAAAGGATTCCACAGCGGATGCCAGGCCGCAAAGGATTTTGCAACGCATCGACTTACGCAAATGGAACTCATCTGAGTATCTTCGTATGCATATGACTCCTATGAAGGTGTAATTCAGGATAGAATTTGTTCTTTACGGCCTAGCTAATGACGACGGAAATTATATGGCATTGGCGGTGAAAATATCACATGAATTCGGTCATGGCCTACTTCTACTGCAGTCTCTGCAATATGTTTGCTGGTCAGTCTGTTTCATGGCTTCCGAGACAACATTGGGGGACTGGTTCACTCCGAATCAGTCCTTTACAGCCTTGCGCCGAGGACTGGTCGGACAGCACTGCCGTTCGCTATACCAAGATCGAGGTACAAAGGTACCTCCCTATTCGCTAAAACCTAGTCGGTAGGACGGCACCACTACCCAGCCCCAACTGTCATGGCGCTGGCGCATAGGATATGCTAGGTGTAGACATAGATCACGCCCCCACATGATGACCGACCAGACCCTACATGATTAGCAGTCACATGACACCCACCATCACCGACAACACTTCGCTATGTTTACAACCGGAGATGGCTCCTTCTTGCTTTTTCTTTTCAGTTTAGTATTTTTGTAAATACCACATGTTAATATTACAGCTTTGCCTGCTCTCCATCGTACCCTCACAATACTCAATTTGGCGGGAGAGAACGGCCAAGATTAAGGGAAGTAAAATTTCGGCTTAAATGGGGCTCCTCATTACACCTCTAACCGACAGTAAGTAAATAAATTAAACGGGGTATATGTGTCTAGGGTAAGAGGTATCGTGGCCCGGCGCCCACCTCTCTCTGCTCATTAATACTCTTGTTTCGCTAGAAGGCAAATAAACTGATATTCTAAAAGTTTGCTTTAGCCCTCCTCTTTGTAATTAGTCCATGTAATGTCACATTTACTTCCGTCTTAAACGACTGATCCACCCTGTTCCTTTCTCTTTCTTCTGACCCTCAGCCTGCACACAGTATCGGGCTGCGACTTCCAAAACTCTGCACATGCTGTTACGATTAGAAAGGGAACACTCGACATACGCCTTCGCGCCGATCCTTTTAGCCATTGCCTCGCCCTATGCACGGTACCATAAATGTCAGAATTTTAACTTTCGGAAATGTTTTGATGGCTATCCCATACCTGTTTGTGCGATACCAAAGATTGGTCGGCCGTCATCAGGTTCTCACGTGCATCTCGCTCGTCTGATTTATTCCCGACAAGTATGTACTGGGCTCCTTGCATATAATGCCAAACGTCACTAACCCACTGGTTTTCCGCGTTAGCTAGCGTAAGAAAATACTCCGCCGTGACGCAATACCTTCTTGTCAATCAAATTCAACGAGTATCTGTTTGTTGTGTCGAATACAAGCAGCACTACGTCGGTACCGGGATATAACAAGGGACGCAGGTGCTCGTAGTCTTCCTTGCCTTGTGAATCCCACATAGAGAACTCGATAATAGCTAGATCCAACTCAACCGCAAAAGTTCGTTCTGTGGCGAAGAATGAAGCGCTGTTTTTGAAACGCTTTGGTTGTTAGCTTGAGCGTATACTGACCTGGGTAGGAAATTGGAAGGTTTACATGGCGAGTATAGCCTTTGGACAATAGCCTATTGATGTTACTTTAACCATTGCTAGGCATTCATGCTGGCTTCTTTGTTCCTTTAGACTTACTCTAGTAGCCGAGTTTTCCCTACTCTCTGCTCCCCAATGACAATTAGTTTCTTCTCGAGTCTCATTTTGCTGACACCCAGGGTTTGTGGGACTGCTATGTCGATACTTGGTAGACTCGAATGGCCGGGACATGTAACCTTGAGATCAACGTCCTGATCGGTATACTCTCTTTGCGAGGCAGAATTGGTGCGAGATTCAGACGCACCAGAGAGGGTAGATTGAGTCAGAGACTAGTACCCATCAGTCAGTAGATAGCTGCCGTGCAGTCTGAATGGTGTTAAGAAAAGAGTAACCACTAACCCCGCTAAATTTCACATTGTTGCAGGTCTCTTTGGCCAGGAGCAGCCTAGCCTCGGTCGTCCCCAGAACCGGCTTTGCCCCCGCTGGTCCGACTGAAAGAGGATTATTAGACACAGTGGAGATTCTAGTTTCTTCTAAACGCAGTGCATTTAGATCGCAAGTAGCCATATTTAGCTGTGTTGTGGCGGTCGTGGCTATTGCGGCTGTTGTCGCCATCAAATCCCGCTGTTTTCCAGCAACGCCGGCGCTACCTTGACTAGGAGCACGGGCAACCTTGCTTTCAAGGATTGCTTCCAGCATGGCTGCATATGCCTCTCCTTCGTCCACGCTGCCTGAAGCGCGGCATATGTCCACTAGAAAGATGAGCGCCTGCTCCGCACCGTTCATACCTTCGGAGCCAAGTTTTTTATATCCGCGGAGGGCTCTTCGCGCATATAATTGCGCCTCGACATAGCCTTGTTGCTGGTACAGAATCTTCACCAAGGTACAAAGGTCCAAAAGGCTGTCTTTGTCTTCAGCGTCGAGCCCGTGTGGGTTGAGCGCGATCTTGGCCATGATGGCGGACTGAGCATCGTCCCACTTGTCCATACGCACATAACTGTCGCAGAGTAGGGATAGAACTTCGCGCTTTGAAACGCCTCTCTTATTAGGGTTATTTGAGCTTGTGAACGGGTCCGGTATACGGGACAAGCAGTTTTCCAGTAGACGGGAGGCATTTTGATAGTCATTCGCGATGAAACGTCTCCTGCCCGTTTGGAGAAGACTCTCAGCAAGATCAAGATCCAGGTCTGAGTCAGAATCAGACTCTGATCGATCCACAGTTGCCCGCAGCGACTGGGATGTTGGGCACGCTATTTTTCTTATTTCCCCCGAAGAAGTGATGGACATGCCGTAGGCCGAAGTAGTCCCATTCCTAGCGACAGAACTTGCTACCTGGCTTGATGACAGCCACGCCAATGTCGAATATGTGGATATTGGTGGGAAGAGATCCCCCAATTCGGACCCGCCGAATAAAGATTCGCTAGCATAAGACTCCTCTCTAAGGACCGTGGAGGCTGACGAAACGACGGTGGCTGCAGATCGCACGCAACTCTGCAGATTATTCATTGTTTGCATCTCAATCTGTTGCACCTGTACCCCATTATCACTAGCGTCGGCAGTAGCCACCTCCAAGTTTTGAATGCGCATGTTGAGGTTAAGCGCGAGGCGCTCAACGTTGCAGTATATGTCGTCTAGACGAGGGAGAATACGACTCGCGGAGGTTTGTTCGGAAGCCTGGTTCCATCTGTGAGATGTCAGAGATTAGTCGCCGTGGGTCGGCATTTCTTGGTCGACTAACAGTATGATGGCCTGCAGTGACAATTGCATTGTATCTCGGAAAGTTTGGATTTGCGCTCGGTATGTCTTAATCTCCATATCGGCGGCTTCTAGTCGTAGTTGTTTTCTCGGGCCTTGTAGCAGAGAGACGTCTCGGTTCGCACGAGACAGGATCGCTTCCAGCCCCTCGAGTGCTCGCCGGCCGTCGGTCAGGCTGCGATTAATATTCGCCCAGTGAGTGCCTATGTGGCCCGTGACCGGCTGGACGATAGTTTGAAACGTATCTTGCATGGACTCGAGCAGGGTGCGGAGAGTATCAACATCGTGCAGCATACTATCGAGTCGCTCGTCGATGGACTCGACTTGTGCGTGGAATGCCCGCAACGCGGTACTAGTCTTGAGGCAAACCCCGACGAGCGACAAGACACTCGCTGTAATGGATAGGGGATCCATCTCTTTTGTGTGTGGGCGATGGCTGGGAATCCGGATTGTCGTGACCCCAAGAAACAGTCCGAAGGTTGGAATCTAATGAGGAATACGGCATTGTGCCTGCAAGGCTTTGAGAGCACCTAGGAGGGGCACCCGCCTTGGGAAGAATGTGGCGAAGCGTTTCAGCCGTAAGAAATGCAGCTGAGCTGAGCATACAGCAAACCTGATTCGGCTTTATTTTTTGCTTTTATTTGGGGGCTTACCGGAAAATTGGCATGCCCCTTGAATGGTCGGGAGCGAATGGTCTAATGTAACGCCCCCAAAACAGTGCAAATATAAGACGGGCGTAGAAGTTTCGCGGCGAAGGCGGACCTGGCCCTGAATAGCCTCGATTTATTCGGTATTCCATACGCTACGTTAAAATTAAGCCACGGCCTTTAAAAAACATATATTGGACTGATAATTTGAACAATTGGTAGTTAATTTTCATGATAGCATGATAGGGACGAAGCTAGCTTCAAGGGTGCTTTTATCCGAATCTGTTGGTGTATGTGCTTGAGATCATCACAGAAATGGGTGGCTGCCTAAGGAGTAGAATAAGCAATCACCATACCTGCCTCGATCGGGTTAGTACCTGTTCGGGTACTCTGGGTTCAAACGAGAGGAGCCTCTCCTCTCCTTAGCTAGTTAATGTAGCCCAAAAGATTCAAGACCTAGGTACTTTCCCTGTTAACAGCTTCTATTAGTATTTCAATAGCAGCGTTAGCCATTAGTATCTAGGCCTATCTGCTAAGACTATGGACAGCTGCCCCTATGCCGGCACTGCTGTTACGCTTTCCATACTCTGCTATTTTCTTAGCCACTGGCCTTGCACCAACAGTACCACGATAAGCCATAGCCTCTGTACCCTTACGATAAGCAGTAATATTGACTGTAGCATGATTCGAAGTCTTGAGTGTTTGAAATAATGACATGGCCGTCATCCCTGTAACAATTGAAGTGTTCGAAAGTATTGGTGCCAGTACTATTCCCTTGTCAGTGATGCTTTAAATATAGCCGCTTCAAACTTACCCAGCAAAATCTCCAAACTTTAAATCTGAAGGATTCTTGTTAAGGGTCGCTTGAAACCAGACTCCAGTGCTAAATCGGCATTCATGCAATCCCCACAGCCAGGCACTCCAACCGCGGCCTTCGTCGCTGATTGCACAACTGTTCTCGCCGGCCGGCTGCTGACCATTCATTGACCCAAACTTTTAAACAGTCAGTACCAAAGACAGACAATTTAACCAGTAATGACTTACAAACATCCAAGACGTCATATAACCTCCTCCAGCGTTATTTTTGGTAAAGCAGTCGGCCAGATGTACCTCGCTAGCTGCAGCAAGGGAGAAAAGAAGTGATACAGTGGCAAAGGTCCGCATGGTTACCGGTATCGTTGGTTTTGATCTGTAAAAGTGGCAAGAAAGTTAAGTAAGTGTAGAGTGAGGTTACAGGTCAAATTATCTGGATGCACTCAGGCCTTTTATAGAGATTCTTATGAGCAGTTTCCGATAAAATAGCCTCGACCACCGGGGGTGTAGATAAAGTGCAGACAGATGTCGGTTCCTCAATTAGCTAAGAATAAGAAGTTGTTGTATAAATTGCACGTATTCAGTTCACTTTAGGTTACAGTCTTTTTTAAAAGTAATGCGAAACTAAGAACCATCTTTTGGTCTAATTAGGTATGTATGCCATAAATGAGTTAGTAAAGTTGTTCGCTTAAGAAATACGCTACTGCCTGCTTTGGTTGGCGAGGTAGTACGGCTCTAGGCATTAAAATAGCAGATCGACTGGATCCCTGAAATACTACGTTAGGGTCACTCGGTCATGTATATGGGAGGAGTCGTGCCGGGGTTATTCTCAGCTCTTCCCTTGTACCGGCCCAGGTGTACATAGTAGTCGAGATTAAAACTTTGCATGTAACATTATCTATGTCGGTGGCGATCTGCTGTATGAAGTGAACTGATCAATTAGTGGTTACTAAGCCTATGAGCTAGCCTAGCCGAGAGGATCTAGACCTACCGGTACATGAGATGAGGCAAATTTTCACAGCTAATCTACCTCGGCTAGAGCCGCGGCTGAGCGGCCGCACGTCTGCCTCCTTTGACCCTCCATCTGACACCATCCTTAGTTGGTAATATTCCCCTGAACTCGTTAGAGATATACGAGCCGAAACCATCATCATGTGGCGAAATTAAAAATTCACAACTAATGAGGCCAAGTTACGAGAGCATATCGAAACGCATTAAGTTCCGCCTGAGAGGATTTGTGCCAAGACAATAGTCAGTCCGAGAGGCGGCGAGGGAAGCGGCCGGATGTTACTTCTATCGGGGTGGGGTTGGAAGGTAGTTTGGAGATGATGAGCGTCTAGGAGTAACGTGAATGAAGGATTCGATATGAGGGGCTATTTTGGTGTTTGGTGTAGTGGTCCAAGAGCACTTTGGACAAGTCTATTAGGTGCTGCGGGGAAGTTAGTGTCAACAATGGTGGTGACATCGCCTTTGCCCACAGCCTTTAGAGTTTCCGGGAGATCGGGTGTCAAATGAGAATCGATTTCTTTAAACATCATGAAGAGCTTGGGAAGCTCTCATCGTAGTCGCCTGGCTTGACTGTTTCGAGAGGGAGCCATTCAGAGAAACCAAGTTTCAACCTTACCCTTTGTCCTACGCTTGCAAATTATTATTTGCGATCAGGCCTAGTCCCAGAAATTTAGCTAGGAGCTTATTGGTATTTGGCAGCAAGAGTCAAAATAGCGCAATCTCTTATCAAAATTCAGTGGATCTTTGGTGACTGTTCAGATTGAGGAGGACCAGAGAAATGAAGGGGATGTAGACGAGATAGGCCGCTTTGCAATACTACAGAAATAGTCTTATACAAGCCTTACTTTTGCCTAGTTCTTGCCTCCACGATGTGATGCAACGTGGTCATTTTCCTCGGAAGTCCCAACTTGTCGAATTGGTTGGGGTTTTAGTATAATTAGGAACATGTCAAATCTTCGCTGCTGGACTAATCGGAGTCGTTAACTATTCACAAATCTGCGTAGGTATAAAGTACAACCGGCTTCCAAGGTGAACCGTAGACTCGTCCCACCATAAACCATTAAGTCGTGGCGCCTAGATCGGATAAAAAGGTCATGAACTTAATTCTTTCAGCTCGTATCGTCTTGTTGGTTTTGTGCGTTGGGCTTCGATAATGGATCCAATAGCCCTGTTCATCTTCTCTATGCCCGCGTGTAAGATGGCCCAGGCAAGTTTGAGTCATGTAGCCGAAGCGAGCGTTGAGATCTCCTCCCTCTTCCGTAAGCTGCACCACTTTGTTTCGTTCCTTGTCACCTATGTCTTGGCCAGAGAGGCCAACATCAGTGACGTAGCAATGAAGTATGGAGTTCTTTAACTCCTGGGATTCCTCCGTTGAGAGTGGCCCCTTTACGACTAAATCGAGCAGCCGCTTGTGGGTTTCATCCTGGCTACTGAGATGAGAGTCTAGCCGCCGAGTAGCTTCCCGCGAGTGACTTCCCAAAGACCCTCGCTTAGCCAATAACTTGATAACACTCAGGAACTCGTGTAAAGCCAAGTACCCATACCCCCACCGATCCGTGAGAAGTTCGATTGCTGACGGGGCTTCGGCACATTTTATTGCTGAACTGCCCTGCTCTGAATGTTCACAATGAAGCTCGGCGCCATGCTCCAAAAAGGTCTCTATCACCTCGGCCGGGTCAAGGCCTGGAACAGGCTCCCAGGAAGTAATAGAATCAAGATAGACGAATAGCGGTGTCATGTAGAAGTTGTAAACACATCCTTTCTGACCGTGATGCTTGGCAGGGTGGCGTCTATTGATAGTGGCGCCATGATCCAAACACTTCTTCAGCATTAACATGTCGTTTCCCTTCCCTACTTGCTGTGCAGCGGCAAAGATGGGAATATGAGTGGGATAATCCGGAGGGAAGGGAATGTCGAGGCCATCAATTGTGGCGCCTTTTTCCAGGAGTAGATCGAAGAGCGGCATCTGGTATTCTTGAACTGCTCTACTCAGAGGCGATATGGGAGAAGATCGTTTCGAATGTGCAATAGTGTTTGGATCAGCACCGTTCTCGACCATCAACTCCACTAACCCTCGGGAGATTTCCGGCCGTAATATCGAGACAAGAGAAAGGCCGGTACCGACATTGTACTGTTTTTCGCATGACCGGCACGGCATCTGGAGACCGAGACGTGCTTCGAGAAACAAGCGCAGAAAGGCCTCTCGACCTGGCGAGTAGAGCCGTCGCAAGAGAGCTGCTATCTGGCGAGGGTCCAATCCCCTGATATTTGCTCCGAGTTCCAGCAGTGTTTTGAAAGCATTCAGGTGGTTCTTCTTTGCCGCCAAGCCAAGAGTCGAACCTCTAACCGGCCTTTCCCTGCCACTAGGCCAACCAACCTCGAATGTACTCTCTTGAGCCCCGTGAGCGACAGCCAAGCGGATAGTTCCGATATGACCATTTTGGCAGGCCCATTGCATGGCATTGCTGGCACCACTGTCTCGCTGGTAGAGAGTGGCCTCGAGAGAGCGATGGAGGGCTCGACTACATCTTATCAGGTGCGCCAAATCCGCGCGAGCTAAGCCATCGGTGATGGCCCGAAGCAACTCAACTGGCAAACCTTCGATGCTAGACGCCATACTCAATGGTCTCAGTTCGACTCAGCAGTGCGGCGGTAACGTGCAGCCTATCGCTAGCCTAGATCCCGTCTCATCCAAAGGACCGAAATTTGAGTGCGAGCGGGTCAAAGTTGGGGTCTCTGAAGTTGGACAAGGGAGATCTTTTCTCTAGAGATAGCTGATGCCCAAGAATTCTATGCATCAGTGGCATGTGACTTGGCCTAGACCCTATTTAGCAAACTACATAAAGATGCTAAATGGTTATACAATGTACACGTGGCAGGATCCTTCATGGTCCTGCAGTATGAGGGCAAGGACGATTCGGCCTACGGCCACCGTGTTAGTCGGACAACCAACATTTGGTACTCGGACACCTCTTTAACCAACCTATCAATATTTTGTAGAAATTTTCTTGATTTTTTTTTCGCCTCCAATATGGAGAAGCAATGGGAATAAAGCGCTAGTCCCTGTGGGATGATGTTCGAGCTGTTCAGATTATTGCTTTGGAACTGCTACGGTGATGGGTAAGAATGTGCCCAAATACCGCCATGGAACTCTGATGAACACGACATCGCCCGAAATAGGAAAATTTCTAGTCTGGTATGGCTATCCCAATACCGTAAGTACTAAACTAGGTTATGGGTTCTTGTTTAGTTATAATAGGCAGTAGCTGTGCAAGCTTGCGCCCCGGCCAATATCAGCAAGTGTTACCGGCCTTCGCCAAGGCTTTCTATGCGTACCCAGCCCATATGGTTACTTCGCCGTGGAAAAGCAACGTTGAGAACCAATGCATCCGCGTGAAACCACTTGGTAATGGTATTAGTCCTTCGGGTGGGCTGCAGCCTAGAAAAATTGCCTACGATTGTGAAAAGACTTTCCTAACTCGTCGCTCGACGGGAGGAAGCGGTCCACCTAATGGGAGATTCGGCCTACTCTAGTTAGAACAGGACCTCGTACGCTGCAGCTTACGCATATCGCCTCCGCGCTGAATGAGAGCGACCGAGAATTGGTACCGCGGCTCCTACCATCGCTTGCAGCGCCGAAGAGCTGGGGTATGAGCATGTGCATGCAGTCGGCTGGACTTTTGTTTTCCCATCCCTATACAGCATTGAAAGAGTAAGCAACAGGTACTTAAATTAAGAGAACTCATCCATAACACACACCATTTCTTACTGCACGCCGCACACTGACCCACATTTCACGCTTAAACTTTTAGCGTCAGATTAGTGCCAACTAGCGCGTCACGCTGAACTAAAAGCAAATCATCGCTTTGACATGCACGTAAACTTAAAAATGTCAACTGCCAGCTATCCAGCGAGGGTTGGTACCTGGCTAGCTAGTTAGATCTGGGAACGATTGTTTTTCTTGTAACAAGGATACTTTAGTTCCCCACTAAGCAAGCGGCAAAGTTCTAAGCACTATTTAGCGCGGAACTTGGGCCGGTGTGCCGGGTGCAGTAAAAAAACAGTGGGTGTTATGGATGAGTAATGCTAACAACTCTAACGCAATAACCCGACTACCCGCTAGGTCTTACTTCGTACCGACCCGTACTAACGAGCCAATGGAAACTCGACCGCAGCCCAAATAGTGGGGACAATAAAATAAACGAATGTAGCAGATGCCACTCAATCTGGGCCGTCGCCTCGAGGCCATCATTAAAGGCAGTTGCATGACAATCCGTCGTAGAGGATATCAGGCTAGCCATTTTAGCGGACCACCCGCCGACCAATGCCACTAGCCGAATCTAGAAAGCACACACTTCAAGGAAGGATGGATTTTATAGTGACATCGCCTATGCAAAACACCGCCGCCGCCCGCCGAGGTGACGTGAGCCGTTTCCGTGTTAGGCGCCTCCTCTCAGGCTTGACTAAGCAAGTTATGGCCGCTGGCCGAGCAGGGGATCTTCTATTATGGTTCATGGTCGATTACACCTCATAGGTGACTTAGTCAGGGCAACAGAGTGAATGATAATTCCTGCAGGACCGTACTCTTCCATGTAAGCTGCCAAGACGGGGAACGGGGTCCTGGTGCATGCGTGTGGGAAACTTGAATTCAAATCTAACTACAACTTGGAAACTAACTTTGATCAAGAAACAAAAGCGAGATAGCACGACAGGAAACCAAACTGGCCACCGCATTCTACAAAGTTACAGGTTAGACTGTGATCCTGTTCACCATACTGTATCGCCCCTTGTCTCTCTTGACCGCGAGGCGACCGAGAGTTGTGTCGAGGACGCAGCCACACGCAATGGCCGAGTCTCTGGCAGCATTGATGGCCTTCATATGAGCTCGGTTACTGTAATCAGTCTTCGGGCCGGGGTCATTAGCGTAGTTGCTCTGGGCCGTTCTGAGTCTGTCCTCGATATCAGGAATGGTGGCCTGGTACTTGTTTATAGTTGCCTCCACGTCGATGACGGAGAAGTCTCTTCCCGCAGTGAAACTCGACTTTATCTGCTTCGTCTCAACTACCACTCCCAGAGAGGTGTCGGCGTTGAAGGCCTTGATCCTAAACGGCTCCGTGTCTTTCCATCGAAGCTCCGTGGTTATCTTGGACGACAGCTTGCCGAGATCCAGTATTTTAGCCTCGTCGGCGCTAATATGAGTGCCGCGAGCGTCCCGTGCAGCGGAAATCTTGGTTCCCATGTTTGCCAAAATTTCGTAGTAATCACCACCGGCACCGATGATGTCCGGGCATAGGTTTGAGTTGAAGGTCCAGCCGTTAACCTTAACTAGCTTCCCATTGATATTGAACCGGGCCTGGTTGACCTTCTCGAACACAAATTTGAAGTTGTCAAGCTGGCTAACCCGCGGCACCGGGTTCTCGATTCCCGTGGTCTTGCCAGGCTCCATGGAAGGCGTGGTGAAACTACCCGGGGCGGCGTTCATCGTTGGTGCGTAAATGTGCTCAATTAGCTCGTCGAGGTTGCAGCGCCCCGCCCTTGTGCCCAAGCATCCAGGAGCAATGGTGTAAATGTAGGCGGGGTCCGCGCTATGCAGCATCTCTTCGGCCAGATAGGCAGTATAGATGAGGACGCTGGGTACGCAGGTTATTACAAGACAGGTATGGGTACGAGTGTTGAATCTGGCTTACCGTTCTGCTGATCCACGTTCTCCTACTGCTCCCACGAGGGGCACAGAGGAGCCCAAGATGGCTGCACATACAGCCCAAGGAAACTTCATGGTTGGGCTTTATACGCATTTATGTGAGATGGATAGATTCCAAGAGCTGGGGCAACACGGAGAGGGCTGAAGATTCCAAAAAAAAAAAAAAATGTTAAAAAGTTAAAGACGAAGGGGGCGAGTGGACGTGGGTCGCACGCACCGACACGTTATTGCTGATATCCCATTTAAAGGGAAAGAGATGGAAGCTGAGTCGAGTGCTCGAGAACCTAACTGTCAAGAGGGGAACCAGAGAACTCTAGATTGCATCGGGTATGATGATATTGGAGAATAACGTTACCATGTGTAAGCGAATTAGAGCAGTCAAGATACGGGCTACAACATGTCCGCGCTTGAGGCAGCAGTCTATCGTGTATTTCATCCAATCGCAATACAGCAATGCCAAGGGCTGACAATCAATAACAGGGGGTAAAGTTAAAGTGTTAGAAGGGCGGATCAAAATAGGGACTTTGCGTTACCCCAATGGGTAATATTGCCATCGCAAGCTCGGGCCGACTTCAGGCCAGTCCAGGTCACACTCCCACGGGAGGCCTGGCCCATGAAATTAATTGAAAGTACATGCCATTGGAACAATTGTGTGGGCAAGGCATTTTAGCACTTGGCATCTAGGTTAACGAGGTCGGAATGGCCGAGTTGTGTTCCAATGAGAATTGAGTCTCTTCCTCTCTCGGATACTATGTCTGCCTGGTGGCCAACTGCCTTATAACCAGAGACTCCTTCCACCGTTAGTGAAGAGTTTAAGCCACAACCAAAGCTTTGGGCTTTGAGCCTCGTCATTCCCTCCTTCTGCAAGCCTGTATAAGCTTTTCAGTCACCAGAAGGCTCAGTACAAGTCAACGTCGGTTAGTTAGGCCGCTTCTTTCATGGTCCATCAATCATGCGGTTGGTTCCACGTCGTTCCGCCTTCGTCATGGCGGTAGCCGCCTGGACCTCTCTGGCCGTTCAAACATTCGCCCAGACGGCCCAGCCCAGTAGTTTCTTCTCGGCCACTCATCCCTGCCCTGCCTCTTGCGAGGGCAAACCGGAAAACTGGACGTTATACTCGTCTGTTGAGCGACTCGGGGTTTGCAACCAGCCCATGATGCTGGACTTTGCCATCTACAACCCTCTAGAAGATCCCGCCACCACCGTCAAGCTGCGTGCCTGCACTGCTGGAGACGAAAATGACCTCGATAACGCTCTCCTGCCCACGACCAGCGAGAATGTCCAGCGCTCAGTACCACTCTGGGTGTCTTCGAAGATCGCCGCCCAGGGCTCGGCCATCTGCATAGAGAAGAGCGAGACTAAGCTGGTCACCTTGGATGTGGCCATCAGCAGCAACCAAGGCGCAACAAGCGGGCACAATCTCCATGCTGCCCTTGACCAAATCCGGGGCTACATGGGAGACTCAGAAAACTGCGACACAGGCTTCATTGTTGGCTTTGCCCGCCAGGCCGCAGTCGCTGTTTACAGCGGCGCTGCCATCGACAACGCTGCCACCGTATCCGCCGTGCTCCAGCAGCTCATGGCTCAGGTTGACTCCAGCAACATGACAGCACCGAAGAGCATAGTTACCCAGCTCTGCGGCGAAAATCGCACCGCTGATTATACGTTCGGGATAGCGATCGACACGACAGGTGACCTGGCCGCGGTGCAGCAGTCGGTCAAGGCCTGGAGTGACGCCGTCTGCGTCAACGGAACCCAGGCGACCAGCCAACTCAAGGATGTGAGCATTGTGCAGAGCCCTCTCGCTCTGCCGGACACCACTGCTGCCAATTGGACTCTTACGAATGGTACCATCAGCGCTCGAAGCCTAGAAGCGCGTGCCGACTGCAGAACCGTTACGGTCGTCTCGGGGGATTCCTGTGGCTCCCTGGCGTCCAAGTGTGGCATCACCGCCGCCCAGTTCACCCAGTTCAACCCGAGCTCAACGCTTTGCTCCACTCTGCAGATAGGCCAGAGGGTTTGCTGTTCGAGCGGAACTTTGCCAGACATTCGCCCTAAACCCAACCCGGACGGGTCCTGCTCGACCTACACCGTCAAGTCTGGAGATTGGTGCGCGGCTATTGCGGCGGCAGTCGGCCTCCAGGCTGCTGATCTGGACACTTTTAATGCCGGCACCACATGGGGCTGGTCCGGGTGCAACAATCTGTTTGTCGGCATCAATATCTGCCTCAGCACGGGAACTCCGCCACTGCCGGCTCCCGTCACCAACGCCGTATGCGGTCCTACAGTCCCTGGCTCCCCCGCCCCTAATGCCTCACAGAACCTTGGAGATATGAACCCATGTCCTTTGAAGTCATGCTGCAATATCTGGGGCCAGTGCGGGATCACACCGGAATACTGTGATGCTACGCGAGGTCCAACCAACAACCCCGGGACGGCCCCGCCTGGCAAGAACGGTTGTATATCTAACTGCGGCATCAGTATAGCAAACCAACAGCAACCAGGAAGCTTCATCAAAGTTGGATACTACGAGTCGTGGAACTGGGACCGCGAATGTCTCAACTACAGGCCAATCCAGATGGCCGCAACAGACTACACGCACGCGCACTGGGGATTTGCTGCCCTCGATAGCAGTTTCAATATTATTATCGACGATGCGTACAACCAGCTACCCGATTTCCTCTCACTGCCTCAAAAGAAAATTCTTTCCTTTGGCGGCTGGGGCTTCTCCACCGAGCCTGCCACTTTCGAGCTGCTGCGCAATGCCATGAACCCGGGCAACGCCGGCACCTTTGCCCAGAATATTGTGAACTACTTGAACGCTCATGGCTGGGATGGTGTCGATATCGACTGGGAATACCCAGGTGTAGGACTACCTAAGAACCTCCCGGCGAGAAGCGAGCGTTTCTAACCTGTTTCTTAGGCCCCTGATATCCCCGGAATCCCCCCCGGTCTGGCTTCAGACGGCCCCAACTATCTCGCCTTTCTCAAGCTGCTCAAGAGCAAGCTGCCATCGGGCAAATCCATGTCTATTGCTGCTCCTGCGTCGTACTGGTATCTGAAAGCATTCCCCATTGCTGAGATGGCACAGTACCTCGACTATATCGTCTACATGACGTATGATCTCCACGGTGAGCTCACGAATCGCGCCCTACGTCTTGTTGGCCTTACGACTCTAATGCGGAGAGAATAGGGCAATGGGACTACGGGAACCAGTTCAGTCAGGAGGGCTGCCTGTCTGGGAACTGTCTTCGCAGCCACGGTGAGTACCGAGATCTCTAATGTCGATACCTTCACTTTTGGATGCTCTGCTGACGTTTCTTACCTCGAAGTCAACTTGACGGAAACAACGTACGCCCTATCTATGAGTAAGTTCTTTCGACCCTTGGCTTTCCTTACTGGTTCATTCTAGTTGACCATGTCCAATACAGTCACAAAAGCTGGCGTGCCCACGAATAAGATTACCGTGGGTGTCTCGAGCTACGGTCGATCATTTAAAATGACCCAGCCTGGCTGCAGTGGCCCCATGTGCCCCTATGCAGGACCTGAGTCGCAAGCCGCGCCGGGCCAATGCACAGTGACGCCGGGATACATCTCCAATGCCGAGATCGAATCACTTGTCTTCTTGGCCGATTCGTCCACCCAAGTGATATGGGATGAAGCCAGCAGCTCGGACATATTGGTCTACAACGGAGATGAGTGGGTTGCCTACATGTCTGACAACACCAAAAAGATTCGTGTCGATACCTATCGGAGCCTCGGGTTCGCTGGCACAGTCGACTGGGCCGTTGATCTCCAGAACTTTGGAGACTTTGACGGCGACCCGGCCGGTGAAGAAGGCGGCGACGAGCCGATAACGTCTCCGTTGACGCCCTGCACCGATACATATGGTAGCATTGAAGCTTTGGATGCAGCCGCCTCGAAGATTCCCATGCATTGCAGACCGGTGTATACTCTCGCGGTTCTCCAGAGCATGCTCAAGGACACAATTGCGAACTATACAAACATGTTGAACCACGGATACGACGGCAAATTCAACACGTACTCCAAGGCCGTTGCAGACAGCGCCTCGACCCAGGTCAAGAACTTTGTGATGGGCAACGGGAACAAGTATTTCACATGCGTCGTCGCCGAGTTGGGAGGATGCTGTGAGAAGTGCGGGGCCGGGCCGCACCAGCCGAATGACTGCTTTTATTGCTTCGACGGTCCGTGCACGATAAAATGTATCGCGGGCGTGGACTGCCCGCAGAAAAGGTGGGAGATGTCGCCTCTTGAGATGTCGCCGCTCGAATACCGTGAGACCGGGCCCGGGAACGGCGGAGGTGGCCTACCGACCGAGGTGGACGCCCTGAAGTGGACGAACGTTACGGAGCCATGTCCGCCTGACTACTCAATGCGCGGGCCGGGCCCAGACAACCCATATACACAGACGGTCTATTGGTCGCTCAGCAAAGGGGACGAGTTCTTTGCCGATCTCTTGTCCAGCACGGGTATTCCAAAGGACAAGATTGGCTTCGCCGACGTGGACCGTGGCCAGCCCTGTGCGCCAACCTCGGGCCCAGATGCGATGTGTCGTGCAATCGGCATGGACCACGGCTTCCCAGTACCCCAAGGCTTCGGTCAGGGTGATGTGACGAACCCGAAGGACCTGGTGCAGGCGGCTCTATCGAAGATCCAGAACTTCATGCCACAGATCGAAAGCGCTACCAAAGAGCTGAGCATGGACAGTTGGTACGGCGACTGGGCCGACTTGCTCGACACGGTCTCCATGCCCGTATTCATGCTGGCGGCCGCTGTCGAAAATATGGCCACTATCGAGGAGACTGCCGACGAGATCGACGAGGAGAGGCGCAAAGCCATCATTCTGGCCTTCCTGGGAGCCATCCTTTTCATCGTCCCGGTCATCGGCGAGGTGGTCGGCTCTATTGCTGAGTTGGGTAATATCGCTGCTATCATCACTACCCTTGGTGCCGTCGGCAACGTCGCTCTAGACATTTACACAATAGTTGACGATCCGGCCAACGCCCCGCTCGCCATCTTCGACATTGTGCTTAGCCCGCTTGCCCTAGCCGATGCTGCCGCTCTTGCCAGGGCGGCGAGCTTCCGTCGCGCTATGTCGGCCGATGATATCGCCAAGCTAGGAGAGAAGGTGTCCACGCGGATGAATACTGTGAAGAAGCTCACGGGCAAGTGCACGAAGAGCGATTAAACGGGCGAGGGTTGTACATACGACATACTACCTTCGGGTGCGCCCCGGAGCTACAGGTAGTAGGGTCGACCGAAGTTATTTAAGTGTTGGTTCGACCAATCTATATAAGAGATGTTAGATTTGTGCTCCTAGCCACCTGTTTCAGTAGCTAGGCCTAAATCTCCTCACCTTTAAACCTGGGAAAGAGCATAGTAGAGTTATTTCAAGAATACACCAGATGAGCAGATGCATGCGAGGGATAAGGGTAATAGAGTATACTCACGTCATAACTGGTGGAAGTAGTGCTGTGAGATCTAAGTTCCTTCGTTTTATCTATATCCCACAAGTAGAGAATGCAGGCTATGTCGGTGATTTGACAGTCGTCCATGGTAACGAGGTTATGAGCAATGCGTCGATCTTCCAGCCACATTCTGCACTTGCGATCAAATCTCTAGTTTAAGTGCTCCACATTCTTTTGTCCTGGAGGCTTGCAGTGGCCTCTCAGCTCTTTCGCTCTGGGAAAACTATAGTTTCTTGTTGGCAGTGTTGTCATTACTCTTGAGTAGCGTGGTTTTGACGGCTCACCCTTGTCTAGGTCCATCGTCTCTTCCAGTATACTCACGTACTCGCTCAAAACCTCGTCTTCCTTCACTTCACACTTCTACTCGCAACTATTCTCCAAGCTGCACGCCTTAAGGGAAGTCTATTTGGATGCCTTAGACGAATAAAAGGCGATAAGATGTGCAGACATGTCTGCCGAATAAACTTCCCTGAGTCATATATTAGGCTCTGCGCCAATGTCCGGGCTGCATTACACACTCTTAGAGATATTCTCCAGCTAGAGGCATGAAATATGTTCCATCATTGTCAGCGAATAAAGCTAACTAGTATCTCTAGCCTAGTGCTAGAATAATGCGTCGCTAGGCCCGCGGCATGCTTCATAAACTCTACCCCCTATTTTAAATATCGCACAGACCACTTTTCTATAAGCTCTGCTAAAGTTCGTCAATTACTTAGTATTACGGTATAGAGAGCATAAAAGACTCTAAAACTCCTTGTGTTTCAAATTTTAATCAATAGATTGTGGCTATATCACAGCATGTCCACTCGTAAATTAGCTGTAAGACCACCGAAGAAAACATAGGATAGAGGAGAGTAAACGAGTTTTAGGAGACAAAAGCTAGGCATTATGAACCCACGCTGCATTTTTCCAGATCAATTTGACCCAACCTCAAACCACAAAGGATCATCTGTGCTCATACTCTCAAACCCTACTCCCTGACCTGCAAATAGGTCATCAAAGCCCCCTGTAAGCTCAAAGTCCGACATCATGAATCCATCGTCCAATTTCCCGCCTTCCCGACTTGAAAATATTCCTGACATCTCTACATCGTCGAGCGGAGCCGTAATTCTCTCGCCAATTTCTTCTGTGGTGGAGCCAACAGGAAGGGACGTGTCATATGTAAGTGGCGGCAGATCATGCATGCTCGTGCTCGTGGACTGCCTAGAGCGTTGGAACGACTCTATTAGGCTTAGACATGTGCGGATCCCATCTCCGGTTGAGTCGTCTATGTCAAGGCGACTGTTCAACCAGTCTTTGAAATCAGCTAGGGACTGAACTGGCGCGCCTAGAGGGGTTTCCTCCCAGTCTACTTTCGTTAGCTCTAGGACACATGGGAACGTAAATGGTGCAGCTAGTAGATAGGGGAGAATAGATAGAGAAGGCTTGGAGGAAAAGCTTAACATGGGAGAGCACACATACAAGGCAAAGGAATGTCGGAAGAAGAGTCCAGCGGAAAGATGATCTTGTAGATCTCTCTCCACTTGTCGGCGGCCGATTTTCCACGGATCCTCTTTTGGATCTTCGCCTTTTGCGATTCTTCGATGCCGTTTATTTCAGGCATCTGCAGCTGCTTGAGGCATGGCACATCGGCTCTTTGATGTTCGTTCAAGTCTTCTTCGGCGTTATAGGAGGTGAAACAGCGCGGGCATCGGTAAACGGATGCGCAGTGCCTGCGGTATATGTGTTCTCTTGATTGGAGTTAGCAATGCTCTCGATATCGTAGTGGCGACACAACAAGGATAAATAAATAAACATACTTCAGTCTGGGTATAGTCCACCCCTGCCCTACACAGGATTTCCATTCTTTTGATCCCGGCTTAAAAGTAGTAGGGTGGTGTCTGTAGAAGGGACAAGCAAGCTTCTGTTCACTGTCATCGGCTTCCGAGTTATCCGAGCCGCTTCGTTCGAGCGCGGACCCCATAGCCTCCGACTTTGCTCCATTCTGTGTAGACTGCGATGGCGATAAATTGGGGTACCGATGGATTCGTTTTCTAGCCGGAGGGCTGAGACCGTCTTCCGATACTGCCATCTGGGGTGTCCGTCTTCGCTTGTTGGGTGGCTCAAGGTCTCTTGCCGCACCGGACTGATGGCTTGGGAGCATTCCACGAGGGAGTTGTTCCAGCATATTGCTTCGTTGTTGGAGGTGTGTATTGACTCGGTTGTAGGTTGGTTCTGTTGCATATGACGTCTCCATGTTGGAAATAGAGAGATTCGGGGCCGCAGTCTCTGACGCCGTAACTTGGTCTGGCTGGCAATGCCCTGGGACGTGAGCTAGGTTGATATTGATTGTGTTGGGGTACTGTCTGGAGGTTTCAAAATGTTTCCCGGCGGGATCTGCACGATTAGTGGTGTTATTGATACGCTCGAGGCACGGCGACGGGTCTGTCCAAGGTGGTTTCCGCCGGAGAAGGTTAGACTTGACATAGTCGGGCTCATGAGTACAACGTAGCTCCATCTTCGTCAGATTCTCAAGGACGCGGGAACAAGGTGCTCTCTCTCGTGGATCAACAGTGATCATCTTCATCTCAATCAAATTCAGGAGTTCGTTGGTAAAGGGACTTGCTCCATGCACCTCGCGGAGCATCGTAATCCACTGGGATCAGCTGGTTAGTTGCAGCCAATTGGGGAGCGAGAAGGAAGTGCGAAGTACAACCCACCTGCATCACAGACGACTTCAGAGTCGCAGTAGGCTTACCGCCTTCTTCCTGTTGCTGGATCTCAAAGAACGTCAGATCTCTCTTGCCCAGATCCCCTTCATGGGTAACTGAATCCCGAAGTTTGGCGAAGAGATCAACCGCGGGGTTCCCGAGCAGATACCAAGTCACGAATTCGAGAAAGAGACAGCCAAGAGACCACACGTCCCACGAATGGCTGAACTCACTGCTCACATCGCACTCTGGTGCCATGTAAGCACGCGTAGCTCCCTTCGGACGGTCGCGACTCAACTCAGTGCTGGAGTGCTTGAAGCTTGAGTGCCCAAAGTCGGTAATTTTCAGCACTCCTGCGCCGTCCCGCTCCTTATACCAGAGAATGTTTTCCGGCTTGATGTCCCCGTGCCGCCCGACATGGCCCTGGTGAAGTTCATCGACGGCCTTGATGGCGTCTCTAGAGACCTCGGAGGCTAAGTTATGAATTTTCGAAAGCCCATCCGCAAGACCTATGAGCTGTTTCATGATCCACAGGGAAGAGAATGTGTCAGTCCTTGGCTTGGGGTTCTGCTCCCAGAAGCTCCGCAAGTCGCCATCCGCCCAGGGGAAGAGGATATAGTAGTTGGATTCGTCCTGATATGTGGAGAGAAGAGTTGTGAGGTGCGGATGCGACAAAGTCCGGAGCCGAATCAAAGCCTCCCGCTCTCTATTGAAATCTTCTCTGCTTGTTCTGGCTTTGTCAAGCCGCTTGACGGCAAATCGATGCGATGGACCGTAATCGAAGCCGAGGAACTTGCGATAATCTGGATGAATCCGGGCCCGAAAAACGTGCCCAAAGCCCCCCGATGCTACATGCTCAGTGTCCGGTATAAAGGGAAAAGATCGCTCCCGGAGCCCCTGAAAGATAGCATCTGGGGTTGGCGTTGCTGGAGGGCCAGGAAGAAAAAGCCACTGGCTATTCTCGAACTTGATGATATCGGTCGACTCCCAGCCGAGGATGCAGTCATCGATAGATTGCGAGTGGCTTGAACGCAAGGTAATTCTACCTCCGTCTTCGTCGCTCATCGTCTCCAGCGGCAGTATAGAATCATCCGTGCCACCCGAGATGAACGCGACAATGCGTTCAGCCACTCCCATGAGGGTGAGAATTGCGAAGACTTTGCGTAGTGTCGTTCCGTGGCTAGCCTCGAGGCCATCGCTGCGGGCATCCTTGCATACTGCTTCCGCGTATATGTCGAGAAGGAAGCTTGGAATAGTTCTATTCCGCCTATGCAGCTCCATACGCACAGTGTCTGGTCGGACGATCAATGGCAGTCGCTCAACAGGAAAGAACCGCTGCCCAATGGTCGATGTGCCCATTGCTGTCTCCAGCTGCTCGCGTAACGCGCTCAACGGGCTCGTTGTCGGTTGATCGTGGCAGAAAGACGAGTCCAACAGCGTTGGAAGCCACTCAATCGCCCCGCCCGCTTGGCAAGAGCCAATGTTGTCAAGGTTGAGCTGTGGTGAACGGCTCTTGGTATGTGTCAGAGGTGGACCAGGGCCGGTATGGCTCAATCTTGCCGATGGGACCGGGATTAAGACTCGCAACGGCGCTCGGGTGTGTTTACTGGCATTCCGAGGGTGGCCTTCGCCCCCCCCGGGGCCTGCTCCACTACTTGGAATCGATGCCCGAACTAGCAACGGCGCTCGGGGGTGTTTACTAGCATTCCGGGGGCGCCCTCCGCCCCTCCCGGGGCCTGCTCCACTACTTGGCATCGATACCTGAGTAGGTGTTTGGGCGATCGGCCTAATTCAGTTGCTTAGTGATGAGATGGAATCATACAATTGATGGAACGGGTCGAGAATAAGCTGATTAATGAGAAAATATTTTGGTTGAGGTTGCCGGAGGGCCGGATGAAGCCTAGCAGGACCAATGTCTAGTGAGGGGGATATAAGGCAGACAGTTTGTGGTAATGCGCCTTGTGGTTTACGCAGCTGCGCAATCCAGCATTGGCCAATCAAATAAACCCGAACATCACCCAGCGCGGCGACAGGCGAGTACTAGTGGAGAACACCGAAAGAGGAAGAATGCGCTCGAAGTTTGTCCCCTCGCTCTACCTTGCTTGTTCATTCTTCTGCAATATGCAATGAAGAGAGGTGCCGAATTAATTATCTAGTGCTTTCCACCCCAGGGTGAGAGGTGTCATGTGTATTGGACAACGAGGAGGTATGGTTCTTCGAGATGGCATGTAGCCTAGTTGCTCCTACGTCCAGGACTAGGATAAATTGCAGGTTTGGGAAGAAAAGAGTCCTTCTATATTCTATGGCAATTATTAAGAAGTCGAACCCTCCAGCCTCGCGTCCAAAGTGATCGAATTCGGAGGCGGTAGGTAAACAGCCTCGCGGGGGGGAAGAGGGCGGAGAATGTGCGCACTTCGGCTTTCTGCGGCATACTAGGAGAGGTGGAAGTAGAAACAAACGTAGAGCTCCCTGTCCAGACGGCTTCATATCGCTGATATTGCCTCAGAAATATCTCAGAAATACCCCATTACCGAAGACGCTGAGCTTCCACTGGCATGGTGTAAAGCAGCTCTTGTAGTTAGGCTCGGATCCGAATTACACCGACGCGATACGTCTTACTCTTCCACCTCAGCGAGAGGTGGAAATATTTATAGAGGGGCCCAAATTCGTGGACAGACACTAAAGGGCTTAAGAGTGGAGTACGGGTGGGGCACAATCAAGTTACAGGACACTGCGTGGTCATTGGCAAGCCCCAAAGCACATTTCCCACCCGCTTCAGTCAAGTCGAACCTGTGTGACCCTTCTCTAGTGGTTAGAAATGTGAGATAACAAATCCTCCATTGCAGCATTGTGGCTGCGGCGGATCGAAGCTGTGGTAACGGCATTGGGCCGTTTTCCCGGCCCCGATAGAAGGAACTTGGGCATCTCCAAACGTTCATATGAGGGTTCTCGAGATCCTTTGGCTGAGATGATGATGAAAGATGTAGCACACTTCAGCAAGCATTGGTTAGTATTGCGGCAAGTTCTGAATCAGCTACTTAGGTTGTAATCAGGAACGGTGGGACGGAAAATCCTCGGGCGACATGTCACCGCTGAGGTAGTAGCGCCTCTCGGCGGAGAAGCTAAGCAGGCAGACAAAGACCAATAGGATCCAAAGAAGAGAAATTTTGGCCTTAATAGTGAATTCATGACGAAGAGGGGACGATCAGACCTGTGATGAATGCGAGACGTGTGTTGGAGGAGCGTGCCTCCCATAGTGACAGGCATGAGAAGGGATGCGGGCGGGCCCCGTCTCGAGAGAAATTAGGGAAAAGGGAAGGCCTACACAGGTTTACCATCTGCGTACTCTATTATCATTTGAGTTCGGTACCTTGGAATGTGTGCGGATATCTATCAACGATCGACAGAGGGAGTCTAGCAAGAAGCGCTGACTACCGTTGTGGGCTAGCTAGGACCTATTCTTGTGCAGCTGTATACTAACTAGCCTATCAACATAGCACCGAACCCCCTCCTAATAGGCGCTTGCACGTCTTGGCAGTTTTAGTCTCACCAACATGGAACCAACATGGAACCAAACGCATAAAAATGGGACCAGCTAGTCGGCAACCCGCGGTTGGACCCCCAGATTTATCCACCATCAGCCCTGAAACCCTTGGCCCATCACAGCGGACAGGTGGGTGCGTGCGCTGTCTCTTTGACTTCTTCGGAAGTCCGCGTGGGTTAGTGACCTGGGCATCGATGTTTAATCAATTGTTCAGCTAGAACTCCACAGCCCATCAACAGGCGGGGAAGCTCAGCCGAGCGAGATTTGCCAGCGAACGCGCCTTAACGCCATATCATGGCGACGAGACGAAAATACCTTCTCTACTTCGTGTGCGCCGCTACAGCATTCGTAGTACTATTGCTAGGCTGGAGCCGGGAGAGTTATCTATTCCCAACAGCCCGTCCGAAACGGCCATCAGGTATGACCATAGACCAGCGCGTCTTCTAGGCCATATATCCAAGAAGCAGAGGCTGACCCATCTATAGACGGCTTCATCTGGCGAGATGTGGAACCTCATTACCCACTGACATCCTTTCGGCCATTACCAACCGGAAAGCCGAGGCATCTGCCTCCAGTGCAAGCGAAGTTCCCGATAGAGGTAGCGGACGCCAAAGAGACACGATTAAGACGCCAAGGAGCTGTGAAGGATGTTTTCATCCGCTGCTGGAAAACATACAAAGAGTTTGCCTGGCTTCGAGACGAGGTGAGGCCTGTCAGCGGAAAACCAAAGGACGCATTTGGCGGCTGGGGTGCAACACTGATAGACTCGCTCGACACCTTGTGGATAATGGGCCTCCGGGAGGAATTTGACCTTGCTGTTGACGCCATTCATCAACAAATCTCCTTTAATACCACCACTGCCAGCGAAATCAGCGTATTTGAAACCTCCATCCGCTTACTGGGTGGACTACTGTCAGCCTATGATCTCAGTGGTGATCAACGCCTCTTATCCAAGGCCCGCGATGTTGGCGACATGCTTGACATGGCATTCGACACCCCAAGCCGAATACCCAGTCCGCGTTGGGATATCCATGCCGCGGCCCGGGGGGTCGTTCAACCTGCGCCGGACTTCATGCTTCTCGCCGAGCTAGGGTCATATACCATGGAATTTACCCGCTTGAGTCTACTCACCAAAGACCCGAAATACTACGAAAGTGTGGCGCGCATCACGGACCTTCTCCATGAGACCCAGATGAAAACCAAGCTACCGGGCCTATGGCCGACAAAGGTCGGAACAACGGCACGGACCCTAGACAAGGGTGATGAGTACACCCTGGGCGCCGAGGCGGACAGCGCAATAGAGTATACGGCGAAGATGATTGCGCTTCTTGGAGGACAGCTATCGTTACACGAAGACATGTATTTGCGCAGCGTGGACGCTGCCGCAAGTCGTCTTTTCTACCGGCCATTGACGCCCGACAATGAGGATGTCTTGCTGTCAGGAACAGTGCGCATCTATGGAAGCAACGAGCCGAAACTCGAAACCTCGGCCCAGCACCTGTCTTGCTTTGCGGGAGGTATGCTTGCTCTTGGTGGCCGTCTAGTCATGAATGAATCGCATGTCGAACTCGCCAAGAAACTCACCCACGGCTGTGTATGGCTGTACAGGGCCGGTCCGATCGGAGTCATGCCAGAGGCCTGCAGCATTGCTGCCTGCCCCAAAAATGCATCATCGTGCGACTGGAATGAAAACTCCAGTGTGTGGCATGCCGCGATTCAAGCCAGGTACGGTTCCGCCAAGCCAGTGGCCGAGATCATCGCCGAGAAACGCCTACTACCGGGATTCATCGATCTATACGCGCCATCTTACAACCTTCGTCCCGAGGCGATAGAGAGCGTCTTCTTGCTTTACCGTGTAACGGCGGAACCATCTCTAATGGACCGAGCCTGGGAGATGTGGACAGCCATTGTGAACGCCACCACAACAGAGCTAGCAAACAGCGCGGTCGTGAATGTGAGCCCGGAGGCAGGACAGCGACCGAAGTTAAGCGACTCGATGGAAAGCTTCTGGCTAAGCGAGACGCTCAAATATTTTTATCTTGTCTTTTCCGAGCCGGAGCTGATTAACTTGGACGAGTGGGTATTCAGTACCGAAGCCCATCCGTTCCGGCGAGAAGCGCCAGCGCAATAGCAGTACTGCATGGATGGATGCCTCACTCAAAGGAGCCTCACTAGGACCAAGAAGCCAAGGGATCTGTGTAATTTATGAAAGAAGAACTGGCACTGGTCAAATAAATATAAGGCGAATGGGTTGTTCAGGGACATCGATCCGACATGGAGCGCTGAGAGTTTTCTCAGATTACGGGACTCCTTTGGTACTGTCTCGACAGTCGCTGTCCGGACTCGACTATAGGCAAGGGCGTTTTTACATGCGGATGATGCCTAATTTTAGCTTTGCATTCGATACAATCTACAATGCAAACTCTAGACGCATTTTGCAAGTTTCTAAGTGTCGACGCGGGGCAACCCTTACTCGTAATGGGTAAAGCCTCACACAAATTGCTTCGCGGCATGCTACTTGAACCCGGCCCTCGAAGACTATTCGACTGCGTCCCACCTTGTCTGTAAATTACAAATATGCGTCAGCAACTCCGGGTCATTCGCTCGACTCAGACCCTCCATGCCTTCGTTATACATTTGTGCCCCTTCGTATCCACTCGAAGTCGAGTAGTAGCCAATGTCACTGTTTCCATATTTAACCCTTGGCGAAGAAAACAAGTCAATGACGGTGTCTGCGGTTGAATATTGAAAACTTAGCGCGATCTTTGATCTTGCTGCCATCCTGTCCCTCTCTGTCTTCCGTCTTAGCGTCAGAAGTTCCGGCACAGTGTTTTGATATACCACCACTCTTTCCCGGCATGCCGCTAGCAGCTCCTCCATGTTCATAGAGGCGCAAGCGGCTGTATACCTCTCCCGCATGCGCGGCGAGTACATATAGCACATATTCTTGCTCTCGAGGAGCGTTTTCTGCAAAGGCATAAACCTTGCCAGCGTCGTGCCTTCCGCGAACGACAAGTAGCAATCCTCACAAATGGTACATTCGGGCCAACCATACCAAGTGCGGCTCATTACCTGCTCGTACCTATCACAGACTGGAATCGGAGCCCATTTCCGAACGTAGTTGTCATATGGACTCCAAACTCCAGTCTCTATCGCTTCATTCCACCGATTAATGAAGCTGTTGAATCTAGGAACCCGGGGATTGAACGCACACAGCTCCTCACTTCCAGGGGCACTCTGGGTCGGTGTTGAGTTCCAGAAGTGAGACACGCCATGTGCAACCAAGATCCCAGTATAGCATCCTTCGCAAACTCCAAAGTTGGGCACTGGTGGCTGTAGGTCATGCCACTTTCCATCAACGATACCTTGGGCTGCAGAGCACCTCGGGCTCCCCGCAATAACTTTGGCGGCGTCGATAAAAGTATCAAAACTGAGGTGTTTTTTATGGCATACGGACAAGGCTTCCTTCACACTGACTAGGTGGAAATCGCACATTCGCATCTCGGCCGTTATCTCACGAGTCTTTATGACTGGCTCAGCTTCTTTTTCGAACGCTGTCATGGCCATGTGGTCCATATAGCATGCTTCGCAGAAGTCGAGGTTTGCTACTTTTTGTCGTGGACGGTACCAGGTGAGAGTATGAACTGGCACGCCTTTGCCTTCGCACCGAGGTAGAGCAAACCGTTTTCTAGCACCGGCAAGGAACTCTGCCCATCGTGTGTTGGCGTCACTCATCTGAGAGAGTATTTTGAATGAGCGCTTAATGTAGCCGTAGTGCAAGTCGCAAGCCCACGTAGAACCCTGGGTTTGGGCGTTGGCATATGGTCCAAAGAATTTGGCAAAAGGAGAGTCGAGGATGTGGTCCTCGTAACAAGCCTCGCAGACCACGAAGCCGTCTATTTCGAGGCTAGTAAAAGTGAACCACTTTATTTTCTCTGCAAAAACGGCCCCGTCAAATCCTTTGCAGTCGGGAATGCTTAATCGCCGGCTCATGTAGTCCTGCATGGCCGTAAGGTCTCCCATGCGTTGAGCAGCCGGCCATAACGCGTTGGTGAGCCTTGGGAGGAGAAAGCGACAGCGACCTTCATCCTTGGTAACTTTCTGGAAAGACGCGACTAGTCCAGTAGGCCGGATATAGTTCATATAGCACCAAGTGCAGATCAAGAACGACGGTGTGGCGGGAAGGCAGTACCATTCTGTTTTATAATCGACTTTACGAGAACCAGAACAAACTCGGGCAACCCGATCTGGGTCCCCATTCGCGCGCATAGGTGTTACAAGAGCTTCAGGTTCGTCATAATTGGATATGCCGTATTTGGTTCCAGAGACCTTCGTCGTATTTATTGAATCGTTTACATGCATCAGCTGCATATTAGAGACAAGATTGTGCATATATGTTCCTCTCTCTGCATTTGCCGGCGGGCCGTGAGCAGATGGTGATATATCCGAGATCGCGTATGGTTGCGTCAACCCAACCTTGTTTGAAATCTGAGACGAGGGAATTCGAGATAATGAAGAAAAGGGGATTGGGTGGATCGGCGTAGTTTGAGTAAAGTTGGCAGGGTCTATTTCGGCTTGGTAGCGATTAGGAAGATTTGATCTCAAATCCGTTGATACTGACGCTATGCTACTTCCTGATGTTACTTGGCTAGGGTGCAGTCCCGACCAAGGCGAAGGCGGGACATTTGGAGATGGCTGTAGAGATGATTGGGTTGACGTTTGAATCGGTGGTGAAGCATCACCATGATATGAGCCTGCCTGTGGCGGGACGTAGGTGTAGTATTGGGTAAGCGGCCGAGGATCTGTAGAAGAGTTGTATTGTCGAGGCAAGGGGACCAGTTGCTGGGCCGATGAGGCCTGGGATTGATGAAAGTTTTGCTGAGCGTAAGACGTGTATAGCACATTACCAGGCATTGCTTGGTGAGCGTCGTCGTAGGGCTTCTGGGGGTAAATATGATTATCATATCTATGAGCAGCTCCGTGAGGATGCGAGCTTGACTGAATTATAGGATTTTGATTGTATGTTGAATTCGACGATTGGCTTCCGGCGGGGTACGGTGTTTGGTGGTGCAAGTGATGTTCAACTGATCCGACGTGAGGAGTATAATATTGGGCCGACGTTTCCGCAGCCCACGAACTCGGTGGGTGATAGCTATCAGAGGCTTGCACCGGGGCGGGGCGGGGTGGAATAGGTGGTGGCCGAGAATGCCATGGCGGAAGAGGCGGTGGTAGAGGATACTGTTGTAGGATCGATAGCGGATGGGTTGGCAAAATAGTCTGCTGCTGTGAAGCAGATTCAGACCCTGGTGGCTCCCAGCGTGGTGAGTAGGCTGGAATAGGTGGCGGCTGAGAATGCCGTGGCGGAAGAGGCGGTGGTAGAGGATACCGTTGTGGAAGCGGAGGCGGATGGGTTGGCAAAATAGTCTGCTGTTGTGGAGCAGATTCAGACCCTGGCGTCTCCAAGCGCGTTGACGTCCCAAGGGGATATAAACTGCTTGCTCCGCTGTTATCCATGTTATAAACCGTCGATCTTTGATTTTGAGTCAGCAGAGAATGTGTCTAGCTTGATAAATTTCAGGTCAATTTTACTTTTAGAAACATAGCGAGGAAGTAAAAACGTTGGCGGAGAGAGAGCAATGTAGGAGAGGGTACAGAAGAGGGGTAGAGAGATAGTCCTTCAGCCGCACCTTAAACAAGTAAGACTGCCAAGCAACTCTAGCACTCAAGAACAAGAATATAATCCACCAGGTAGTGGCTCTGATGGGCAGAACTTTGTGGTAGGTTAATCCATACTATATACCAGAGATAGTTACCGATACCCCTGAGAATTCCTCAAATACATACGGTGCCTTCGCATCATGGATTCGTAGAGACTTTTTCAATCGTTCCTAGACCCTTCTCATAGGCTAAAAGGTGACATGTGTTGATTGATTAAGTAACTAAGAGTTGATTAGAAGCAGCCTGTTCCTTCTCTAACTTTTCTGACCCTGTTGTGCTTGTGACCAAGGTTGTATTCTTGAGCGCTCTTCAACATCGTGCTTGCGAGGCTCAATATTTGTTCACATTGTAATAGCCTTGACCACATCTCCTGGCGTGGTTGATGGGATGGAATCCGTTCCGTGAAGCCACCTCTCATCTCCAAGGCCTTGGAACCCCAATCGCTGAAGATAAAGGATATCGTTAGCATTCCATTTCTGATTCTTGTTCGTGTGGGTACGACGTCGAGGTCGACGAGTTCAAAAAAGAAGTCTAGAATAGAAGAAGCAAAGCTGGTCAACGTGCCAGAAGCAAGCACAAAGGACAATCCAAAATACTAAAGGATGCATAGGCATTACTTTGTATTTTCTATCGTAGCCTTTCAGGCCAGTGTGATGTATGTGTGACGGCGGGAGCGTCTGACTCGCAAGGGAGCGATACAGGTAAGGCTTGATGGAAAATGGGACAACAGGAGATCTCCATATTTAGAGAGATGCTACGAACCTAACCGTTGCACATGACCGATTGTGTCGAGTCATCCGCAACAATAGGAGCTGTTCGAGAGCGGGATCCTGTGATTCCGACGCCGCGCTAAAGTAGCCCCCTTGTGGAGAGGCTAGCCATGTAGACCGCCAGTGTGTAATCACACCTCTCTTCCTATAACGTACTATATATTTTATGTTAAGTATATTTAAAATAATATATTTATCTTCTGTAACTCTTCCGGCAGGTAGTCCTAGATATGTCGCTGTTTAAACTCAAGACTTTTAAAACAACCCGTAAAACGCTACCCAACAAGCCCAAAGGAATACCGTGGTGTAAAAGCTTAGCTCGTGACGGTGGCTTCCACTAGGGCCTGTCTGATTTGTACCGGGAGCAACACTTCCAAGTATTGCCTCGTTTGCGCGGGGGCAGGCCATTTTCGCAGTATTATTAACGACCACGCCGCCAGAAGGGACATCATCGGAGACTGCCCAGACTACCAGTACCGGCCACGCAATACTTCCCGTGAGATTGTACGCAGCTATGTCGCCTTTCTCGTGGGGATTGCCCCCAAACCTGAGCTCATTCAACGTGCCGTTCGGCCACTGACGGATCTCGCTTGCCTCAAATGCTATTCCGGTAGAGAATAAGGTGTTAGCGAGGATGCCCAGGGCTCTGAAGGCCAGTGATGAACATACATGAAGCCGCACATCCACCTGGAAGCCCGTTTCCAGAGCAAGAAGGAAGGATCTTGCCGAGATCGGGACATTTGCAACTCGCCGATGACTTATATGTATATGCTGTGTAGTTCTGGATATCTTTAATGCACTGATTGCTCATGATACTAGTGCAGCTTCCGTCGTCTGTCCGTAGGCTATCATTGTAATCATCTGGCAGTGCCCATCGCATGATGCACATCCGCCACGATTCATCGACCACCGCATTGATTGAACCAGGGGCGCCTGTGAGCAGTGAATCTGGGATGACCAGCTGCAGCGTTGTTCCAGTGAAGACTTGATCTTGGTTCCCTGGACTAGTGTGATTGGCGAGGGAGAGCGGAATGTCGGCGGTGACTGCTATATTCCATGCCCATCCATCGATGATCATGTAGCCCGGCGGAGACCCATACGGTGCCGAGATATTGGGGCCAGGGAGCGGATATCTGCCGGTGGCATTTGGGGCAGCCAAATTCGCATCAAACGAAGTCAGGTTTACGCCCCAAGGCGCAAGTTTGTCGTTCCCGTAGTTGTTAAAAGTGAAGTTTTCGAATTGGCCGTAAGCTGAGGGCCATGCGGCAAAAGCCAAGCCAACAGAGCGCATGAGGGTGAGCTTCATGATGAAGGCGTGGGAGGTTTCGTAGAAAGAATTGAGGAGAACAGCAAGGCGCTTTCCATGTGTTAGGGACATTATAGGTCTCGGCGGGGCGCAAGCGAAAGCGCAAAAGTCATCTGTCAGGAGACCGCCATGCAAAAAGCGATTTCTGTGCGTACAAAAGTACTCACAAGGATGTTAAGACGTCATTCAGCATCCTCCCTTGCAGATCAGGCAGGCAAAAGGTCCCGTCTATTTGCTGCGGGCACGAGAGGAATAGCTGTTGGTTGACACGGGCCGCGAGTCTCTAGGCAGATCGGCACGTAGGTAATTATTTCATGCAACCGCAGTTGGTGGCATACGCAGCCTCCAAGGAACAGCGGGGTATGTGCGTTGGCTGCGCAACGAAGATCATGCACTGTTAGAGGTGGCTATTTGCAGTCAGGACTGGCCATGATTGAGCTACTTGGCTAATTTTTCGGCCCAGACGGTGCACAATGCCACGGCGATGGTTTAATACATCCCAGCTGAACAGACACATACCATACGGTTACAACTGGACGTTTATAGATACCCTGAAGCTAACTAGGACGAGCAGCACGAGCTACATCGTCCGGCAACCTTTACACGAACCCAGGTAATAAAAAGAGGCCAAAAATCATGAGGTTATTGAACTTGGTTTCTACTCTGAGCTGGACTACTTGGGGTCGATAGTGACCCCCGCAATGGTGGTCTGTTGGTTCAACAATCTAGTCAACAGCGCACGATGGCCGAGAGGGGCTGAGCTTCTTACCGTAGAAGGAATAACCTGGCACCCGTCGTTCTCGATAGTGGCGATGAAGCTCTCTTTGCAGAGCCAGTCAGCCCAAAGTGTGGCCTTCATAGCGTCGTGATCAAGACCATCGGCGATAACATTGTGTGCAGAGTTAACCGGGCTGCAAGCGAGACCTGAGCCGGGCTGCCCAGCGACTGCATCCATTACATCGCCGGTTTCACCCGGAGCTGGGCAACTTGAGTTGTAGAAAGTCAAACTCCTGATGTTCCGGTCTCCAGTTAGCAGAAAGCCCACGGAGTAGGGACTGAACATACCAAGCGAGCGATGGCTGGAGCATTGCCAGCATCGGTACGATAGAGCATGGAGCGAGTCTCATTTTCTCGATTTATCGTGATTGTGGAAAAGGCGATTTATAAATGCAAGGAAGGGTGTGTATGTTTGTGTCGCATCCATAGCCAACCTGTCGAACGTGCTGCCTCTTATACTTCACGCAGGGCTTCCCGTCGCTGGTAGAGAGTTTGTCGTGGAACGTGTTTCTCGCTTCCTAATAGATGATGTTAGCTGCCGACCTTTTGTTCCATGCGGCATTACACTCCGTTGTTCGGTGAAGATGATGCTGATGGGCCAGATCGATGTCATCTAGAAGCACCATGGCAGCAAAGTTTACTGGTCTACTCCCCGCCATCTGCCTATCTATTGCTCTTTGCGTACCGAATTCTCTCAGTGTGAGGATCCTACAGATATCTCATCACCAACACTGAGAATCATTTCTTCTTGAGTACATTGCTTCGTCGGACAGCCAATTACTCCCCAATGTTGACCTCATCGTCCAAAAGTCCGCACACCAGCCATGCCTACATATGGCAGAAAAGTGGCGCAGTCTTGCTAGTATCAGCTGGCAAAGAGACTGTGCAAGTAAGGCACGGCATAGGTTCTATCGTAATCGCAACTCAGGATCGACCGCAACGGCGAACCTCACCACCAACGAACGACAGTGCCACTTCCAACTCGTATATCTATCATGCAAGTTAGGAGAAAGAGACAACCAATTGCCAAAATTCCCCCCTGTTGGCACGACCCAGCAAGTATTGGCCAGCAGAGTGACATGCCGATCAATCCACCGGCGTTGTTGGCTAGACTTTGAAACTTCGATCGATCAGACTTTATCCATATTCGATTCGTACAAAGGTCTCTGACTTCGAATTGAGATACTTTTCACGTTGATCATATGTTTATCAGAGGATCAGGATTCGATACCATAATGCCTTGTTAATTCTTTCAGAAGTTCATTCTCGGTCAAAGAAATATCGTCTGGCTATTTGAGGATATATATATAGGTACATGTTGACTATGCTCGCTGACACCGATCTATCCACACATTTCACCAGCTATCCTACAGCCAAAATATATTTGATAGCATCATCATTTGTCTAGAAACTGTCAGACCTCGGATCCTGACAATGCGGTTCTTCAACGTCTTTGCGATCTTTTCGACAGCCCTCATTAGGAGCGGCGCTTCCATGAATCCTTTCTCTTTCTGCAAAGATGACCAATGCGGAGACTGTCCAGTGTCCGTAACCAGTGCTGGGACTGGCTTTCCCAATTGTGTCACCTATAACTCAGACGATGTCTTCAAGAATCAAGGATTCCCAGGAGCCGCGGGCGGGTAGGACTCCTGGATAATCCTCATGCGAGAGAGCGGGTTGCCCCTGAATATCCGCTAACGAATATACGTTTTAGTGGATACGAGCCCTGGATTGATATTGCTCAGCCGGATCAGGGCTGCCAGATAATTGTGAAATCTCCAGCCCACACTACACTCCCCGGCTGCGGCTATACGATAGGATCCTTCGAGCAGGCGGTATGTGCGGTCTTGGACATAGAAAAGTCATTCATGGTACAGTACTGCTGCGGCATTGACCAATGCAAAGATGCAGGTGTACCAGTGAAGCGATTTTCCAGGCTTAGTGCCGCCTCCCGCAACACTCGTGCTGAGTCTGGGGGGATGTATAGCCTGCTGATCAGGGACGTCAACGGCTCGGTGATTGAGCCCACCGAAGTCGGCCATCCCCCGGGCATGAGTGGAAGAGACAAAATTCGGCCTTTTCAGCCTCACTCGGCCCGTTCAGCTTCTTCCTCCTCGCTGTTGGTCAAGCGCGGTTGTGAGGCTGGCTCGTGGGTACCCGAAGGGGACGACTACACTCGCCCTGCCGACAAGACCACCATCGTATTCACTGGGATCGGGTCGGAGCAGGAGGTGACGATCGACCATTCGCGTTCGCAGACATGGACGACCACGATTGGCGCGGAATTCGGATTCGAGGATGTCATCTCGATGGGAGTTAAATTGGAGATGTCATACGCTGAGAGCATTACAGACTCCCAGTCAATCTCATTCAAATCTGAGAAGGGTCAAACAGGAGATGTTGGCTTCACAGCTTATCTCAACTGCTCTAAAGGTATGAATCGTTGATCTTGAAGGTCTCTATATGTTGGCTAACTTGACTTAATAGGGAAAGGCACATGTGGTGGCGCGGAGGTAAACGGGGAAGTCTGTGCTCCCTATCACAGTGATTCAGGACAGATAGCAGGTATATATGCTGTAGTGATTCATAGTTAAGTATCTATATAGCGACAGACGACTTTACAGGAGATCTAGGATAGCTGCGGGCTACCTCATTTATTCAAGCACTCTCATCAAACTTCGTTGCACGGCTATTTCGGCACTAGCGGCTGGGCACATGCGTCTCAGTCTCTTCGGGGGGGGGCGTGCTGTCGGTCCGAGTGTCTCGTTGTGGCAGTAAACATGAGGTAGCGAAGAGGCGGTGCGGGGCGTACAGACGTGCTCCTCGCTTCCAAGCTTCGCTTCGTCATTTCTACAGCAGCGGCGTCACACGTGACATATGTCTTGAGCAGAAGCTGCGGTCTGCCGGCGGACTTTACGCTCGGCTTTGATAAGAGGTAGTACTGAATAAAAACTCGAAGACATGATAAAACGACTCACTAATTTTATTACAAATACTTTGCAAAATAGCCTTTCGTACCATAGGTGAGATACGCCGGAAAAGAAGACAGATAATCCAATAAAATGCCATCTCGCTCGCGGGTTAACTTCTGGCGCAACCTTGCGCGGCAGAAAAGCCGCATCACCTTACTCTTTAAAGTTTGGGTAAACAATTATACAAATAACTCGCCAGGATTAGGTTACCCAATTCCACATCGAGAATATTGGTGAAACTGTTTCGCATTGATGCGGAGTGACCACTACAGCGTATTATGACCGCTAGGTGCGAGCTCGGCATCCAACCGCAAAACATACAACAGTGTCACGAAGTAAACCTGGTTTACGAGCAGGGGGTATGAACAGGGGGAATCTTTTATGTACGTATATATACATGCTGAGTAGCTCTGGTTCGTTTGCTTTTTAGACCACACATTACATAGATCGTTCCATGTTCAGCTATATGGCTATATATTTGTGACAACCAGCTACATAGGTGCTGTCGTTTCTACACTCTAATCTAGCTATCCTCATGGTTACCAAATACACTTAGTCTAAACACGCTAAGTCCTCTACGAAGCTATCTCTTCACAGGGTTCGGCAGAAGCATTAATCGCGCGACAGGCCCCAAAAAAGCAATGTGTGGTCGTGGCTGTGGCTATCACTATCACCGATGCAGTGAGCAATAGTAGCCGAAATATGCAGTGGATAGAAAAACAAACAAAGCAGCAGCGGCTAATCATGGCGGCTTACTGGCAATTCGTCCATCTCCATGTCGATTGTCGCTACCGGTTTATACCTTGACCGCCTCGAGCGCCGCCTAAAGCACCAACAGCACAAACAACAGCTCGCAATCAGCAGCGCTACCATGGCAGTGATGCTGAGCACGACCCGGATGATATGGTCGCCTACCCATGCAAAATAGCTGTTATCCCAGTTCTCCCACGAGTCGCCCTTAGTTTGCGTGAAAAAAACCCAGGGGTCGGCCCCTGGTTGACCGCTCATCAGCACCCGATGCAGCGGGCTGAAGTGTGCGCCCAACTCATCGTATCCCTTAACTGTACCATCTCGGCGCAGCAGCGCGTGGTACTTCTCGAACATGGCGGTGACAAACCACTGGCCGCTGGTGTAGCTAATGATTATATAGGGTAGAAACCAGTTCCAATTGTAAGAATGAAGCTTATCCGTTAATAGGCGAAACAGCGGGTGGCCAGGCTCGCCGCCGATAATGTTGTTGCTAAGCGCCCCGACATCGCCGTCTGTCGTGAAGGCTGGCAGGTAGGTCAAGGGTTCGAGACTCGCCGCGCATCCCTGTTCCAACAAAGTTAGCTATCGCCATCCCTAGTGCGCGCACGTTAATCTACTTACGTTGTCCAAGTCGACGTAGATGCCACCATAGTGACGAATAACGAAATATTTGAGGGTGTCAACCCTCTGAATTGGGAATTTGTACGCATCGTATGACTCCAGAAACCAAGGGTATTCGACTTCTATAAAGGCGCGAGAAGATGTTATATCCCAGAGCTAAGCCTCTGTGAGTGACTGCACCGCGACCGCCGCTAGCGGAGCGCCACCCACCTTGAACTCCCAGTCTGGGTTGAGATTGATGCACGTCTTTCTGGCATCCTCCCAATGAGAGGGCAGGGTTGAGTCGTTCGGATCATTCCAGTTCTGATAGATTTGGTGCAAGATCTTCGGAACGACGGCTTTCCTGGTGTCTGTCGCGTTGTGCGCGTCGAGGACCTGAGGTTGGGTTATTCGGATACCCGCATGGGGCCCAAAGATGCCGAACAAATGCACGAAAGCAAAAATTCGAATGACGACGTCGACAATAACGATCGCGAGGCTGACGACCAGAACGATGTTGAGTAAGCTCACCCAGGACCTGACTCGCGACAGCGGCCAGAAGAGTTTGGTGGGTGGCATTCTCGCCTCAATTCTCTTTCGGGGAGTTCAGAAAAGAGAGGCGGGGAGAATAACTGTCAAGATGCTAGCGCGGATAAAAACGCGTCGCGCACGGCTAGCAAAGAGGATAGGCTAACCCCTTTTATTTAAGCGCGGATCACTGATCACTCTAACTAACCAAATGGGGTTTATGTAGGGACTCTGTGGGGCTTCTGTGGGGGCCGTTGTAGCAGCCGAACCAATGCTGTATACAGTGCTGTGCTGAAATAATGTTAGCTTATTACTAATAAGTGGGCTTGGCCAGGGGGTCCTGGTCGGTTCTGGAGCATTCTAGATAGGTACCGTCTCTACCTTCGCTCTGCCACTAGCCATTTCGGGCTATTTATCAGCCGAATTTACCTTTTCTCATTGACTCTCTATCATGCCAGTATGTATGTAGTACATACTCTCTAGCTTGTATGTACGGATAGCGTACATTGACCTCTTGTGACGATTACGGCTAGTCTGGGGCAACGTAGATAGGTGAATTCTCTCGGATATTTAGGAACCTGACTGAAATGCAATCTTCTGGTTGTGGCTATGCTATCTGCAGCATATCTTGGCTGTGGCTGCCATCAAGATCCTCCGTGCTTCACTGGGCGAGCATACACTCTGACTATCATCTATTTCGCTCACATATATCACACCCTCAGCAGGAAATGGTAGGGCCTACTAGTTGTTAAAGATCATCGATTATTCGCCGACGGATACTGCAACTGCTTGCGCTGCCCCCGGAGCTGAGTGCGGATTGTGGAACCTCGGCTCCGAGCTGAGTAGCCAAGGCATTCCCGTCCTAGTCGGCCAGCTCCATAGCGAAATCGTCAGTCGGGTCCTAGCTTCAGTCGTGCAAGAGGCCGCGATATGTGCATACCGCTTCTTCAATGGTGGATGCCCCGCGCCGAAATGCCGTTTCTGCTGCGTCCTCGGGCGTGAATGTGGCTGTGGCTGTGAGTACCGTGCTGCTACCGAAACCTAGATGTGCTTACTGGCGAGTATGCAAGCTCTTTCAGACCGCCCTATCACTTCCTCGTGTCGCCAAGTCAGCCGCGGCAGCCGCAGACCAGGCGGCTGCAGGCCTGCAGTGTCACCTGTCCGGCAGCGAGAGGGGCCGAGAAGGGTAACTTTCGCAATCCAATACTGCCGGCAATGTGTCAGCGAGCAGCACGTCGTTGACCATTGCCGAAAAGACCCAACGGCAGGTCGTGGAACCTCGGGTTCGAGCAAGGCACTGCCGATCGTGCGACCTTCTATTAGTATTGTGCATTTCGAACACGCACAAGACGGTGGGGAACGTTGAACTCCACCGTCGTGTGTGACTTCAACTTCAAAAAGCTCGGCTGGCCGGAGGCGGAAGGTGCTACTACTGCAACTTTTGCAGCGAGTTTGGCTGCCTTGCCGCGGCTGAAACGAAAGGAACAGATGGCGAAGGCCTGCAGGTTCGGATATCAGATCGCATGTAATTGGCTATGGGCCGCCCAATTCATCCTGAGCTAGCCATGCCAAGAGTGGGCGTCGAAGAATACAACTCTTTTATGTTGCCAACGGCCCCCAAGAATCTGGGATGTCACCAGACCCGCTGGCTATCGAATTGGTGGACTGCGATTACTATCTAGATGGGCGTGTCCCTCGCGAAATACGAGCCCAGTCCAACAAGTTGTAATGGGGCAATTGATACACCCAAGCCATACGTTGAATGCGATGGCCTGTTTCGTATGTGATTCAAGCCTATGAGCGGGAAGCTAGGTCGACGATGCTTCCCGCATCCTTCTCCGGCGATCCGTCGTTCCCACACTTCACCAATAACTTGCTGACTTATTACTCCGTATCCATGTTGGATAGCCTACGAAGAAGTCAGCCGTGGGGAGCAGCCTCCGGCAGTCTTTCCACTCACTCGATGAGATTTCCATCCGGGTCTCGAATGTACACGCTCTTGAGTTTGGAGCGCGCCCCGGTCCGCGGTACTACCTCGCCCCCTTCTAGCACCTCTACCTGGGCCTCATGCAGCCTCTTGGCCACTTCGTGCACGTCATCCTGCACCAGAAAACACAAATCAGCCGATCCAGGCTGGACGGTCTGTGCCTTCGGCTCGAACTCGTGCCCGCTCAAGTGCAAGTTGATCTTCTGCTGACCAAAGATGAGGGCGTGGCGGTGCGCTCCTTTCGAGGTGAAGGTGACGTGCTTCATGCCAAGGAACCGCTCGTAGAATTTGACCGTGGCGTCGATGTCCTTAACTGTTAGGACTAGGTGGTCCAGGGAGACTGCTGTAGAGATCAAAGACATTGTGCCGCTGGTGAGACGTCGCCAGCAAAATGAGTTGTGCTCGGAAGCGTGTGCGGCGCGGAAAAAAATGTGCTTAAAACAGCTCCGTATTGAAGACAGAGATTCATCTCAGGCTGCAGATTAAGCTCGGCTAGATCGGGAGGGGTTCATCAAGACATTGGCCGACACCGGCCCGGGCAACATGAATTTTATGACCGGACGGAACCGATGGCAAATACGCAAAACCGTGCACATGAATGCGAACTTCAACGGCGATGTCAATGGTTAAAGACGCCGGGACGCCGGGGAGTCTAAAGCGGATGGCTCTTCGATTGAATATGTTCGTCATGGTTTCATGGCACGACAACAACGACATTGTACCGCTGCGAAGAACAACTAGAATTTAGTGAAAGGTTTCGCGATTGATGCCGATTTAGGCAGCAGGAGCCATCTTAGTATAGCTGCGTCGGCAATGCTCCAATCGTTTCCTCAAGACCAAATTGACCATAATTAGTACACCCTAGTAGCCATTGTGCTATTAGACTCGACCTATTTTAGAAGACGCATCGTCGCTAAAGAACTCCCTGTTGTTCTTCTTCGGGAGAACACTAGGGTTGATGAATCGGGTGATGCCCAGACCATTCTCTCGGGCAAATTCGTTCAGGTTGTCTGCGCTGGTAATGCTGCCCCAGTTGCCTCTCGTCAGACGCTTAGAGACTGTCTGGACCGCTACGGCCGCTTCGTTAGAATTCCAGGTACAGTGGCCCGCAGATTCCACCAACGCCTGTCGGTATAGGTGAGACTCCCCGTTGTCTTCGACCCCGGCAGCATAAGCAGCCATTAGGGCGCTGGACCGCGTCGAGTCTCCGAGGGTGTTGACCTGGAGTACGGGAATCTTGGGATCGCCAGTCAGGGCCCGCTCTACCCAGTAGGACACCGCAGTCTCGTTACGCTCGATCCTTGGATACGCATTGATAGTGGCAAGATCGTCGGCGAGCTTGAGCCCGGTGTCTTTATAGAGCGCCTCCACCATATCTTTGGTGCTCCCTTGGGCCTTGTGGTAGAAATGCTTGTAATCGATGCCCGCGTTCCACGACATGATGCCAGCAGGGTTGTCGTATAGGTATCGAATCCCTGCAGCATATATCGCCGCGTCTGTCACCGACCGAAGCATAGCTTCTAGCACCGCCGTCGAATTCTCTGGAGACGGCTTGCCTAGGTATGGGGCAAATGCGCCGCCCCATTGGGGTGCCTGGGCCACCGCACCAGAGAGTAGAATCTTAGCACGGCCTTCTGGGGTGGACAGAGCAGTCGCGAGTGTGGCGTTCCAGGCCTGTGAAGCAGCCTGGCGATCTTCATAGCTGATGCCGACGAGGGGGAGGCTGCTGCTGGGGGCAATGAGGGCTTTTAGGGCAAATAGTAGGTCTAACCGCTGGTTTGACATGACGATCCCTTCGCCCCCATTGCTTGATACGGCTCCGTCGACCAGATCTGCAAATGCTTCGGCCACTCCAAGGGCCACGCCTCCACCACCGGAGCAGCCGAATTGAACGATATGATCCGGCTTGCCAAATTCTTGCATGAATATGTCGATAACTTGGGCCTGTTCGTCTCGCTCCGCGCGTGGATCGAAGTGGAAGTCGCGGTCTGGCCGCCGGCTGGTGCCGGAATATGCGTAACCTGCCCCGAGGAAGGCCAAAGCCTGAGAGCTGTTGGAGGCAAGGTTGGTTACGGCGTCCAGGTCATTGATAAGGGCCCCCGTCCAGTTGGCGGGGATCCTGATTTGGTACTCCGTCCCGTCCTCTAGATAGCCATGGCGGTCTTGGGGGCCGACGCTGAGAAAGTCGCGACGCGAAGGAGCTGCCCAGACGGTGGTAACGGCTACGAGCTGCGCCGCATATCGCAGGGAAAGAAACATGGCGGGAAGGGAAGGTGGTTGAAACCTAGTGTTTGGCAAGGAGTAACTCGGAAGTATTACGACGGCCAGGAGCAGGATTAAGAGCAGCGGGACGACAAACGTGTAGCGACGGGCACCGGCGACCTCTCCATCGTCGTTCACATCAATCGGTCGCTTACCCCTCCCCAGGGCTTCCCCGCTGCTCTCTAGGGCGGATGAGGTGCCACAATAGACCAAATGATCCTGGTGATTCTCCATTCTCGATAGAACCTAAACTACACGTCTGCGTCCGATCCGGGGACGTTAGGCTGCACAGTTGGCCTAGTGTATTGTGTATCCCCGCACAGTCCACCGGGAATAGCCACTCCCGTGGTCACAATCTAGGCCATATCGGCTATAGCCTCTCGCCGAATACCATCCCAGTTGCGGAGGAAGCATCTCACCTAGGCCACATAATTCCCGGGGTTTAGCAGGCATGTCCGAGGGGGGGGGGGAGCCAGGAAGCACTGGCTAGTTGACCGACTTTTCTATCGACTAGATTTCTCATACGGTGTCTCAGCTGAGCGAACTAGGGTAGGGTGCC
The DNA here is from genome assembly GCA_021432635.1 of Thozetella sp. PMI_491. NCBI lineage: Eukaryota > Fungi > Ascomycota > Sordariomycetes > Chaetosphaeriales > Chaetosphaeriaceae > Thozetella > Thozetella sp. PMI_491. The sequence goes on from MU270034.1 coordinate 647,747, forward strand.
AATGAGCACACCGAGCTCCCCTGCCTGCTTTCTCTAGGGTCGGCGACTATTTCCAGGGGCAGATTGATGCACAAGACTAGTATCTAGCTACCCTCTCTGGGAAAGAGACACAAAGTGAATTAGGAGGGTCACGCCAGGTCTAGAAACCCTGCGATTCCGGCTACTGACTAACTTTGAACCATAGAAGAGACTGGAAGGAAATGCATTTTGCTGTCCTATTCGATGGCGGCGCCGCCCGTAGATTGTCTCGATCTCTTGTCATTCTAGTGACGGTCACGCGCTCCTCGCCCTTTCTCATTCTACCAGCCCCTCAAGCCTTGCCTTGATCTGCAGGGCCAGGATTCTAGAGAAGTAGCGGCAAATGGCCATGTTTCCGGCATGGAGCCAGAAACCAGGATGGCCGCTCGCCTTCCAGAGGCCACGAATCTCGCCCTCTTCGTCCCACCCCCAGACATCCGAGATCTGGTCGGCCACCGCGTCGCCAAAGATGCTCCTCGCCTCGCTCCTCATGTTGGCATAGCCGGTAGCGAAGACGATCTCGTCGGCCTCAAGCTCTGATCCGTCCGCAAACTTGAGGCCGTGCGGCAGGATCTGCGTGATCTCTTGCCCATGCTTGACTTTGACCTTTCCTTCCGTAATGAGCGCGGCAGAACCCACATCGATGTAGTAGCCGCCTCCTCGCTGCAGGTACTTGATAAAGAGCCCAGAGTCATTGACCCCGTTGTCTACCATGAACCCGGCGTTGCGCAGTCCTTCGAGCATTTTGGCGTCCGTGCCGACTTGGATCTTGGTCAAATCACTTTGTATGGCCTTGAAGATTTCACTCGGCCAGCCCCAGACGAAAATATCTCCATCCTCAACAGGCGGCCCACCCTCCTCATAGACACCACCAAGCAGGTATGTCAAGACAGCTTCGCTCGACACCACGCAGGTGCTAGAACGCTGGACCATGGTAACTTCGTAACCCTTTTCGTAGTAGTCCTGGCAGATATCGTGGCTCGAGTTGCACGCTCCAACTACGACTGCCTTCTTTCCTTTGCCGCTCTCCTTCGCCCCTGGGAAGTTCGCCGAGTGGCACAACAGGTCGCCATTGAAACTCTCTTGTCCGGGAATATCCGGCATGTTTCTCTTTCCAGAGTGTCCGGTGGCTTGGATGATGTGCTTGGGGTGCACTGTCCGCTTCATTGGCGAGCCATCTGGGGCGGCGCTGTTGATAACCACGGTCCACCTCCGCTGTCCTTGGTCCCAGGTGGCTGACTGCAGCGTGGATCGCGTCCAGATGTTGAGCTCGAGAACTTTGGCGTATATGTCGAACCATTCCGCAACCTTGTCTTTGGGCGTAAAGACAGGCCACGATTCCGGGAACGGCATGTAAGGCATGTGATCGTACCAGACAGGATCGTGGAGAACAAGCTGGCGGTAGCGCTTCCGCCAACTGTCTCCGACGGCGGCGTTGGCATCAATGATCAGGGTCGGCACGTTGAGCATCTTGAGACGTGCATGGGCGGTAAGCCCGGCTTGCCCTGCGCCTGTCGGAGTGTCAGTTACGAAACAGGCCCAGCATTCGGAGCGTCGGGTTGAGGCATGGCATACCGATGATGAGAACGTCAGGCTCGCCTTTGGCAAAATCCGCAGTCTCAATTCGGCGTTCCAGCCATGACTTTCGGTCTGCATTGCTACCATGCTCGGCCCCCTTCGGCCGGTTTCGACCGGATGGTTCCTCGAAGCCTCGAAGCTCCTCCAGGACGGTGTAGAAAGACCAGATCTTCCAGGCACCGTTGTTCTCCACAAGTCTTACCACGCCCCGACCGGAGCCGACCCTGGTCTCTGCCGTGATGTAAAATGCGATGCCTTTCACATCGCCCGCTGGGGCGAAGCTGGCCACCTGAGGAGACCGCCATGCCGAAGACTGATCAAGCGAGATCTTTACGAGATTGCATTCTCTCTCCAGAAATGTCTGTATAATGTCTCTTCCTTTCAGCGTGCGAAGCTCCCATGAGATCGCGAGATGGTCGCGGAGAAAGCCATCCTCCAAGAAGAGGTCAGAGAAGGCACGGTAGTCATGGTTGGCCAGTGCTCGGTTAGCGGGCTCGATGATGCTAGCTGCGATGGATTCGGGAGATGCAGCGGCATCATGGGCCGTGGGCGGCCACTTGACTGCCGTAAGGTTGAAGGATCCCGGCTCGATCCGCTGGCTCGACTCTATCCTTCCTCGGACTGGTTCGCCCATCGTGCCTAATATTCGCGACGAGTGCTAGCTGAAAGAGTGAGTTGACGTACGGGTGAAGGATCTTCGTAGTTTAGTGACCAAACCCAGAAGGGCGGAGGATGGTAGCAGACAGGATGTGAAGGGGAAGATTAGTGAACGAGGGGGAAAAAATTACTCGACGATCAGGTTTCTACACACTTGGGCCTTCCTCCAAATATGCTTCCATTCGAGAGCCAGTAGAAGGGGCACCTCCTCCTGCACTCGGTGGCCAACCACACGTCATTGTTCCGCACTTGGTCCGCGGGGCTGTCTCATAACCCCTCAGGGCTGTCTCACAACCCCTCAGGACAGCCGCCCCCCTACACCAAGCCGAAGCCTGAACGCCGAGGTTGCGGAACACTTGCCTTCCTGGTGACGCTGGGGATAAGAGAGCTGCAGGAGGCCCCGTGCCGACCACGGACAGTAGTTGCCTCCAATAGGGTCACGGCATAGCTAACCGTATTTTGACTATCATCGACGCTGGTCGAGTAGCATCACCTCCACCCTATCTAAAGGGGGAAATTCGCACAAGAAGTTCCATTGCCAATATTTTGTGCCTCCAAATATGCGAGAGTGACACCGTACTACCTCGCTCCCAATCAGCGGGCAGCCGGAGCGCCTTGTATCACCATCTCGGGAATAGGGTTTAGGACAATGCTGCATGGCAGCGGTATGCAGAGCCGGCCTCGGCACTCCAGCACCTCAATTCACCAGACTCGACCGGCAAAGAAATCATGCATCTATCGTACCTTGGTCCGACAGCGGTCTAGTCCTCTTGGCTTCTATGCCTGGTTACGATAATCCCGGTGCTGTGGGCTCTTCCCCTTCGCATTATCAATGACCGCATGTCAGCTTATTCATCCTATTCACACTGGCGGACTCTCTAAGTTGCATGATAAGGTTCAGAGTAAGTTTTGTCAAGCTTTGGAGTGTCCGACAGGAGCACAAGAGCGAGAAATTCGACGACTGGTCGACATGTCATCCAGTAAGAATGGGGGCCGAGCTTGAAGGCATCAAACGAGATGGCGCCTTGGCGATGACTTTGAAAAAGCAGCTCCTTTTTCAACAGAGAAGCGCTTCACAGCTCTCTTTTAGGTGCTCTAGGAATTGTAGTAGGGATGGTATCGATCCTAAGTGCCTTCCTCTCTCACCAAGACACGACTGAAGACAAGCATGCCAATTACCTACAAAGATCTAAGAGACATAAAAAGCACAAAGAAGGTGAAACACATCCAATCATTTCATGCTTAGCGAATAGCAGACCAGCCCTTCGCGCCTTTAGCATGTTAGGCGGAGACGCTTCTACGGTTGGCTGGTCGCTACGAGTTTATCTGAACTAGGCAATTATGCCTATGCAGACGCTACGCGAGGATAGGAAATTTAGGTATAGGTTTTAGTCTTATACAACAGAAAAATTTCCAAAATGGGGCATGGAGGTGCGACGGTCCTCTATGCAATGCCTTCTGGATAGGGTGTAGAAAATGCGAGCACTGGCTGCGACCGGCGCATTTCGCTAGCACTTGGGGTTTGGCATTGCAAAGTGCAGCTGGACTGACGTCAAATGGCACAAAATGACCGGGCGAACTTTGTTCACCATTTTGACGGAGACGCCGATGGTTTGCCCGCAAGCGCAAAGGTTCTGTGATTCTAAATTAGTGGTGAGCAGGTTCCCGAATAGACGAGCGTGGGAAATGTCTCAAGCGTACGGCCGCGACGGACCAGCGAGCTCCTTTACGAGCGGCGCGACCACACCGCTGGCTGCAAAAGGACCCCTGATGACTCTGAGCAGCATGCTGGGGCTGCGACCAAAAACTTCGTATACCTTCCACTTTATCCGGGTGCGGCGGAGCAACTGGTCCTAGCCGCGCTGAGGCACGAGCTCCATCCGATCTTTCTGGCCCAGTATAGTCTGACGGGGTGGTCGTACGGCACAGCGATAGTCATATCTACGGCTGCTGGAGGTGTCGTCCCTATTTTTGGGGTCGCATCCGGGGTCGCATCGTGTCGGCTTGGCCGTCCATTCTCTAAGCCTGATGACCCGCACCGACCATTCGCTATCGTAGCCGTCTCGTATTCACCTCCAACCTCCCCCTAGTGAGTGTGCTTCAGGCTGGCCGGGGTCTTTTGCCTGTGCCAAGCGCCGTCACACTGCCGATCCGACTCCGCTTTTTGACTGCCGATCTACGATGGCGTTGTGTAGTCGCATGTGCGGCGGCCGCCGTTGGGACAACGCTATATAACCTGGCTATTGGAATGGACGATGAGAGATTGTCCCTAGCATCCAAGCAACTAGCACACTTGTTCCGATACAGAATCCGCCTCATTTTTACATCTCCTCCATATATAATATCGCCCTGGACCAACCGTCTTCAGCACAATGAAGTTCGCCACTGCCGCCGCCGTCCTTGCCTCGGCCGTCGCCGCCGCTCCTCTCGAGCCGCGCGTGATGATCCCGATTGATGTGTTCAACATCACCGACTTCCAAGCGCACAGCATCGCGCACTCGTCCTGGAGCGAGTATGCATACCCACACTCCACGTCTCTTGCACCTCACTAACACGGATTATAGTCTGGGCTTCGGTGTCACGGTGACCACCATTGAGCCCACGACCAGCTGCAACGTCTCGGTACTCAGCTACCAGAGGGTTGGCGATGCTCCGGAGACTAACTGCACCGAGCCGACCATCGCCTTCAACTTCACAAGGACGCCCGTTGGCGGGGCCGACTTCAACATTTTCTGGAGGCTCGGGGAGAAGGGGCTGCTGGAGGGGTCGTTCACCATCCCTCCCGAGGACTTCGTCCGTGGCGGGCTCGGCACCAGCGTCACCGAGCAGTACACGGGTCCCACGAGCTTTACCATCTCCAACCTGACGCTCCTGCACTCCGTTTTGGGGCCCTAGGCGGGCGGCCCCGCAGGAGCTGAGGGGTGGCTCCGCCTGGCTGGCGACGGACGGATAATGAGAGCGGCTAAGAGTTCATGAATACATATAGAGGCCTGATGAACAACGGTCAAATTAGAATAGTATAGTAGCAATTAATTCCTAATGCTAAATTCCTCACATGGAGAGCGAGAGACTACTAGTTGCGTCAGAGACCTGTGACACCGTGCCTGATTGGTGGGTGTGGCGCTACAGCTTTCCTATTCCGGCATCATCACGCTAATGGTGGCTTAAAGGTGCCTCTTTCAGTCTACCAACACCCACATCCCCACACTACGGCTTCTGTGATCGGTAGTGCGGGGGGTCCACGGACTAAGGTTCCAGAAGTGTTCGGGGGATATAACGAATGGGTCCTCTCTCCAGACTATAGAGACCCCAGAGTTCGGCAGCGTCTTTCCCTCGCGGCAGTCCTCGCAGATCGCTCCCCTTGTTCTCGCTCGATCCCTAGACGCTCCAAGCGCGGCGCACCGACCATGGCGGACCTGTCCCAACTCCAGACGTTCGCGTCTAGACCGCGCATCTTCATCCTGACGGACATGCTCAACGAGCCGGACGACTCCCAGTCACTCATACGGTATCTCTTATACGCCAATGAGTTCGAGACACGGGGTATCTGCGCGACCACGTCGACCTGGCTGCGCGACTCCAACCACCCGGAGGAGATTCGGAGGATCCTGGCGGCCTACGACAAGGTAGTAGACAACTTGAACAAGCACGTACATCCCGAGTTTTCCTACAAGCCGGCAGACCACTTCCTGCCTCTTGTCACGGCAGGTCCGACGGTGTACGGCAAGAAGGCCTTCAGCCAGCCCATCAGCGAGGGGGCCCAGCGGCTCATTGACGCGCTGAAAGAGTCCGAGGAACCTCTCTATGTGCCCGTATGGGGCGGCGTCAACACGGCCGCGCAGGCGCTGCTGCACATGGAGAAGGACCTTAGCGCGGACGAGTTTGCAAAGCAGCGGGCCAAGCTGTGGATCTACACCATCTCGGACCAGGACGACACGGGGGCTTGGATCCGTGCCAAGTTCCCCGATGTACATTTCATCATCTCGGTCCACGGATGGGGCGAGTACCACCAGGCCTCGTGGCTGGGCATCAACGCCTTCAGCGGCGACGGGCCGGACCCGACCAAGACTCTGGACCCGTGGCTAGACGAGCACATCCGCGTCGGCGAGCTCGGCGCCGCGTACCCGCCCACGGCGTTCGGCATGGAAGGCGACACCCCGTCTTTCCTCTGGCTGGTGCAGAACGGGCTGGGGCAGAGGGATCACATCGAGTGGGGAGGCTGGGGCGGACGATACAGTCGTGCCCAGGCGGCCGCGGACGCCGAGTACGGGTACGACTCGAACCTGTTCGTCAACACGTCCGAGAGAGACGTGATCGGCGCCGACGGCAAGAAGTACGGCAACCACCAGGCGACCATCTGGCGATGGCGAGACGCCATTCAGGACGACTTTGCCGCCCGCATGCAGTGGGCGCTCACGAGCGACTTCGCCGCGGCCGCGCACCCGCCCGTGGTGGCCATCAACGGCGAGAAGGGGCCGGAGCCGATCGTGCTCAAGGTCAAGGCGGGCGAGACGCACGTCCTGGATGCCAGCGCAACCTTTGACCCCGACAGCGCAAGCGCCAAGACCGGGCTGGAGTTCGCCTGGTACCTCTACGGCTCGGTCAACAACTTCAACTTCTACCAGCTGATCTACAAGGAGAGACAGGCGGTGCGCATTGAGGCCCTGGCCGCGCCGGCGACTCCACCCGCCGTGGCGAATAACACCGCGGGCTTCGCGGATGTAGCCCATGGGCCCAAGGTCCAAGTCACGGTCCCGGAGGTGATCGTCAACAACCAGACGCACCTGCCGACACCAGACTTCCACATCATCCTGCAGGTTACCAACAACGCAGGGAAGTACCCTATCCGCAGGTACAAGAGAGCGATTTTCGAGTACTCCTAGTCCACTGGACCAACGCACGGCCTGCCCGTGGTCAGATTGCAATTGTATGTACCATAAAAGCTACAAAGATGAACATAGCAAAGGCGATGCCGCCCGAGAGCCACCATCCATCCATCCATCCATCCTTAGAGGCTTCCGTAGCCGCCATTAGATAGGCCAGTGCTCGACTGTGACTTGTACAGGGTGCCCTTGGTGCCCAGCGACTGTACCGTGGTCACGGCAAACGCATCAACCTCGTCTCTCGGCTGGGCTCCGGCGTTGGCGAGGACGTAAGTATAGGCGTCGGCGGCGGTCCGGGTCGCTAGGCCTAGCGAGGTGCTATGCCACGGCGAGCTCAGGACAGTGGAGCTGCCGACAGCGTTGTTCGCGACACCGTTGAGCACGCCGTCGTTGTTGCTATCGAGGAAGTTCCCCGCTGCGTAGACGCTCTGCCCTGCGTTCATCTGGTAGTAGAGGTTCTTGGTGCTCGTCGTGCTGGGGCCTGAGATGAAGTAATTGTTGATGATGTCGTGCGAGAACGTGCCGCCCGTGTTTGCGGCCGTCTTGGGGGTTCAAAGTCAGCGATTTTCTCCGTGCAATGGACGTTCCATGACCTGGCAGCACTTACGTAGGCAGCCTGGTAATTATATATGACGTTGTTGATGTACTGCGTGTTGTCCTTGGATAGCGGCTGCCGGTTGTGCGCGCTCACCCACAGGTTGTTGTAGAAGGTGGACGGGCCCGTCTCGACGTGGGCGCCGAACTGCTGGCCGATGGGGAAGGCGATGATGGAGTTGGATACGGTGAGATTGACGGTTCCCACGGCATCGATGCTATCCCACTGGCCGTAGGTGAAGGAGCAATGATCGAGGATTATGTTGGTGCCCTTGCCCATGTTGAAGGCACTTTTGCCGGTGTCCGAGTCCAGCGTGCCTTGACGAATCCGCAGATGTTGGATGATGATGTTCGATTTCCCACTGGCCGACAGCTCGCCGCCCATCAGGCCGATGCCGCCGCCCGGCGCGGTCTGTCCCTGGATGGTGAGGCTGCTAGACAGGGAGACGGCAGACGAGAGCTGGATGTAGCCGCCGACGTCGAAGACGATGATCCGGTTGGAATGGCTCACCGCGTCCCTGAACGAGCCGTCGCCGCTGTCGTTCAGGTTGGTGACGTGGACTGTCGTTCCGCCGGCACCACCGGTGGCAATGGCGCCGAAGCCGACGGCCCCATCAAAGGCCAAGCCCGAGACTGTCGGGGCGAGTCCGGCGGCGAGCGCGAGGATGCGCTGAAAGGTGCTCTGGAGTCCCATGATGACTGTGCAGCGTGCCCGAGGAGTCTTGCGATGGTCCAAGGCAGGGCGAGCAAGCCTGAACTCAGAGCAGCTGTCTACGTGCCTTTATGCTGTATTTCCATCTGGTCGGTCCCCCAACGGCCCTCGCCGGTTTCGAGCCCGCTCATTCGGGGAAATTGGGCGGATCACTTCGGTGATGTCGGCCCCCTGAAGACTCAAAGCGGCCGGGGAATCGCCCCACCGGGCCGGTTGAAGTGTTTTTCCTCCAATGCTGCCAAGGCATCGTGTGCCCTCCGCAAGGAGGCCAGCAGCCCCTTGCAAGCGACTCTAGTGGCTACAATGCAATGAGGCTACATTAAGTGCATGACCCCCTCTACCCCACAATCGGCGATCAATTTGCGACTTGGTCAGGTCACATCGCAAACACAATCGGCTTAATCCCGTCGTTGCGTTCCTCCTCACTGTGGCGAGGGGTTGCTTAGGTGCGACGGAACAAATATCCTCTCTGCTCTCAGCGGCGAGCGTATTAGTTCGTCCAAAAGTCCAGAGACGAAGCGGTGTATTTGCCCTCCTGCCATTGGCCACGGGGATTGCGCGTTGCAGAGGCTGGCAACGCTCCGACTACTCATATCATTTGTCCTAGTTGGGAGGCTTCAAGAGGCGAACTAGGGACTTGTCAGGCTGCCCTGCGGGGTTAAGCGGACCTAACGGCACCCACATATGACGAAAGTTGCCCGCGCAATAACGACGTAGCAATATCAGGTCCACAAGACCGACCGTCAATCCCAAGTCCACCAGCAGCCGCGCGTGAGCGCCCAATTAGCGAAACCACTAGGGCAAGTCTCTCTGTATGGACTCGCGCCGCCCATCCCCGGGCGCGGGGCCACGGCCGAGGTCGACTACGCCGGGAGGCCGGCCGGCAGCGTCGTCGTCGTCTTCGTCTCGAGCTCCCCGTCGCCGCTCCCCGGGCAGCGCATCACCCGGCAGCAATGCCGGGGGGGCAGAAGGCCCCTCCAGCTCGGCGATGCAGGCGGATCCGTTCATCATCATGAACCCATCTAGCCGCCTGAAGCCCGACGCGGACTCGCGCCGCTTCATCCGCAGCCATGTAATGCGCGGCAAGAACCGCAAAGTCCAACGGAGGCCCCCGCCCGGATCGTGGATCAACGCGGATCATGACCTGGAGTTGCAACAGCGCCTAGTGGCGTCGGCTCAGGCGAGCGACGGAGGCGATACGCAGCAGCTGGCCCGGGCTCCGGCAACCGCTGCGCAGGCGTCGTTCTTCGGGTGCCCTTTGCCTCGCCACCTCGGCGATGAGCTGTCATTCGCCAGCTTTGCCGTCGAGATGGACAGTAGCATGAGGGAAGCGGTCCATAACTGCACGTCTTGTCCAGCTGGCCCCTTCGCACTGGTAATCGAATATGCTAACTTCCGTCGCAGACTTTGCGGTGATGAAAGTGCAGGCGCATCCGGTCGAGAGCTGCCTCGACTATGGCACCACCGAGTGGCCTATATTCGAATACCTCGCAAGCGACAAGGCCTTCGTGCACTCGTTGCTCTTCGTCTCGTATGCTTACTTCGACATGCGGAGGCGGCAGCCACCTGGCGCCTCGGCCGCCGCCGAGATGGGCAAGACGATGGTTGCTCTGCAGAGTAACATAGGCTCACGCGGCCTCGCCACGGCCGACACGACAATTTTTGCCGTCCTCGCCCTGCTCATGTGCGCTGACATATTTGAGGACTCTACGGCCGCGGAGAAGCACTTGGCTGGTCTGCGCCAGATGCTGAGTCTCCGGGGTGGCCTGCAGTCGTTGCGGGACAACGTCACCCTGCAGATCAAGTGCTGTCGGTATGTGGACCATTGACTTCCTATGCTCGTTCGAGGCCCCAGAAATACCGAGCTAACCATCTCCATACAGCGTGGACGTCAGCGCGGCTCTCACCTATGGCTTCCAGCCGCTCTTCTCTGCCGAAGACATCTCGTGGAAGCGCTACCTCGTAGACGACGAGCCAGCCGAGACACCGCTGAATGCAGCCTCCAGCGAGCCTGACGAGAGGTTGGTCAATGTGTGGTTGGATTTCCGGGAGTTCACCCAGGCCGTCAATCTCGCATTCCAGACTGGCCACAGAATCGGGGTGCGGATGTTCCAGGAAATCGTCATATCCGTGCATTATCGTCTGTTGCATCTCGCCTACGACCCAAACGACCAGCTCGAGGCCGTCCGACTAGCTATGCTGGCCCTAGCCACCAGCATCTTCCTCAAGATCCACGACATTCCCGGAAACTACCGCCATCTGGCACAACAGGTGCGACGCTCGCTACAGTCGGTGGAGCTGAGTGGCACAGCACCATGGACCAAGCTGGTCCTGTGGATATTCTTCGTAGCGAGACTGTCAGTCCTCCCAGGAGCCGAGGATGAAAGCTGGCTCCACGAACGCGTGTTGCAGTTGACACATGCCCTTAGTCTGCACTCGTGGCTAGAGGTAAGGGAGGTCTTGAAGAGTCACCTGTGGCTTGACATTGTGCATGACAAAGAAGGAAAGAAATTCTTCGAGGATGGCCCGAGAGTCTCTGAGCGAACCTGAGAGCCGCCATTCTAGGCCTCTGGAGGGGCAGGATGGACGGTAGTATTGGCGTTTTCTAGAGTAACACAGTGCCACGGCGAGGATACCTGTCAAGATTCGGGGCGGGGTTAGGGAGTATAAAGCATAGAACGGGTCACAGCGGAGAGTCACAGCGGAGTCACGGTGTACCAAGTAGAATCGCGATCGGGTTATTGGCGATAATATGATGGGTTTCGGGAATAGACTTTGTATCATATTCGCTCCTCAAGACGTTTTCATTATCTCACAAAACTCGACGCTGCCCACTGCCATTGTCCCTCGCATCTCTCAGACACCGGCGATGGCCTTGGCGGCCGCCGCAGACCAGTCCAGCACCGTGAACACGGCATCCAGAACGGTGATCCTGTCGAGGCCCTTGCCCATGATCCAGCGGTTGTTCGACCGGCTCAGCGTGAAGTTGAGGATCGCCTGCGAGAAGTTGGCCAGACCGAGGACCACAAGCCCGAGCACGTCCAGCGGCACGTCCGACTTGGTCGAGCCGGTCGAGAAGAGCCGCGACGGCCGCACCAGAGCGTACAGCCGGAGAACCGCCAGCAGCGCGAGTGGCGTGTTCATGCCGCCCAGATAGGCCAGGATGTCATGGTGCCAGCGGTCTCCGGCGGGAAGGGCGCTGATGCTAGCGTCGGCCGAGCGCTTGCGCAGCGAAATACGACGCATCGTGTGCTCGGAGCGGAAGGCGAAGTGGACGAAGGCACTGTTGCCCCGTCGGTCAATTGAGGTACCCGGAGCCATCTATGGCCTATTACCTACCTAGTAAACCACAACTATAGTCACGGCGTCTCCTATTAGCCACTACCCCCCGCCACGAACTATCCCAACAGGCTCGGCCGAGCTGGTCACACTTACAGCATTGCCAGCATAGAGAGCTGGCAAGACCCCGGGTCTGTCGACGAAAGAAGCCATGGTCGGCTGTCGCGATGCTAATTAAATGCTTCCAGCTTTGTGTAAATAGAAGAACGCCTAGGGAGCTTTGCTCGCTACGACGGCACAGGGCTTCTTTTGAAGGTTCGCCAAGCTGTTGTTTGTGGGGCATGCGGCTTGCCGAGGTCCCCATGGGATCACATCCCTGGCGGAAGTATAATACCCTTTTGGGTTTACGTGGGGGCCGCCTCCTTGGCGGTGCCCAAAGGAGCGCTATTCTGCGCAGTTGGAGTGACGAGTAGCGAGGCTGGCACGTGGTCGCGCGTCAAGGTCATGCTAGCCTCAAACCGCCAGAGCGAGCATGCTTCCCCTGAAGCAAGCAGAGCCAAGCTATGCATTTGTTCATCAACCGATGTGTTGGCGGATACTCCTGCTGTCGCATCGGTGGTTCTTAGCACCAATGGTACATCCAAACTAGGATATCCTAATTATCTATAGGTATGTCGTATTGCAAGATCTTTCTATCTCGCCTGTATATCTATCTACTCATGGTAACTATATGCCGGTATCTAAGTCGCTCCGTACTTCTATCGACAAGACTCGATCTCTCCCGAGAACGCCCGTCTCTATCATATCTCAAAATCTAGTCCCAGATCCAGCTAACGTAACGAATGGGCCCTGACCGTGCGGGTTCTGGCTCCTCATCGGCTTGCTCTACCTGCTCGAAAGCTTGATCAAGTGGAATAGTGTCGAGGGACACTATCTTGGTCTTTTTGATGAATTTGTAGCTGAGATACACTACCAGCACGAGTGGAATGTCCCTGGCGAATGTCAGCGAGGGCTACCGAAACTGCCTGCTTCTTGAGACTTACAAATAAGAGGCCACGAAAGTGGCAGGGTCCCAGTTTCCGACCGTAAACACCTTCCAGCCGCTGGTCAGCAGGATGATGATGCACATGACGAGACCCGCGTACGAGCTGTAGACTGTGAAGAGGCCATGTCAGTCGGAAGAGAAGCGGGTATGAAGGCGATGCGCTACTTACGGGTCCACGAGTTATACCACGGCAGCCTGGACGTGGCGAAGCCTTGCCTCCGCATAGCGGTCTTCAGCCGGATATGGTTTAACAGAACGGTTGACCACGACACCAGGACGCCGGCTGCCGTGAGATCAACCAGCCAGTAGAAGACGGTCATGGCGTCGTTCGAGAGCACCATGAAGGCCAAGAACATGAAGACCGTGTAGAGCAGGACACACATGTACGGGACCCCCCACCTGGTCGTACGCAAGAAGATGCTGGGGGCTTGGCCCTTGAGCGCGAGGCTGTAGAGGACTCTCGTGCCGGCCAGGAGCGCCTGGTTCGACGCGGACCACGCTGAGGTGATGACAACGGCGTTGACGACAGACGGGATGGCTGGTATGCCGGCCGCGGACGCGGCGATTACGAAGGGGCTTTGCGCCGTGTTGCTGCCGTCACCGAGGTCGGGGTTATTGCTCGCGACGAGCAGGCCGACGACGAAGACGGCGAGCAGGTAGAACAGAACGATGCGAATGAAGACGCGCTTGACAGCCTTAGGGATGGCGACCCGGGGGTTCTGGGTCTCAGCGGCGGCCATCGCCAACGACTCGACACCAGCGAAGGAGAAGACCGCACTAGTCATGACACCCCAGTAGCCTAGGAACTTGGACCAATTGCCGGTGCCAAAGTCTTCGACGAACGGGCCGGGATCGCGCCAATACTGGAAGCCAATGGCTGGAGTGCCGGGGACGCCGCCGGCGTCGATAATGATGCCCAGGAGGACCAGGAAGATGACCAGGGCGATCTTGAGCAGGGCGAAGACGAACTCGACCTCGCCAAAGACGTCGACGAAGGCGATGCCCACGGCGAAGGTAACCAGGATGAAGATGATGATCCACAAGCTGGGGTTGATGTCGGTCCAGAACTGGAACAGTGCACAGATGGCCGTGATCTCGAGCGGAATCGACAGGATGTTGCCGTAGACCAGATTCCAGCCGATGGCGAAGCCGAGGGCCGGGTCGACCAGGAACTCGGCGTGACGCACGAACGAGCCGGTGACGGGCAGAAGGGCCGACACCTCGCCCAGCGCGAACTGCACGGCAGCCACAATCAGGCCGACGGTGGCATAGCCAAGCAGGGCGCCGAGCGGCCCGCCGGTCTGAACAGCACCGCCCAGGCCCAAGAACAGGCCGGTGCCAATGGCGCCGGCGATGCCCATCATGGACAGGTGGCGCTGCTGGAGGCCGCGCTTCAGGTCGCGCGTCTCGGCCACGGTGACGAAGTCGCCATTGTGGTCGTTGCTGGCCGACGCGGCGTCGACGGCGCCGTGCTCCGGATCCGATGGCTTGGCGGGGCGAATGGGGTCGAGGCTTGGGGACTTTGCGCCGTCCCACCGGCCGGCCTCAGGGCTGCTGCTCATGATGGGGCGCGTATCGTCGTCGTCGGCGGCGGCGGCGGCAGCTGCTGCTCCGTCCTCTTCGTGCGACACGGCGGGACTGAGGTCCATGGCGCTGGACGCAAGTTATGGAGGAGGGAAGCCCGCTCGCTTCCCGACCGCCTCGACAGAATGGCACCGACCGACGTAATTCGCAATGGTAATGTTGGAGCACGGAATCGGTGGGTGGGGCAGGATCCCGCCAGCACGAGTAAGGCCGAGACACGGGCGTCGAAGCGACTCCAACGAGCGCCGCCCGTTGGACCGGGAAGGTGAGTCAAAGTGGGGAGCTGCGACCTTCGCCGCGCCCGAAAGGGAAAGGAGCTCAAGAGAACAATGGACGAGATTGTTACCGAGCAGCAAAACAGAGCACTTTTGGCTTATCGCGCAATGTTTATCCCAGTTCTTGGGAGCATTGGGAGCAACCCCGCCTTCTTGCCCTCTGTTTCCAGTTCCACCGTCTCGGACCAAATAGGCAGGTTACGAGCAAGCGTCAGCGTACGAACACCGACAACCTTGCGACACTCGAACGACAGTCCACGGTGGAATGCACAAGATCAAGATCATATGTACCAAACACGCAGCCAGCTGGTCAAGCGTGACAGCCTGGCCGGATGCTTGCGGAAGAGGCTACGCCAAACAACTCTGTTCCCACTGCGATGTCCGCTCTCCCGCATACCCCGACTAGCGCATGCAGGGCGATATCCAGATAACCGACCATGTGCATCTAAGAGAGGAAGTCATCGACAGGCTTCCATAGCAAGGACTTCCCAGACGGTTCCATCGAATTTTCCAAGACATTGGCCAGTTGCGTGAAACTCTTTGGCAATGTCTCATAGGCTAGGTTCCGCTCGACAAAGGGCTGTCGTCGATCCCTCGGAAGCAAGGGGGATGAATGTGCCCTGGCCTGGCTTACCGGGACAGGGGGCACGACACCACTCCACAAGGTGGAGAGCCTCACACGACTTTTTTTTTTTTTTTTTCCTGTCATCAAGCCTATATATACTGAGTATATCCACAATACTAGTCTTCCTCCAGCGGGTTTAGCGACGGACTGGCCAACCCATGGGTGAGCTCTGTGGGAAAGCCTGGGTGGGAGTCTCAGACGCGGCTGCCGCGCCGTGCCGCCTTCCTGCATAGGGCCTGTACAGTGCTGTGCTGAAATAATGTTAGCTTATTACTAATAAGTGGGCTTGGCCAGGGGGTCCTGGTCGGTTCTGGAGCATTCTAGATAGGTACCCTCTAGTATAAATTAATATGGAAGCTACCTAGCTCAGATGCCTTCCCTACCCTCACGCCCAGCCCACACACCCACACACCCACACACATCAGTATGGACCGGCCAGCCACACCACCTCTAGCTATTGAGCCAGCTTTGCCAGCGCCAGCTACACCAACCAGCCCTACTAAGAGTACCTCTCTTGAGGAGAGAGTAGCCT
Source organism: Thozetella sp. PMI_491 (assembly GCA_021432635.1). Classification (NCBI taxonomy): domain Eukaryota; kingdom Fungi; phylum Ascomycota; class Sordariomycetes; order Chaetosphaeriales; family Chaetosphaeriaceae; genus Thozetella; species Thozetella sp. PMI_491. Next base: position 663,529 of record MU270034.1, read on the forward strand.
GTAAGACCCTTTATTACCACGCACGCTGGACCTATAGCCGTATTGCTGAGGCCCTGGGTCTTAGTGTAAGACAGGTCCAGTATGCAGTACTTGCAGGCCGAAATACACCAACTTACCGGAGGAGGGGGCGCCGTGGTATACTAGCTACACCACAAAAGCAACTTATCCAGACCTTTTTAGAGGAAAATACACCATCTAAAAGGGCTATTCCTATCTGCCAGCTTTCTAGCCAAGTTCCTGGCCTAGCAGGATACTCAACAAAGGCTATACGTTATGCCCTCAACTCCCTAGGATGTTCAATCACTCCACAACCCTCCACCATTATCTTAACGCCCCTCCATCATAACCAACGCCTCGCCTTCTGCCTCCAGTATCAACACCTTACTGAAGAAGACTGGGAGACTTGGATCTGGAGTGACGAGACTTGGGTTAATAGCAGCAATAGCCGGACTAAATCCTTGATCCTTCTCCCTGGAGAGAATCCAGAAGACTTTGCTAAGGCTAAGTCACGTAAGAAGGGCTGGATGTTTTGGGGCTGTTTTGCTGGAGGGAGAAAGGGGCTATTCTTGATCTGGGATAAGGAGCTTAAGGATAAGGCAAAGAGTCTCAGCAAGAGTAAGGGCCATATCAACTCAGCTAAATATCAGCAATTCATCCTGCCAAAGCTCCTTGACTTCCATAAGTCAATACCTGGCTCAACAGTCCAACAAGATAATACCCCAGCCCATACATCAGAATCTAGTAAGGCCTGGATTAAGGAGCACTTTCGGCCAGAGGTAGTGATTAACTTCCCCCCCCGGAGTCCTGACCTTAACCCCATCGAGAATGTATAGCCATGGATGAAGAGATGGGTGGAAGATCATTATCCAGGCGTTACTGGCCAGCGATTGATCAAAGCTATTGAAGAATCGTGGGAAGCCGTACCAGTAGATATGCTGAAGGCCTGTGCAAGATCGATGAAAAGGAGGGTTCAAGAGGTCATCAAGGCTGAGGGTGGCTTTATTAAAAACTAGGCGTGGATATAGCTAAGTACTGAATTAACATTATTATGCACCAGAACTGTAGAGAGAGAAATGCGCTATGGTTATAAAGTGGGTTTTCGGGAATAACACCTGCATCAGTCTTCCTTAGGGGTAAAGGCTCACTAATCCGAGCCCCGTCAGTATCCGACTATCAGTGCCGGAAAGCATCCCAGAGTCCAAGGTTTCCTTCTCCGGGGCCGATAGGCTACGGTTGAAGCCGCCATACGCTAATCTTGGAAAGTAGTCCGGGGGGTAGCAACCAGCCGGCTCACCAGGGCACGCTAGCCCTCGACTCCTCCTGCGCCGAGGCGGGGGTAGTCCACCTGGCTCGTCATGTGCCCGAGACCGAGTAAAGACCCCGTGGGGTAGCACAACACAACGGCCTGCCTTCATCTAGGAAGTTGCATGCACACGAGACTGGGGCCATCTTAGTGTTCGAAACTCGGGAGATGGGTGTATTACTATCCCCTTGGTACATACACTAGCCCTGTAAAGCCCAACTGCAGGTCCACAAATCGTCCAGACAGTAGCATTCGGCTGTGGACTTCGGCACTTTTGGTGTTAAGTTGCCTACGATGTCGTCAGCACCTATATCTATAAGACACCAGCAACCTTTGGCCTCATTTCGGTCGCTGTCGCTGTACTGTCAACCGGCGAACTATTTTTATCCACCATGATGAAACTCTCTTCGTTAAGATTCGCTTCGCTGCTGCTGCCTTTGGGGCATCTAGCGTTTGCTTGCGAATCAGAGCAGTGTGGCGACCTTGTCCAGACACTCGCCCACCGGCTACCCAACACCACTGTCCGCTCGGCTGAGTATATCAAAGCTGGCGCCAACCTTTTTGCGCCGGCTACGCACTCAACATGTACCGAATTCAACTCCACTATGCCCTTTAACTTTTGCCGCGTCCGCATGCAGACTCGAACAGGTCCGGATAGCGCAGTGGACTTTGAGACCTGGTTGCCTAGTAATTGGACCGGCCGATTCCTGGCGGTCGGAAATGGAGGTCTTGGGGGGTGCATCGCGTACAGCGACATGGCATACGGTGGACAAAGGGGCTTCGCTGTCGTGGGAACCAACAATGGACACGATGGTAATACCGGTCTGCCCTTTTTCAACAGCTCCGGCGTCCTCGAAGATTACGCCTATCGGGCCGTCCACACCGGCGTGGTGATTGGAAAGCAGGCAACTGCAGCATTCTATGGACAGAAACACACCCGAGCATACTGGCTGGGTTGCTCTACCGGCGGCAGACAAGGTTTTATGGAGGCACAGATGTTTCCTAATGACTTTGACGGGATCGTAGCGGGCGCGCCCGCCTTCGCTTTCACCTCGCTCATGCTCTGGGAGGGTTTCTTCTACACAATCACAGGAGGACCAAGATCCCCCACCTTCATCTCGGAGAGCCTCTGGTCTTCCGTTTACCAGGATATCATGAAGCAGTGCGATGGCCTCGATGGCCGCGTGGATGGAATCATCGAGGATCCTGATCTCTGTCAGTATCGACCGGAATCGCTGATTTGCACTTTGGGGCAGAACACAAGCTGCCTGACCGGTGTGCAGGCGGAGACAGTTCGCAGAGTCTTCTCTCCGCTCTACGGTGGAGATGGGAAGATGGTGTACCCCCGTATTACGCCAGGAACAGATTCTGCGTCCAGTCTCTGGTCTGGCACTATGTTTAGGTACAGCCTAGAATGGCTGCGATACGTCGTCTACAAGAACCCTTCCTGGAACGGCACGATAGGCATCCAGGATATCGAGGCAGCGTTGAAGGTGAGCGCATTCGGAGTCGATGCTTTCAACGGTGACCTTTCCGAGGCCCGGAGGCTCGGCACCAAGATCCTTCATTATCACGGACTCGCAGATCCCCTCATCTCCCCGGAGAACTCGGCTCGTTATTATAATCACGTCTCACGAACAATGCAACTTCCATCGGGAAAGCTGGATGACTTCTATCGATTCTTCCGCATCTCGGGGATGGCGCATTGCGCGGGCGGCCCCGGTGCCACCTATATCGGAAATAGGGCGACAGCTCTTGCCGGCGAAGAGCCTGATCGAAACGTGCTGGCCGCTATTGTGGAATGGGTCGAGAAAGGAAAGGCTCCGGAGTATATCCTGGGCACTGCTCTTGATCGTGACAATCAGACTGCATTCCAAAGACGGCATTGCAAGTATCCTCTACGGAACGTTTATAGCGGGTCTGGTGATCCTAATTCTGCTGACAGCTGGAACTGTATTTGAAGATAAAATGGATTCAAGGTTGAATTTTAGTATTAAACCGATAGCTGCTTTGTCGAGTCAGCATGAAAGGAGTTTTCTAGCATGTGAAAATAGAGTTGTAGATTGTAGCCGAATACTGTACTACTTAGTATCTCAGCTGAAAACTCCCTCATGTGCACCTGTTAGTCATCTTCATAATACTGTCACAAATTGTCGACAAAGATGCACTGCATCTGCCTCTCAGTTCCCGCCCAGTCCTTCAGAATCTCTACAAGAGCAGCACCATTAATGTCTTGATAATTTTGCTCGACTGACCAGCCGTCAGAATCGGCGTTAATCTCGTTATTACTGATATCAAGCCAGTCACTATCGTACACAACCATGTCTGGGCCCAAATCCGGAAGGCTTTGTCCCGTGATGCGACTTTCTTCGTACACGAGGCTCTGTTTGCAGCTCTGGTAAGGTGCCGAGAGCTTGACGAACATGAGCCTGCGCCAAACTAGTTCGATAACTTCCGGAAAGCCGTTTGCCATGTAAGGATCGAAAGTGGTGAACGACCAGTCCTCCTTCGAGCCAATCTCGGTATGAGTACAATGGTCTGCAGCGACCTGACCCCTTAAAGCTGGAATTATGGCGAGGAGTTCGGTAAATGCTGCGGTGGGGATCCAGAACTGAACTGCCCACTCATAGATGCGTGCGATGTCCGCATTCTTCTTAACCGCAACAACGATTTCCTCTGTCGAGCCTCAATTGCCGTAGTTGACCCTAAGGCTACGAACATCAGCGTCGTGCATCTACTTGATAGTAGCGTTGGCCACCGTATCAGGGTCGATTACCGCGAACCCTCGATATTACCCTTGAAACGCTGCAGGGCGTTGAGAGGAACGGAGTTATTGGTGTCATAGCCGCTGGGGAGGGCAACAACAGCATCGTCGATGCTACGGGTCTCTTAAAATTGGGGTGCATTGGAGATAGTCGCAGGCGTGGGAGTGTCGTCCTGCGAAATAGGTTAGAATGCCGTAGTTTTACTTAGCTATGAACATCGGCTAGTCTCCTCTAGGAGACAAGGCTTTGCAGTACTCTTGTTCTTGTTCCCGGCTGCCCACTTTATATGCAAGAACCGATGTCAGCCTGCTGCGGTGCAACCCGCCAACTGCAGGCGTAATGCGGACGCCAGGCTTTAATTGGTAGACTTAGTTGCCGCAGCAGCACTCAAGAAGGGCCACCAGACCGTCATCTACCCCACTCAGATCAGGCTGTCGGAGCCTCCGTAACGTAGCCTGAGCCTCAACTTTCCTTTCAACTTTAGCGCTCGAGTCTACGCACGAAAGATTGCAAAGAACAAGGTATTCAACAAATGGCCGAGTTGGTAGGTGTCGTTTCAGCCGGGTTTGGCATTGCTTCCTTCGCTCTCCAGGTCGCAGGCACCATCGATGCCATTCGCAAGATCAAGAGTGGCAAGGTCATCGAGGATCTGGCTATCGTGGCTGAGAGGCTGGAGCACTTGAATGTTACTTTGGCCTATCTATCTTCAACCGACAGGCACCCCGCCGTTGATAGAGCTGCCGAGTTTTGCCAGAGGAGATATGCCCGAATCGATGCCGCGCTCGCCAAAATCCTGAAGAAGCTGCCGGGCGACTCGCCACACCCCGGCCGCAGATTGAAGCAGTTGAAACTGGCCTGGAGCTATAAAGAAGACGAGGCCATCGGATTGAGAGATGAAATCAATGCGATCATCATGGATCTGAGCTTGTGAGTTATCGTGCGGTCTACAAATCTTCTCGTCGACATCGTGCTTACCTAGCTACCGACCGGTAGGGCCGTACAGATCAGCCAACTGGAAGCTCCAAGGCTCCAAGTAACGACAAACCAGGCGTCTGTCTTTGCCTCTCAGTACTCGGGTATTGAGCCATGCGATCAAGCCGCTATTGTCGATCCAGATCGACCAGTTGACCTAACGCCAGGAGACATAACCCTTTTGCCTTTCCGAAAGGCAAATAGGAACCACTATAAATTATATCAATGTTTGTTCCATCGCACATCGAAGATATCTGGGAGGTTCTTTAGCTTGGAATATATCCCCGTCTTTCCTTTCCGAGCCGCTCTGAAACAAGGGCAATGTGAATGCAATTGCCTGCGGTTTAACCTTCGCCTAGCACTATCTAGATATGGAATATTCAAGGCACTAGAGGTGGGCATCGACTTTTGGTCTGAGTCTGGCGGATATACGCTGCGACCTGCCCTCAAGGTACAGCCTATTGTCCCGTATACCTCCCCAGGATTCGAGATCATTATGCGTCTTAAAGAAGGATTGCTCTCATTCGAGGAAGCTACGACAAATCTTGAGGAGTTACACAGGGCGGAGCCGACTTTCAAAAACCACAGAAACCCAGCTGGCATGAGCTATGTCCATGTAAGTGTGCACACCCACAGGTCCAACGAGCTAGTGCCTTCTAATATTCGCCAAGGAGCTTGTACGATACGGACCATGGATAAATCAAGAGCAGCAGTTCAGCCTTATCCGACTCTTTGTTGAGACTTTCAACGTGGACCTTGCAGCGGAAGACCAGAGGTATGCTTCCATGCCTACTGGCGGTTTTGCGTTGGTCAAATCTAATCGCTTTAGTCTTTTGCTTGACTGCGTAGAGTGGATCGGAGAAGGCCGGCACCTTGAATTACTTGACGTCATCCTTGAATGTGGATTTGATCCCGACGTAGCTAATGCTCAGCTCTTTGAGCAGTGGCCAATGTCGTGCTATTCTAATTGGAGATGGGAGTCAGGAACGCCAGACCCGTTCTTCCTTGAATACATTGCTACAATTCTAAACACATGTCCTGGTTCGTCTACCATTCTTACGCATCGAATATCATTTCACTAAACTTTGAAATAGGATTTGCGGAATCAACATCACTTCACTGGGCGATATTGTGCGGATCCGTAGCTTCTATGCAGCGTTTACTCGCGGGGTGCCCGCCGCTTGACTGTGATGTAAACCTGCTAGGGCAATCTCCTCTCCACCTGGCCGTAACCGATAAGACAAAATTCTGTCTGCTTCTAGACGCAGGGTACAACATGAATGCCGAGGACAAATGGGGCACGACACCGCTGATGTATGCCGCTGCCTTGGGGCATATAGACATAGTCACCCTGCTAATCACGAGGGGCGCAAACCTCTGCCTTCGTGACCGAAAGGATGACCGGACTTTCCTCGAGTATGCAACCGCTCGAGACAACATGGAGCTGGTTGTCATGGCACTGAAGGCAATTGAGGTTACGTACGGACAAGATATTTGCCAGATCTTTGTTCGACATGCCCTTGTCCAGATGATTTCTTATGGGAAGGCATCTTCATGCCGGCATCACTGGTACGGACCTCTGGCACAAATGTGTATTGACCCGAACTTTACATTTGGAGATCATTCCGACGGAACCACGGACAACAATCTAATGCGCTACGTTCTGTCACTCGAGGAAGCCAAAATTCTTGTGTCGTTAGGGTATACGGCTTTCAATACCCCAAACAGCAGTGGAGACTTGGCGATCCACTCCCTTGCCCAGACTCCAAGGGCGGTGCTGATCGAGTATTGCCTCCAGAACGGAGCCAATGTGAACCATCGTGGCCGGGATGGCTATACTGTCATTGGGTCCCTAATTCTAGCGTTACACTTGGCTTCTTGGCACATCTGGGACGTTATGGACTCGATCCAAATTTGTTTGGCGCTGGGAGCTGACATATTCTTTGGGGACGACTGTCGATGTCCATGTTCACCAGATGGTTGCGGTGCTACAGCTATCTTTCAACTGGATTTCAAAGTCGAATCTATCCTAACCCGCGCACCTGAATTCGTCTGGGCGCTAGAGTGGTTGTTTCTCGTAGAGGAACATCGAGGGCCTGAGGCAGCAAAACGGGTAATGCTGTCATACCTGCATCGGATTAAATGCGACGAGAATGGAGTCTCCATTTCACATGTCTGCTGTCATCGAGGACATGGGAAGGCAGGAAGTTTCTTTGGTCAAAGAACGGAGCCCAAGTACCTCAGAGATGCCGTGGTTGACGAGATCCTGGAAGAGGAAGAAGATTTCATCGAATTCTTGGAACAAGACATGGAATTCTTTGCCACGGAGAGCCTCGAGAGCTTAAAGAGAAGATGGCTCTCTTTGTTACAGGAAAGTTATCTTTCCCATTCGAAAAATATGACGAGTAAGAGTGCGGAGAGCAAAAGCCTAGATACAGAAAGCAAACTCGACTCGAGCAAGAGATATGGCTACCAAGTAAGTCACTCCTGGATTAGCGTCATAACTATGAGGGATTCGAAATTGATAATTTGGTGACAGTTCAACGTGGACCGCAAAAAGGACGAATATATATTCGGCTATTTTGGCCACTCCGCGATCTCCTTCTCGCGTTTTCCGCCTGTGGCTAGTTCGTTAGCTACTTATGCACTGTGGCTAGAGCATGAGCGCACAAGGCAACACACATCTGAATTTTATCGCCTACATAAGAAAGGATGGTATGAAAGAAGGCTTGCATCGATTTTAGCACTGATGGACGATTTGGATATCACAGAGGTTGGGATTGCAAAAATCATGGAGAGTGAGAACATGGCGGAAACGAGGACAGAGAAGATTGAGCCGAAGGCAGTCTCGGCTTCATTCATAAATTCCATTCAGAGCCTACGAGCTACTATTGCTATGTAGTCGCGGTATACTAGCTTACCCTGGCCTGGTTATAGCTGGAAAGGTTCGGTGCTTCCGATTATCAACAGTTTTGTACCCCGCCCCCCCCCCCCCCCCCCCCCTTGAGCCTGTGAAAAGACTTAGAGAAATAACCTGAAGGGCCGCACATTTCTTGCCGACGTAATCAGGTTAAATATTCCTGACCCCTTCCAAAATGGGACCGCGTGGTGTTGCAAGCGAACGCAGGTGTGGTACTGCCGCGAATCTTCCCATACGCCGCCACTAGTGAAGTTCGGACCGATAGCCCGAGCCTCCGAGGAGTCATCGGCGTGAGGCGATCAAATCTGGAAAGGTGGCCGCACGATCCCCTGTGTGGCTTAGGCATAGCCACAATATGCAGAGACGGTTGAACTTTCGGGGGAATTTCGGAGTGATTTCTACTTCGGGTGAATGACGTTTGAGTGACTGTCTCTGGGTCAGCGAACTACACAAGACTAGGTAGCTATATATATCGAAGAACAAGCGGCCGCCCAGCAGACAATTATAAACACAAGCCTCATTGGACCGATATCTGTCTTTGTATACTATCTATCTACTTCCTGCCAGTCCCGCCGGCCATGTCTGCCTCTATCCCTACCCCTCACAGCGCCACCGCACATGGCGAGCAAGGCGAACATAAATCCAAGGGAGGATACATAGAGTGGATGGACCGCAAGGATACCTTCTTTTCGCACGGCTTCCCGGAGCATATCGTCGACCTAGGCGAGATTCGTATGAATTATGCCGTCGCTGGTTCTTCAGACAATCCAGCTCTGCTGTTGATCCCAGGCCAAACTGAATCTTGGTGGACATATGAAAGTGCGATGCGCCTGCTGGCCGACTCATACCAGGTCTATGCCGTTGACCTGCGGGGCCAGGGCCGCTCTACCTGGACTCCTGGCCGTTACAGCCTGGACATATTTGGCAACGATTTGGTTCGCTTCATCGATCGCGTGATCGGCCGCCCGGTAGTGGTAAGCGGGCTGTCGTCTGGAGGGGTGCTTTCCGCCTGGCTCTCCGCGTTTGCAAGTCCCGGCCAGATCCTTGCAGCTGTGTATGAAGATCCTCCCCTGTTCTCCTCCCAGAAAAACCCGCCCATCGGCCATTCCATCGATCAGACTTTCGCAGGCCCCCTATTCCGCCTGTGGACCAAGTGGCTCGGCCCACAATGGTCTATCGGCAACATAGACGGCATGATGGATGCCATGCGGCGCGAGATGCCGAATTGGCTGATGGAAGCTCAGACGGCATTGGGGCTCCCGCCTATCGCTTTTGAGCGGCGACCAGAGCTGAGGCTACGAGAGTACGACCCGGAGTGGGCAGAGTCGTTCTGGACAGGGAAGGGCGCAGCGACTTGCGACCACGAGACAATGCTCAAGCAGGTCAAAGTCCCGGTTTTATTCACTCACCACTCCCGCCATATAGACCCCAGATCCGGAAACCTCCTCGGGGCTATCTCGGACCTTCAAGCCCGCCATGTCCAGCGTCTAGTAGAGGGCACCGGCAACTCCTTCACGTATATCTCCCTCCCGGATCAACCGCACAACATGCATAGCCCTGATCCAGTCACGTATGTCACGACAGTTACAACGTGGTTAGCCGGGCTTGGTTTAGGTACCGCGATACATCCCAAGCCCACCGCAACAGAGCCAAATAATGGAGAGTAAATGTGTGAAAAAGGTTGAAATTGTGGAGCTGGTAAAATATACTGCTCTGCTAAAACTAGGCCCTCTTCATTCTGCTTGAACAAGGGCGTCAGTAATGGTAACACTGGCTAGTGTGACGCAGCCTGCTCAACCCTTCGTTTCTCTACGACTTACACTCTGTCTAAGCTTCTAAGCGGGCGTGGTCTCAGGCTCCGCTATGTTCCTCGACGGAAATTTGTTCAAGATGTCTTCGTGTTGATCCAGATACCATCTATACGTGAATTAGCACATCTTTCTCCCCACTGAAGCCCATCAGTTCCTGATGTGACTACTCACGTAGGATCGGCATCTGCCCCTTCCTCTAGCTCGTGGCTGAGGAAGCCATTATTGAACCAAGCGAAATCGTACTCTGGCCCGTCGCAGCCGCTGGTCCATTCGAAGTCTTCGTAGCGACGGCGCCGAAGTAGTTCGAAGTAGTGCAGACGACTGCCGGGATGGAACGCGTCGAGCCGCCCATCGGTCGTCCCGTTCTTGAACGAGCTTCGGCACTTGTCTCCCCAAACCGTCTTCTCCAGCCATGCCATCATCTGGGACTGATATGCCTCGATCTTTTCGGGTTTGATGACAAATGACGTGTAGTTCTCTGTCTGCATCTTGTTGATGATATCAACCATATATAGGGTGATGCGCTCGATCGATGTGATCATGCTGCCATGGCCGACCGGGCTGCCCGGACCCATGTACACAAAATAGTTGGGCATGTCCTTCGTCACCGCCGACATGTAGCACTTTGGGTCTTTCGCCCATTCCTGCTGCAGGTCGACCCCGTCCAAGCCGATGATGGGCCAGCGCGGGGTGAAGGACATGTCAAATCCAGTGGCCGCTATGATCACATCGTAGTCGCGCTCAGTACCATCCGCAGATCGAATACCTGTCTCTGTGAAACACTCAAGCCTGAGAGTTACTGTCAATCAAATGCACGGCATCCTTATTGAGTGGGCCAGGTTCACTCACTCTCCCCATAGAACCTCGCAGTTCTCGGCGCACAGTGATTCGAGGTAGCCAGCCCCGGGCGACGGCCGTCGACATCCGACAGCGAAGTCCGGCACAATTTTCTCGTATAGATCCGGCTTTGATGCTAGCTTCCGCTGCATGTCCTTCATGGTAAAATCCTTGGCCATTTTTTGCTGAGGAGTGTCCCGAACGAACAGAGGGAACCTAATGTTGAGCTCCTTCTCTACCGCCTTGCGGTACTGCAGATATTCCTGTGGATCTTCGGTCCACTTCTTCTTTTGCTCAGCATCAAAAAATAAATTAGTCTTCCCTGGCGGAATGAATCGAGACCCCATGTTTGCCGTAATCCAGGTCGGGTTGCGGATATAAGCACCTATGTGAGCAGCCTGCTTCTGGACCGCAGCCGTGGCCTGAATGCCACTGCTACCATTGCCAATGACAGCAACTCGCTTGCCTCTGAGACTGAGGCCTGTAGGATAGTCGGCACTGTGCACCAGTAGCCCTTTGTAGTGTTCCTTCCCTGGCGTGGTGGGCCAGCGCCAGTTGTTGAAGAAGCCGGATGCGTTGATGAATATGTCGCATTCTTCCACAATGTCGTTACCAGTCTCACCTTCCGTGATTCCCTGAGCGGAGATAACATTCCGGCGTCCATCGGTTCGTCTGCTGGTGATGTACCACTTTTGCTTAGATTGGTCCCACTCAGCCTTAGTAATCTTCCGACGAGTGGTGATGTACTTGTTCAAGTGAAACTTGTCTGCGACGTCTTCGAAATACTCGAGAATTTCCGGAGCGGTGACATAGAAAGATGACCAATTTGGATTCGGGGCCCATGTAAACTGTCGTAGGCATTGTCAATCACTGAACCGTAAATATACAGAGTCAACACGTACGAGGTAATTATGGCTTGGGATATCGCATGCGCAGCCGGGGTATCGATTCTCCCACCACGTGCCACCGAGGCCCGCATTCTTTTCGTAGATGCGAAGGTCTACATTCTTTAGCGCCCCAGACTCGACAGCATGTGCCAGGTCAAGACCGGAGCATCCGGCGCCGGCAACGATGATCTTGATGGGACGGGAAGAATCGAAAAACTGCTTGGATAAGCTGTATGCTATTTTATTCTTTGTCCTGTAGGCTGCGGTAGCCTGAATTGGGTTGAGCTCTGGGTCTTCGTTGGTGGTGTTGTCGATACTCGGTATGTTGTGCGCGAGTCCGTTAGACCCGTTCACGCCGTTCACAGTTTCGTTAGCTGTCATGGTTGTAGAAGTAATTGAGCTTCCCCCTGTGAGCTATAGGTCAAGCCTAGTTACACTACCAATTTTGGCGTATTTAGAGAATGTCGGCAGAGATATACATGTAATTCTCCAAATATATCTTTAATAATTGCAGGCAATTGCAGCTCTTCTCCTCTTCGTTGATCCGTTACAGCTCCCGTCGAGTGCCGGTGTCCACATACCCCATTGCTAGCAGGCCTCTCACTGCATCTGCCGGAACAATCGGCCAAAGCTGATAAATTGCGACATGATCGGAATGTTGATTTTGTGGAAAACTTAGGGACCGGGGTGGACACCGACGGAGTGTATTTCGGTCTACGCCAAAAACCGAGCTTCGGGTGCGCACCATCCCCGCACTGCATCTAGGTCTGTTCCCGAGCGCCACTTCCCGAAATGCATGGGCCCCCGGACTCCCGATCCCGAACTTTCGGAAGTGGGAGATACATCCCCACAAACAAGGAACGAATAGCTAGGGAAAGATAGTTGATGCCGACCTAGATGCGGTCGTGCCACTTCCGCCGTAATTAGTGCAGCGGGAAGTGCCGGACAGCCTGTCAATCCCGTTTTGACCATTGCTGCTCCAAGGTCGCTGGTACGCTACCGATGATCCAGGATTGCGGGGGGCGTGCTCGGGGTTACTGCTCTTCGAAGTCTAAACAGACCACATGCCCCTATTTTTTTGACATATGTACATGTATTACAAGCCAGATCTGAACCAATTTCTTATCTCGTCAAATGCTGAGATATCTCGGTTGAAAAGCTCTCTACCTGCATAGTGAACCTACCTCATTAAAGGGCTTGCGGAGTAGGCCTCAAATCAATAGCAATATGTCCTATAACGACTTGAAGGGGAAGACGTACATCATCACCGGCGCTGCCTCAGGGCAAGGCCGGGCGACGTCGTTGATGCTCGCAAGACAAGGCGCAAATCTAGGTGATTTCACACAAGCCGAGTCACATATTTCACGTACTAAAACGCGCAAAATCTAGGCCTACTTGATCTCAACAAGCCTGATGATGTTGCCGACGAGTGCAAGCGTCTAGGTGTTGAGGCGCTTCCCTTCGCTGTGGATGTCGCCGTCTACGACCAAGTACACGCAGCTGTGAAGGAAACGGCAGAGCGGTTTGGCGGCATCGACGGAGCCGCGAATCTAGCTGGGACTATCGGCACGCAGGGGTGGTCAGGTAAGGCGTATGGACTGCAGGTGATCGAGGACAAGGACTGGGACTGGATGATGGGCGTGAACTTGAACGGAGTGAAGAATTCGCTGAAGGCCGAGTTGAACTACGTCAAGGACAATGCCAGTATTGTCAACATTGCGAGTATTGCTGGGCAGAGAGGCACACCGTGGAACGCGCCTTATGGAACGGCCAAATGGGGTGTCATCAGTTTGACGAAATGTGCTGCCCAAGAGGCCGGTGACCGAGGCATTCGGGTCAATGCTATTGCACCGTAAGTCTTCAATTTGAACGAGGCTTCATATTGGCCATAACCGAGCTAACGTTTGGCAGCGGTGTCATCGATACGCCATTAGCCACCGCTCTAGGAAGCCGGGAGGTTGTCTTCGATCGTCTGATTACCCGCACTGCACTGAAGCGCATTGCACAGCCAGAGGAGGTCTCAAAGGTCATTCTCTTCCTTCTGAGTGATGTGTCCGGATACATCACTGCTAGTGTAAGAACCCATACCCTACGTCTGGACATGGTGACCCGAAACTGACCCGATACAAAGACGATCAACGTTGATGGGGGATTCCAGTAGGATACTTCATAGCCTGCATAGTTTTATATCTATGGACTAGTCCATGTAAATCCGCGTTCAAAGACTACCTGTGACCTCGTTGTGTAAACTTTGTCCATTTCGCCGCCTGTGCGTGTTGCCAAGAATGCAGGCGGGGCGAATGGCTTCTGACCTAACAAAGTCCCTCACGCTTTTCCGTTTTCTTTCTCCACTGTACATGTGCAACTGATTGTGAATAATTGAACTCTAGGGCCTGTATTTAGCTTCTATGGCCGTATTATTATAGTTTAATATCCAACGGCAAGCCAAGAGCTTTCTGAGGCGGCGCAGATACCTGATGCCGAACATGCAGGAAGAAGTAAGTAGAGGTACCAATAAATCAAAAATCAATTTGTATTCTAAATATAGCTATATCCGAGTGCTAAAGCCTTGCAAGTCTCTTGGTAACCTTAGCGATCATGTCCATCAAGATTTCCTCGCTACCTCCGCTGACGACGAGCACGCGCACATCTCGGCTTATCTGCTCGACTCTTCCGCCCTTTCCACTCCTACTGTATCCAAGGCCACCGAAAACTTGCTGGGCCTCCCTCACAATTCTCTCCAGATTGTTGGCGGCCTGAACTTTGAGCAACGCCGCTAGCGGGCTGAACGAAACCTGCGGCGTACGTACAGACCTGTGCACCAGGTCCTCCATTAGAGATTGGCAGGACTCGAGCAGGCCGGCCATCATGGAGAACTTAGCGCGGATCACCTGGTTTGAGAAGAGCGGTTGACCAAAAGTTTCGCGTGAGAGCGCATGCTTGTAGCTGTCCTCAAGAGCAACACGGCCTAATCGGTTTGCAGTGATGCCAACCCAAAGGCGCTCGTGAGTAAACGCTGCGAGAGATATTTCAGTAAATCATAACTGCTCGAGAGAAAGTTGGGTCAGACTTACTTGACATGATTATCTCAAATCCGCGATTTTTCTCACCGACAAGGTTGGCCGCCGGCACCACTACATCTTCAAGATCAATAAAAGCAGAGCCTGCAGAAATATTAGTATGTAGTCATCTATAAGCGACCTTAACCCTCTACATACCACTTGAGCTGACCCCCGAGTTATCCATCTTCTTTCTTGTCACGCCTTTCGCGCTCAAGTCGAGGATAAAAACTGACAGACCCTTGGGACCCGAAACACCGGTCCTGCAACCGACAAGAGCGTGAGTTGCGAACATGCCCTGAGTGACCCACTTCTTCTGTCCATTGATGATGTAGGACTTTCCATCCGACGACATTTCTGCCGTCGTTGTCAGTCCTGCGACGTCAGACCCCGCTGTGGTCTTCAAGTTAGCTCAGGAGATTAACTACTAGGATCTTGGAATGTCATTTACTTACCGTCGGGCTCTGTAACCATTAAGGCATGCCTTTGTTCTCCTCTCAGCAGAGGAGTGAGATGGTTCCTCTTTTGCGCATCGTTTGCGTACACGGACAGTGGCGCCCCGCCCACGGTTGCTCCGCCATTGATCCCCCAGACTGTCCCTAGGCAGCCGCACCGAGCCATTTCATCGATTAACTACAAGTGAAGGGGGGGTTTATTAGCATGTCGACAAATAAGACCTACGGTACTTGAACCTTACGATGGAGTCATGGAATTCGTCCCACTCTGTAGCTGCGTATTAGTCCGAGGTCAAGCATTGGCCGGGAGGCAAGGAAAACCTGCCTTGGGGTTCAATCCCGCCTGGCAAGGTAATTCCATCAAAATATCCGAGCGGGAGAGGAAATACTGCAGCAGCGAGAAACCCGAGGGAGGCATGTCGTCTGAAGTTCTTCAACACGTTAATATACGTAGCGCATGTACCGCATACGGCCACGGTATCACTTACTTGGTCTGGCACAAATCCCTGACGCTCCCAAGTGTCGACATTCGGTGCAATCTCCTTGTCTACATAACTCCTAATAAAATTCTGGAGGCGACGGTGGCTATCCTTGTAGTACGGATGAGTCGTATCCGTATGCCAGGAGGGATCAGCGAAAGGAATAGGGGAGGTAATCGTGTCAGCCATCCTAAAACACGTAAGGAAGACACGAAGGCAAGCAGGAGCAATACGAGCCACTGATTCACCCAGCGTTACGATGGCGCGGCGAGTTATACAGAGACGCCTACAAGTCCAACTCTATTTTGTCTCTAGCTATGAAATCATATCGCACCTCTAGGGCCTGCAACATAGGCACGAATTACGCCATTGTCCGCCTGTGATTTTCCTAAGCCCCGGGCGCTTTGGGAACACTGTTCCCCACCCTATCCTCGGGTCTGATTGATGGAATGCTATCCCGAACTTAATTGGACGTGCTATTCCGAAATTTCGGAATTTTGCACCTTGCACCCCTCACTTAATTCCGAATCATTCGGGGGCGATCGCCAAGCTTGGGGACCAACACACGGAAGCTAGATCACGATTGGTTGGCTATGCAACTGCTAAAAAAAGATGTCACTCAGGGGATAACAAATAATAAAGAAAAAGAAATGTAAGTTGAAAGCTGCAAACAATTGCCAGACAAAGCTATGGCTGCCGCAGGACGCTTAGAACAGCTTCACAGGCATCTTTTGCCCCCAGCTGACCCCAGCCGTCTTGATGGGCAGGTGGTTCTGATAACAGGGGGCGCACAGGGCAAGTCAATTCATCTAAATCATTACAAACACCGAACAATGTGGCTCATAGAGGGATTGCGCAGGGATTGGAAGGGCTAGTGCTACTCTTCTCGCCAGCAAAGGCGCCAAGGTCGCCATCAGCGACCTGGACAAGAACAAGGCCGACGCGGCTGTCGAAGAGTTAACATCGCTGGGCTATGAAGCCTTCGCATTTACTGGTGATCTCCTGCAGCCAGAGCTAGCACAAGCGTTAGTAAACGCCGTGCTTGAGAGATTCGGGAAGATCAATGTTCTAGTCAATGGCGCAGGGAAGTGGCATTGTTCCCCCCTCCTCTCGGCACGTGCGGCTACTAACTTCGGTGCGCAGGATTTCTCGTCGACAACGTAGTTCACAAGATGAGCGAAGACCAATTCGACGTTGTTATGAAGGTCCACAACTACGTCCCGTACAGACTTATCAAGGCTCTGTCCTCACACTGGATGGATGCAGCCAACCGGGATATGCCCAAGGTCATCGTGAACATATCGTCCGTATCGGGTCTGCACGGAGCGCAGGGCCAAATAAACTACTGCACTGCCAAGGCAGGCGTGTTGGGTCTTACCAAGGCTGTGGCGAAAGAATGGAGCCGGTTTAATGTGCGCTGCAACGCGGTTGCGTATGGATGGATAGATACAAGGATGACGAGGCTACCGGAGGAATCTGGGAAGTTCTCGTCGGGCGGGCTGCAGATTAGCGCCGGTATCCCCCAGACCTTCAAGAAGTGGCGGGATACGTCAGATATCCTCGTCAGGGAGCGTCCCGGTACGGCAGAGGAGGCTGCGAGTGCAGTCTTGTTTCTGGCCTCCCCGCTGTCGTCGTACGTGACGGGGACAACGCTGGAGTGCACTGGAGGTAGATACTTGTGAACTTGGTGAGATATTGTTGAGTGATGGGACGTTGTGGAAATTAGCCCTTAGTACATACACACCAATATCAGGGGTGTCCGTTCTAGTGACTTGGCCGTTCCAACAGTGAGCCAATCTTGTGGTGGAGATATGCCCGTGACCCGCTGACCGCTCGCCCGGAGACCCAACCGCCCATCTTCCAGGATCCTATGGTGGGTAGGGTGTTTGGCACTAACCCTCCACGTACTAGTCACTGTGCTGAGGGACGGGGTAGCGGGGGAGACTGGGGAACCCCAGGCCAGAAGCTGCGGGGAAGAGGCCCTGGGGCTCAATGATCCTGTTCTCTGGCCACACGAGCTCTATTCTCACCTTGCACCTTGTATTCCCACTTTCAATTTGCAGCAAAGCCTCGTCACCGCGACCGTCTAAATACCACCGAAATGGCGGATAGCTTTCCATCATTCCTCCAAGAACTTACCCAGAACTCAGCTGTTCTGGATTTCGACTCCCCTTACCGTCCCCGGAAAGACCCACGGCAGGAGTGGTCGCCAGAGAAAGAGCAACCGCAAAAAGCCAGTGTCAGCTCTCGCAGCAAACGCAAGGACGATAAGGAGGCCTCATCCAGCCAGCGTCGCAACAAATACATCCCACGAGCCTGGTAAGCTATGTCAGGCATGCTCTAAGAATGCACTCAGTTGACTAATGGCTTCCCTAGCCAGGACTGCCAACGACGGAAGGTCAAGGTGAAATATAAGCTGCTTGGCGAATCATCGTATGTAGCTAACTATGATGAGCGCAGTGTTCTGGGGAAAATGTCTGTTTACACTGCCGAGCCCGTAGTGTTCCGTGTGTATACTTGCCCGGCGAGGGCAGACGTAAGCGAGGGCGTGCTGCGAGTCCGGCAACAAAGTGAGCCTCCCTGCTCGGCTTGCTGCAACAACAAACTGTCGCTTACAGTGCTATACAGTCAATCACAAGATAGCAACGCCGCGACTCGAGGCTCAGAGAGCCGCAGAACCCCACGCATCGAAGACGAAAAGGACGCGTCCATCGAGTCCAGGATTTCCCAGCTTCAGGAACAAGTGAGGCGCTTTTCGGAAACCGTACGCAGCGACTCGAATGACCGGCGTCGACTGGCGTTCACCACTGCGACATCCTTTCATACCGTCGACATTATAGAAAACGGAGACGAGACGGACACTTTCAACAACGGGACTGGATGCGACAATCTCTCGCTGTCAGCTCAACTTTCCGATCTTCAACAGCTGCTCAGGATCCGATACGGCCTTGCCAGGAGGGTGCCACCAAGCTCGGACCGGAACCGCATATTCCCTCTAGAGCTTCCTCGACCCTCGAGATTACGATCTCTCCTCGACATATATTTCCGAGAGATGGACTCATTCTTCCCTTTCTTGGACAAGCGAGACACGGAGAAGAGAATTTTCGAAGCGCTTGAAAAAGGAGGATATTCCGAGTGCAACCTCATCATCGACGTTGACAACGCGCACTACCCTATCATGGCACTCCTTTGCAACATCCTTGTCATGGGCGAGTGTCAAGATCCTGACGTGAAAGGATGCGATGACTCGCGACCGGGGTGGGCCATGTTCAACCGCGGTCGCAAGTTGATCCAACATTGTAGCTCATCGAGAGTGGTCGATGTGGATCTTGTGCGATACCACACCCTCAGTGCCTTATACATGATGAATTCGGAACTCCTGCAGCCATCGTACCACGCCATATCGACAGCGGTTCAATCTGCCATGATGTGCCGTCTGAACAAACAATCCTTATGGGATTGTTCTCTCGAGGAGGGGCAGTCACGTCAGAGGCTGTGGTGGACGCTATACTTTCTCGACCGCCGGATTGCGCAACGTAACGGAACGCCCTACTTGATTCGTGACAACGAGATTGCGGTAGAGGAGTTCGATGTACCCCACAGCCCCAAGAAGAGCGCTTCTGATAAACATGCCGCCCCGGAGTCCCATCCACTGGAACAGTCCCAGGCAGAGTCGGCCTCGAAGCTCTTCACCGAGAACTATCTTCAGTCTCTCATCGACTTCGGCAAAATATGGGCCCATATATGGGATACGTTCTTTGCTGCCTCTGCCACTCACGGTGGTGATTGGAGGGAGATTGCGTAAGAATAACCACCCACAGGCTTTCTAGAGAGCGACAACAACTAACACAGCAAATTGTGACGTAGGCTCACGGACACTCGGATTCTCATATTTCGTCGCCAACTGCCACCTGAATTAACGTGGAATACCGATACCGTCAGCGAGTATACATCGAATGGCGAAACTGAGCCAAGGATGAGGAGGAGGTTGGCTATTTTCATTGTATGTGTTCTCTCGACAAGTTGAGCTCGTCTTCCGAGGGATATTGGTCGCTAAAGAGCATGAAGAGGATCAACTTGCTCCGCATGATCATACGACAAAATCCGACACTCTCATGCGATGGAGACGAGGAAGCTAGACTGTTTTGCGCACACCTTGCCAGGAATAGCATTGACGCGATCGCAGCGTTTGCAAATGCGTGTCCCAGAATACGCTCATCCGGGTATTTCATCAGCACGGCTCTTGTGGAATGTATCTATCACCTCGTCTACATTCTCCAAGACCGGAGCCTAGAGATCGATCGTCCTCCGCTGCTTGACGCATTCCGTAAAGCCTATCAGCTGCTGTCAGACTTCGCATCAACATGGGTGACCGCGAATCGGGCGGTAAGGGCTCTGTCGTTCGCCATATTTTCAGGCGGAGACGCAAATGCGCTCTTCGAAGCCATCTCAAAGCCGCAAAGCGAGCACAGCGAGAAAGTGCAGGATACGCCAAGGGATGATATGATGACCTTTGATCACGACCATTCTCCAACGCTCACATTTGCCGAGATGCTTCTGCAGCCCACTGCGGGTGCGAGTCTGGGCGGCCTAGGTTCCCTTGGTCCCGTGCCCTCGCTTACCGAGCTTTCAGATCAGATCTTACAGCAGGAACAGCACAGATCTCACATTCATCTAAGTTATGCGGATAGCTCCGGCTTCATGAACATGGAGTATTTGCCAAACCCATTCGATGATATGAACTTAGGCCATGGGTCAACATTTTCGAGTCTATAGGCATGGATACGCAATGCTCTACTCCGTAATGACGATTCAATTTCATATTAAGTGCGTGGATGAGAATATGCAAATAAGGGGCCATGATACCCAAAATTGAGAAGAGGATTTTATTGAAGAGACTTTCAAGGCGTGTTCCAAGCTATAGAACCAAATTGACGCAATCGCCATGTAAACTAATATCATGTGAGGTACGTGGGAACTCCTGCTTGACCTTTTATCACATACACTACTATTAGATGTGCATGGAAATGGGGGTTAATAATTCTTTTTACTTGTCTTTAAATATATCATCTTCGAAAATGTCGTCCAGAAAAAAGCTTAGAACATATCTTACACCGCCATAGAACCGGAGTATTGTTCTGTCAGAAGACAGGGGGAATAGTGGTTAGGCGGGTGTCAAGATTCGTACGCGTAGGGGTGATTATGCGCCCCAGAAGTGACAAAATTCAGGCAGTGTGTGACCCAACCTCACCTTAGTTCATTAATATGGTTCGAGGAAAAGAGCTTGTCATTATTTAAGGTATCTATGTATGGGTTCCTCGGGAAAGCCCGCTCGCTACATTAGACAGCGCTGAGAATCCAGCGCTGTTGAGATCCGCCGTTCCAAGTCCATTGTTCCAAAATGGCGCCATCCTGAGTTGCAGAAGCTCCGTCCAGTACTTTACCGCTCGCTTGGTTCTTGATCTGGTATGTGCCGTCCGACTGCTGGGTAATCAACCAGCGCTGGTTAGAATTCCGAGTGGGACGCCACTGGATTATACCAAGCCCATCGTCGGTTCCACCATTGGGGCAATCGAGGACCTTGAAACTGGAGAGACTAATGATGTTCCAGGTACCATCGTCCGAGTTCGGAGTGATCGACCAACGCTGGTTCTGGTTTCCCTGGGAATGCCACTGAATCACGCGATTTCCATCCCCAAAGGTACCTTCGTTGTCAATGGCTAAACCCGTTTTTTGGTTGATGATGTACCGTAGCCCGGAGATGGCACCTGTTGGTTTTGTCACTGGAGTATTTTGCAGCCATGATACGGCGCTAGCGAATGCATTTGCCTTTTGCGAGACCATTGGCGTGGGCCTGTTCCACCCGTTGTCCGTGATCCCCAGATCAGAGCGTCGGTTGCTCATGATGGCATCTGCATTCTGTACCATCCAGTCGTAGTAATTATTCCACAGCTGGTGGTTGCGTACGTAACGCCCCACCCCGCGAGCCATCTCATCCGCCCAGGTGTTGAGGCCGGTGTTTGAGTTACTGAATATTCCGTTCACTGTTTGGCTGTTCCGTCCGAAATCGATGGCTCGCTGTGCATCAGCCCGTACATTGGCATCGCCCGTGATCTCATAGACGATTGTAGCGAAGTCCAAAAATGTACCTTGGTTGTATACTGCCGAGGCTGTATTGAGGGTTCCATCCTTTTCGATCCCAGTGTAAATTTGTCCGGTGTTGGCGTTGTAGAGATGGCTACGTGCCCAGTTGTAGATTTGCGTGCATCTTGCGAGATATCCGGAGTCGTGCGTAGCTTGGTAAAGTAGACATGCAACCTTGCCGAGGCTGTCGGTCGATAAGGCTTCTTTGTGAACTGGAGGCTGATCACTGGTCCACCCTTCGGGGTTCAGCTCCCAAATACCACCGTCGTTGTATTGTGTATCCCAGCCCCGCGCGAATGCTAGATCGAACCCATACTTCGCATTATCAAGGAAGGTTTGAGTGCCAGTAATCTGGTAGCCGCGGATGAGCGCTAGGGTATACCATCCCAAATCGTCGTTCCACCAGTTCGAAGTCCATGGGGGACTGTTGTATCTCAGCCATGTCGTGAGCAGATCGTTGACTAGTTTTTTATTGGCCGCGTTCCCAGTGCGGTCATATACGTCCTCGGCAGCAAGAATGTTGAGCGCTGCGGACCACCCCGTGTCTTTATCCCCGGTGTTCAAAGCAGCTTTGTAGTAAACGTCTGTACCCGATTGTACCAGAAGGGCATTATTGAACGAGTTAAACAATGTACTGGGATCGGCGGATTGAAGCGCATTAGCGCCGAGCTGTAAGCCGGCAAAGCCCAGAACTGAGAATAATGACCGTACCGACCAAAACGACATGACGGCTAAAGATCTGGTCCGCGGCGAGCCTTGAATCCTGGCTGTGATTAGATGGGACTAGGTATGAGCAGGTCCGTGGATAGTAAAAGTGTCCCGTGAGAGAAGCGTCTACCTTATAAGGCCCTCTGGCCCCCGCAACCCCCGGGACCTACTCAGAGAATATTTCGAAACGTTGCATTAGGCAGCAGATAGTAGCGAAATGTTCATCGGGACTGTGACGGGAATTAATTGATGGACCTTCCTGTATGGTCATAGCTTTCGAGCTATTGCATGAACCATGTGCTCTGTAGCTGGTGCCTATGATGCGGAGCTTCGTAAGGGAGTTCTTTTTGTATCCTGCAATATTGCGCATAGCGACAATAAAACGTATACACTACCTAGATAAGCTAGAGTGGTGTGTTGTCGGGAAATGTTCCGAGGAGGATCCGAGACGTGATATCAAGGGACTGCCTCGGTACAATATAATTGACAGCCCATGAATCTTGGTAAGCTACACATAATTACACCTTCAAGTGCCCGTCTGCGCCGGTGTTTTGGGTGTTGATAATGAAAGTCCCAAGCCTCCGTTTCTGGAAACCTTAACACACCCCCGGTAAGTAGATTTCTAGTGGGGCTCATGTACTTCCCGGAATCCACTCTACATATTAGGTCGGTGCCGCAGAACAAAACCGCATTCACCTGCACTATTGTACTGCCGAAATGCGCGAGACCAGCCCCATGCCCCGAATCTCAACGCTGGCGCAAGATTTTGTACGTATCCGTAAGCCCGGGTCGCCGTGCGCGGCTGACACACCCCTAACTTGTGAAGAGCTCCCTAGGGCCGGCAGTCATGGTTCATGGCGGGCTTTTGTGTTCGAGAGTGAATAAGGGCTCCAAGGGGCACGAACAATCATGCAGGCGTAGTGGATTTGACGTTTCAGCTCCTAGAAATGCCGCCCAGGCTGCGGTAGTACTCGAAAGCCAAAACAAAATCACCCGTAGACTCTATTTCGCTTGCCTCTGCTGCCGACTACCGTACGGGAGCCTAATGGAACAGGTTAGGTGTTCTAAGACGTGGCGCACAATAAGGGGCTACTTACCCTTTCGGGTCACCTGCATGCGCACGATATACTGTGACAGAGTCAGGCGAATCAGAGTCTATGCGGAATTACGCCGAGCTGACACGAAGATAAAAAAGAAATACTGGGGTGTGGTGTACGACTTCACGGACTGAAATTGGAAATTTGATGGGAAAAAGAAGCTCTGGGAGGCGTTCGCAGCTCCTCCAAAATGCATTGGCATGACTGTGGGAAGAAATGTATATCCCCGCGCCTGGAATCTTTCGGCGATGAGGTGGCTCACTAGGGCATCGAACTGCTCATTAAGAATGAGAAGCCGCACCCTGGCCCCTGCAGAATCCATGTCTTCGGAAAGTGTTCTCAACGGCTATCTTTTTGCTTCGCGAAGTCCCTAATATCTAAGATGCGAAAGACCTATGTGTGTGGTGTGGAAGCTTACCAGATTTTCGGGTGTAAGAGGATCCATACGCCGGCCTTGGAGACTATATTGTGTAGCTTTCTCCCGTTCGAAGCTTTTTCACAATCTGATTGCCTGTTTATTTTCTTTTGGGTCAACCCTGTAGTCAACAACCCATCAATAGCACCTCCATGTATGCCGTTCAGGAGAGCGCTCAGAAAGCGAGTTGCTTTTCGTTTCCTTTTCCATTCTTCTCGACAGGCACGTTGTACGCAATTATCTGGCGATTATACCGTATGTAGACGCCGATTTATTTGATCAAGTCGAATATGACTGCTTTTTGATAGCGCCCTTCGCCTCCCTTGAAGAAATTGATGCACATTCTGGCAGACTAGCCGTCTGGAGGGGAATTTTTAGGACTTGGTATGGGCAGCAGACTATTGGTTTTCTGAGTCGTCGGGTCCACGTTCCTCAGACTTTTGAGTACCTAATCACAGAACATGGGACGGCAGACAATGGGCCTTCGGGCGCCCTCAATTTGGTGACAACATCCATAATCATCCAGATAATGGCGTTCAAAAATGCTCCCTCAAAGACAAAAACCCTTCAACCAAAAGTCAGGTGCGGTTGTCTTCGAGACCTGCTCAGTTTTCGGTGATCGCGACGCACGAGAACCGTTTGGGCCTCTGGAGTCGATGTGATGGCCACCCGGCTGAGGTGCTTGTTGTCAAGCACACGCTGTTTAGTCGGTCAATATTTAATGTGGTAAAGAATTTCTCTATTGCCGGCTTCTCGGGGTGGTGGGGCCAAATGGAGGAATAAGAAAACAGAACCCCCAACACCAACACAGGCATTCCACCTACAAGTGCCCGCGCCGGTGTTGGGGGTTCTTATAATGGAAGTCCAAGCCTCCATTTCCTCTTAGTTAACTATCATCTTTGATGTTTGGCCTTGCGAAAATGGAACCCGAGCCTTACCATTGGTGGAACCCCAGAACACCCCGGTCAATAACTTAATTTTTTCAGGGAGCCGTAGCTCTCGTCGTACCATACATCGTCGGACAGAACTATGCCCAAGGCGGTGCGATGGAAAGGGCGTCTTCGATTTATAGGATAAAGAGACGAATCTCATCTACTGATCAAGTCGAGGCGATGGAAATTTGCCACCGAGCTCAGTTTGAGGTCAGCTATGAACTCAGAACTATAAGCGTGGTAATCAGCTGGCATATTATGCCCGAGCACAACTATCTTGCTGGTGGAAGAGAGAGAGAGGATGAGGCACGGTCATCTGCACCACAAGTTTCGGCGATATAGTAACCAAGTCTCCAGTGAAAGTAGGTTTCGAGGAACATATTTATTGCAACACCCACCCTCAAAGAACAAGGTCTCTCATCTACTCGCTCCATTTTAAACACATAAACCGAAAGAGTGAAGGAACACTTCGAGGCGACGCCACAAAAAGACGAAAGATAAATTCCTGCCGCCAAAACCCAGCGCCATCGAGGAATTATCTTTGCGGTCTCCTACCCCTAACAACAACCCCCTTGCGTTTGAATGACGCACAGTTGCCGGCATTGGTCGGCTCCTATGACCAGATACGGTCTACGCGCCAGTGACTATAACACACGTGCCATGCTTGATGATATCGTGGAGGCCATCGTGACAGTTAATCTTATTGTTGGCGTTGGCGGAGCATCCGCCGATCTGGAGGCCACCGGAGTCAAGAAGCGCGGTTGGGGCGCCGCTGTCGCCAGAGCAGCCGGTGAAAGTATACATCACCTCACCGAGGCTGAAGGACTGGTCACAAGGGGACTTTGTGAGCACCCCTAGGACTTGCATGCCGGGGCATGCGTGTTCCCCCTCGACCCAAGTGACCCAATGATTGGTCTGGTCGTTGTTCTGGAGTTGTTGGCCGAAGGCGACTGCTTGGGCATTCGCAAGGCTGCCGAAGGCGGCGAGGCCTAAAGCGACGAGAGATCCGGCGTTGAACTGCATGATGAAAGTATTGGCGTGGTTTCTTGACGCGAGCTGTGAGGCAGGATAAAATTCGCTGATGATTGTAAGGGTGTGAGAGAGCGGGATGAAGAACGTTAATGGTGGTGATGGTGTTGGCGGTGATGGTGTTTGTGGTGATGGTGTTGGTGGTGATGATGATGATGGTGAGGGAATGGAATTTTGGAAGCTGGAGAGAGACTACCTTTATATTGACATTCGAATGTAGGCAAGTAGTTCCAATCCACCTCGCCTTGACTAGGCTCACGTTGGCTTGTCATAACGAGAACGTTGCTGCCAAGCATAGATCAGCTGTCTTAGGATTCCAAAACCAGTCAAGTATGCCTCTTGCTCTAGCACCACTGACGTAATGGCGATTCGCACAATGGTGGCACTGTTTGTGGTAAAAAAAGCATGGACTTCCTAAAAAGATAGAATAGGAATCTATCGATACGTCGATCCTGTTCGTTCCAGGGTGGTGGGGCCCGACCGGTGGATTCCCATTTTCTAAACTCCGTTCAGCTTCATATACGCCCAAGAAACTCAATGACAGTGGATCCTTAGGGTTGATCCTCAGGATTGGTTTGGTCCCTGATCTGCCAGATATTGCTGCTACCTAACTGTACTACTGTAGATCTTCGCTTTATTTGGTCAGCTTTTTATAAATACTTAATCCTAACAAGAGTAGATCCTCCAGGCTATTTCGACCCCGGATCTACCATAGATTCCTAATGCCTAATTGTCCTACCATCTATCTTGATTTTCTTCCAGAATGCGTCTAGCTTCTGATGCTCACTAGGATTCTGGCGATAGTAACTAGATGTTTCAGGTTTGTTTTCGTCTCGGATCTGCTAGATATTCCTGCTGCCTAGCTGTGCCACCTCACCTGTATTCCTCTCGGCCACTTGCCACTTTCAACGCGACCCTCGACACGAGTCATGGAAAAGTCATGTGCATGAATGATAGTATACATGCAAAACTTATTTTTAATTCCATTATAAAAATTAGATAATTTTCAGTAGCTGACTTATTTAGCTCTTGTGGTTGACGTATTCTATGACAGTCCGAGCTAGTCTAGAATAAGTAGAAAATGTACATGAATTCCTTTTAGTTACCCTATGATGCAGTTTTACAATAGTTTTTGCGACCCTGCCAACTTTCCTCTTATAGTCGGTATTCCATTACGAGCAGTAATAAGGCCGGTATGTGTCAAGTAGCAGGAGCCGAGGCTGTCTCTCCCCGTAAGGCGATATTCTAAGCAGGCAGATCAGTTCAAGTATCTTGTCGTAGCAACTCTTCCAGTACAGAGCTATTTTTAGGAAGCACGGCACTCAGCCCGCTGCACAAGTGAAAGTCGCTGGCGTAGCTTTTGCTATTGTGCGCCCATTCTTTCGCATTGGGATCTATACCCGCATCAAGTAGGCATCGAGGCACTTCCAGCCAGCTTTCTTGCGTCATGTGCGCCTCTTTCAGCAGCCTCCTCACCTCGCGTACATTCCACATGGTCCTTCTATCAAGCATTACCATCCTACAAGACAATCCGTCTAATGCCGGGTTAACTGTCTGACCCCCTGTTAACTCTTTCACATGTAGGGGAGATACTAAAGTATATAAAGAAGCTGTTGTTATTGCTCTGTGGCTTGACAAATTTGCAGTCTTCAAATCAATTCATTTATCTCTTCCTGACATCCTTTTGGACTCCTTAAGGCTTTTGTACCTTGTCACCCCCCACATCTTCATCTTTCCGAGGTTCTCAACTCCTCGACGTTCGCAAGCAGCCAAATAAAAAATAAAAAAATCAGCTCAAAATGTTTGGTCGCTCATATTTCACTTACTTCGTTTCTTTCCTAGTGCTACTAGGCTCTGCTGTGGCTGCTGAACTCTATCGTGTCGATTTCCGCCCGCCTGTGCAGGTTAAAGATGACGGAGGCCTCTTGAGTCGTAATCCTGAAGGGGACGGCTCCGTCATTGACCATGTCAAGAATACCTTAGGAAACGATGATCCCTGGGTGTCAACGACGAGCGATTATAGTATCGCTCAAGGAGGTGCCACATCCCCTGGCAACGTCTACGTTTACTACATCGACCCGTCGGGCCTCAATGCTGTTGACACTATCCAAGCGTTCAAGGACGCGGGCGAAGAACACCCTCATCCAGGGGAGAAGGAGTTTTCAGTAAAAGGTTCTATCCCTTGGGACCACATAATTAAATGGGACACATTCAAGAGGAGCAAGAAGGTCGCGACCACGACCAGGGAAGAATTTGAGCAGAGTCAGGGTGGGGGTTCCAAAGCACGTTCGATCCGATCATTCACTGCTTAAATGAGATGTTCTGTTGATTACAGCCCGTAACCGCTTGGGTTGCTTGTCTTAAAATGCCTGACTACTTCACAACGCTGGATTCTTTCGCTATATATTAAGTAGCTCCAACCGTCGCGTATACGTAGAAACACTCGCTTTTCTAATCCATGTTCCAACTTTTGCGTCTAATATATCCTTTACTCTGATCACGCGACCCCCCCTTTCCTTTTTTTCCTTTTTCTCCCTCGAGAGTCTGTGTTGCTTCCTTAGTAGCTGCCTTTTGACAGTGGGTAAGTCAAGATAGGAGAAGTGGCAGATTGCGGCACAGGAGCTAGAGCTGAGGAGAGACTTCTTGCATTCTAGTTCGTACGAGATCATTCGTCTGTAGCACACTGCAGAGCGAAAACTTCTTTTTGTTAAAGAAGTGTCTTTGTGTCAAAGAGCTCCCAGTGGTAGGTGATACAGGTGCTGTGGACCACTAGGCGATGGATCACGTTGGGGCTGTTGAGTTTGTTACGGCAGTAGTACGCAGCAAGAACAGGCTACAGTATATTAAGAAAAGATTGACTATCATCTCCGCTACAGGGACCGGAAAATAACCCTAATATGAGACAACTCTCCTAGGCTTGCCGGATGGTCTTCTCGCGGCTGGGGGCATAGTAGCCTATTCCGCGTCCAGCTTCTTATAAGCACTAGAATCCCAAAGCATTGAGGATGGGTAGTGGGGGAGTGTCTCAAACTCGCAGTGGAGGTGGCATCTGGACAGAATCACGGCTTCCTTCTTGGCCTGCTCTGCATTGCATTGTAACCCTGCCTTGTTCCCTTCCCAGGTGATGCTTTGGATTTTTGCACTCCTTCCATCATCGCTACCTGGCTTTGGAACCATGTGAAGTATGTAACACTCCTCCTGCAACCAGCTTCGAAGAATGTGGAGAGATACGTTGCCATTTTCGTCCGGATCCTCGATCAGCATGTCCCATTTGTCATCCATGCTTCGAGATTTGAACCCGCCTTTGAGCCTTTCCACGTCTGCATCGCTGATCGGTAAGCCCCAAGGTGCTGTGAGAGGCTCCTTCATGGGCTTTTTCGAGCCGCGCTCGTACGTCGTCGAAAACCACTTCTTCATCTCCTCCTCGTCCACATCGCTATCTGCATCTTCTTTCAAATCGGACTTGTTGTCCGTCGTCGGAAGCTTTGTCGTAGGCTCCTCCTGTTCTGCATTGCTGTGCGACGTCATCATGTAATTCGCGCGGCAGAGTGTATGGACTATGATAAGGATTAAAAATTCGAGGATCGTGATTGGAAATTCCTGTGTGCCTGTCGTCAGACGGTCATGGGAATTGGTGGCGAATGCGTCGATCGAATTGGGTAGAGAGGTTAGGAGGTCCTGGGAAAAGGCGAAAGAATCGAGGCCTAGCTTCGAGTTAGCGAGGCGTGAATAAATACAGGCTATGCGGGGTGTTATGGAAACGATGACACATAGCTCTACTTGCAAGGCTGCTGCGGGGTACCTTGGCTGCGCTGTTCTGGAAGCTTTTTAGAGGCCGTGCGAAGCATTTCTCTGTTTTTACCTTGTCCCTAGTACTCTGTATTATTAAGATGACATTAAGGTACAGTGCCTTACCTTGCCGTATTCTGTACCCTCCATCTTTAGCGTCCCCGTTTTTAGGCAGCTTTATTGGGCCTGTCTCGGATTTGCGTGTGCGGCATCACAGCATCCTCCAGCATCCTACTGTACTACGAATGACGTCAACCGGATCTTATAGTGAGCATCGACCTTAGCTTAAGTCAATTGTCACACACCAGTTGTCACGGAAAATATAAGCTCGTTTTCTTGGCGGCCGAGAGGATTCACAAGCCTACCAATAAAGACAAAGGATAATCCGCGAGGAAGGCTAATGACGTATCTATACCTTGGGTTACAAAGCTTGGGAACTTGCCCGATAGCCATGTAATGAAAGTGTCTTTAAATAGACATGGCCTTGTGGTGGTATCTTTAAGGGGTCTATCTCTGCATTGTCGGCTGCACAACTAGCTTCGCTTGAAGGATGGTGCCTTGAAATGCGGCGTTGTTGGTGAACAATTATAGAATGACAGCTTACAGGCTCGCGCTTAAAGCTTTATGGTCATCTGCATTGGGCGTAAAGGCTAGACAATCGAAGCTTATGTACATATCTACGGAGTACATTGTTATTTTGGCATCATTAGAGGCTTATAGTGTCATCTTAGCAGGGTGAGATGTGGCGAAGGAAGGCTATCGGGATGTAAGACGGAATTGTTTGACTTGCAAAAGGTTAATACAATTGCGGATCCCGCAATGAGCTTATATCTCACAAGAATTAACAGTTAGAGTCGGCCGCAGGATTTCTCAAAATACATATACTCAAAGTAGCGCCACTGAAGCGCCCACCCCAGATTCGATGGCTATACAACAAAAACGGAATTGCATAGTAGCTAATATTCCTGGCTTCCACGATTGCGTTCTTCGTTTCTATGCCCTGGTACTTCGTGCATGCATGCTATCAGATCTTTTCTAGCGCAAGATAGCAGGTCTTTAGCATGACGGTAACATTGCCAGCTCACCATCAAGCTTCCCAAAAGCGAAACTTCCCCAACTAAAGAGTTAGAATTATCCGCCTTTCGAGGTATACTAGCCTCTTCCCAACAAGGCTCAAGTACAAGAAAGGCCCCGCCTGTGAGTCGTAGACCAGTTCGTCGTTCTCTCCCCTCTTCAACCATCTTTCAGGGTGGAACAATTGCATTTTTTCTGGGTCCCAGACCCCACCCAGGTGCCTTGGGTGTGAATTGTCCGAGCGAACGGAATCAGGCACTTGCAGCGAGGGACTGTTGTGGCCCGGCCCGGCCGAATTAAGGAAGACTTTTACTCCCTTGGGAATCCTATGGCCGAGCAGCATTGTCTCGAGTAAGATCTCTTGCAGGAAGTTCCCCCGATATTCAAGAATGGTATCTAGTGCTAACCTGATATCGAATATCCCCTCAAGAATGTCAAAAGCTTAACGCCGCATTCTATGAGGCAATGCGCGTCCATGGAGGTGCCTCAACTTATTGAGTTACTTCAACCTTGTTAGGTTAATTCAACCTTAGCCACTACGACCTTATCAGCCATCGAGACCTTCATAACCTAAGACTCTGTTACTTCTATACTAACCCTTACCCGGTTCTGCCTAGTCTAGCTCATTTATACTGACCAGTTCAGCTCAACTAGCTTTTTTGTCTAACGCTGTTCGACCCCGTCTCCAGGCACTACTTGTTTAGGCGTCACACAAGATATAGCTCAATGGTATTAATTTATAGTATTTCTTTTAAGACTTCGCTTGTCTTATTCTTAATATGCTTCTATGACGAAGCTTATAGAAGCCTCAAATACCATATCTTAAGTATTAGGTTTGTAGGAATTTACCGATGGTATGTTGAGTTGCTTTTGTGACTCCCTATAGCATAGAGATCATTAGTCTTCCATAGTCAACTGAGGTCAAACTTGAGCCACGAGAACAACATGCTAGCCTTGACAGGTTACCACTGCTGCAGAAAAGAGGATGGGCTGTGCGGAGAAAAGAAATTATTACTTAAGGTTAATAAGAAGCAGAGGCAAAAGCTATTTGAACTGCCAAGTCTTCCATAGCAAGTTATTTACATCCCCCATTACCTCAAAATTATAAAGTTGTTAGCCATCGCATATGAACCACGTGCTTCCGTCTCTCCAGGATTCCGGCACAGTTCTGAGGCGGCACTACTCTTCAGATTTGCCCTGATAATTTTGCAGTAAGAATTATAGGTCTAGATAAAACAACATATAAACTTAAACTCGTAGGTCAAGCTAAATACAGAAACCAAGTGGGATTTCGCTACGCAGGTCCCTCTCCAATCGTGCCAACAGCATCGATAACGGCGTTCCATCCGTCCCTGTTGCGATTTAATCGATACACCGGACCACCCCCAGGCCTTCTCGAGGTGCTCCTGTGATTCAGTGTCTGTGTAGGGTGGCAAGTATTCATCACTGCACCTCAAAACGCCGCCCAAAACTTCTTAGTATAGAGGACCCTGGCATAGAGAACAATAGCCGATCCGGCAAGGGACATGACGCCTCCGAAAATCTTCACGTTAAGCCAGCCACTCTGCAGAATTTGTCCACCGATAGGCCCCATGGTGAGGGCGGGAATTGAGATGAAGAGCATGACGACGCCCATCCGGTAGCCGATCTCAGGCTCGGGGGACACTGACGCCGGAAGGGCTGCGAAAAGGCCAATAAAGGCGCCTGATGTGAAGCCGAACATGACGGCGAAGCCGATGACGGCGGACTCGTAGGTGGCCGGGATCCACAGAGCCAACTCGGCGATCCCCGAGAGCGCACAGGCGATGATGAACACATTCCATCGACCAGCGAAGTCGGCCCAGTATCCTGCGCCCAGACGACCGAAAAGGCTGGATGTAAGTCGCCACCTGTCAGCAATCCCAGCGCTCTACGTAGGAAGAGGAGTGGGGGCTTCTAGCTTGATGCGAACTTACCTCGCAGCGTTGAAGATGGACACCAAGTAGAGTGACATATCTACCGACATATGGGCTTCCCGAAACCCCTGCAAGGCCAAGTAGTTGACCGGAATGAATATGCCGAACGTCAGGACGAAGATTCCCAGCATCATCATGATGAACGGGAACTCCTTAAAAGGCGCAGCCAGGGCCCCGGCAGGCATTTTCTTGGGCACTGGCTTATTTCTCGGCCGGACGGTGAGTATGGCAACGATTTGTAAAGCCAAGACGAGAAAGGCGGCTATTCGTATGGCCCAAGGATACCCAGTGCTCTCATTCTGGATCAATTGAGTGAGCATGATGGGGAAGATGACACCGCCAACGGACGAGCCTGTCACCATAATGCCCAATGCGACACCCCGCCTCTGAGAAAACCAAGTTGAAATACATGCGAGCACTTCGTAGCATCGGACTTGGTCAGTATGGACGGCAGGGTAACAGGGCTGCGCCCCGGACAAAGAGTGGATGAAGATTTACCGGATGGGTACAAGAAGGCAAGACCGATAGCACTGCAGATGCCCTGGGACAAAATGAACTGATAGTACGTCGTTGCCAGGGATGCCATCATGAGTCCAAAAACATGGAAAAATGTGCCGACAATGATGAGCGGCCTCGGTCCATACTTGTCAAACAAGATGCCGACAACAGGCCCCAGGAAAAACAGAAAAAATATCTCAAGTGACGGAATCCAGGAAATGGTGCTGGGGTCGTAGCCCTTGAGGGGCACTGCTTCGTAATACTGTTGAAAGACGCCTACGCCTAACAAACGAGCCTTGTGGTTAGATTATCTGTTCCTGGCATGTAGTGTCGAATTTCCCTGAGGGAAGACATCAGCATTCGGGACGGCTTACTGTTCATCCACCCCATGCTGTTGAAGGAGCAGCACCATCCACCGAGAACGACGAGCCAGGCAGCGGTACCGCCATCAGGGGGAGCGTCGTCTTCCAGCTGTGCCTCGTTGTCGGACTTGTTGCCGGGCCCGTGAGACAACTGCGATTCGTCGGCTGCCCGCTGGAAGTCGTCACCGGCATCACTGCCTGCTGGCTCAGCTTTCCCGAAAAGCATTTTCCGTTTCTATAGGGCACTTGGGTGACTGAAAAAGGCGTAGTGTTCACTGTGTTAACCAGGGGCAAGGAACCGGTAAAGCTGACGAACACGCCTTGACAAATCTAAAAGTAAAGATGTCGGCTGGTTCCCGGGAATACAGGCAAACAAGAGCTGGATAATTGCCCTTTGAAAGAGAAAACGCGGTGTTGAGAGCATAGTTCAGGCGTCCTCTGTCAGGAGCAGTCAACGGATATATCTAAACGAACCGCCAAGAGCTCAACGAAATTCGCGGCAGGATTCGTCATAACGTTGGCTCCAGAATCCATCGATGCGAGTGCGAGTCGGGGGACAAACATTCCTCTGCGCCTCTTAGTTGCTGGGTCATAAAGCTGGCTACCAAACTGAAATATACGAGTCCGAGTCAGGGCTTTACCTGCACCTCTCACTGGCTGACCAGCTCATAAGGCTGTTGGGGGCTGGGGGTTCCGGGGTTGACCCCTGCTCCAGACCAACTGCAGCGGCGTACCACATGAGCGAAAGCTGAGCGAGATGCTCGACGTCGGCCTTAAAACAGTAGCAACAAAACCCGATTCGAATGGCTGACTAAGGCTCTCGGGCTTAAAACGCGCCATCGTCGACCGAACAGATCTGGCCAGTCTCATCACATCTTTGATTCGGGGATACAGCTGTCCAAGAGTAAAGGACAGCTCCCCAGATATTTCCAAGCGGCCGGCGAAATATGGCGCCGGAACCGAAAGACACCGGGGCCGACGGGAACCCGACTCGCGCGCTCGAGCCGGACCAGGAAGAGAATCAAGAGGCGGCCTCCGCGACGGGACAATCCAAGGCTGGTCGCTGGGTTCTTCGTTCCTGTCACGCTTGCAATGGGAAAAAGATCAAGTGCGACAAGAAGGACCCATGCTCTGCCTGTACGCGAGCTGGGAGGCCTTGCGCCTTCCCCTCTCCCGGCCCGCGGAAACGACGGACGAGAAAGGCCATCATGGCGGATATGGCTTCTCAGATCTCCAGCTTGGAGAAATCCCTGACACAAGCAAGAGATGAAGCCGCTGCTGCAAGGAGTCCATTGCGCGACACGGAGGAAGAGACGCCGACGACTCAACCGAGAGCAGTTTTGCTGGACGCTACTGCAGGCGGATTGGCGGGAGCGGACGTCCTTGTCCACAATGGATCTTCGAGCCAGTATTTCAACGAAATTATATTTTCCAAATTCATCGAAGGAGTACGTGCACTTCTTTCTATCCACTTCTAACGCTGAAGATTGGCGCAGGAGCACAACTTTGAGTCTGTCCTAACACCCCCGACTACAACTGCCCTCCGCGCCGCCGCATGCTCCCCTTTCAACGCCCTCGGTATTCTCTCCTCGCCATCCTTGGCCATGGTCCCTAGCAGCCTCCATCCAACACAACATATCGCTGTGAAATTATGGAACATTTATGTCGACAACGTAGAGGGATGCGCCGGCCTGAAGCTAATACACGTCCCAACGGATCAGGTTCGAGTGTATTCCGTTATCGACAATCCAAACGCCGCGCCTTTGGACAACCTCGCGCTCGGCTTTGCCATCTACTACGCATCTGCCATCTCCCTGGACGACTCACAAGCCCAGGCGACTCTGGAGGAAGACAAGGTCAGCAGTCTGCTGCGGTTCAAGACTGGGCTAGAGCAAGCCTTGGCCCACGGGGACTTTCTCGACTGCCCGACATTGACGGGACTCCGTGCTCTGGCGGTATACCTGGTATGACCCATCCAATTGTTGCATTTCTCTCATGGCCGATGCTTTGCTACTTCATTCTGACGGTCCGTAGTCAGCGCTCCGTGTACACAATCGAGGGAAGGGGGTGTGGATATTGAATGGCTTGGCCGTTCGTATTGCGCAGGCATTGGGTCTTCATCGTGACGGCGAACGGCTCCGGCTCTCCCCCTTTCAGTCCGAAATGCGGCGGCGTCTATGGTGGCACCTGCTCACGCGCAAGCGTCGCGGAGGCGAGGATTACGGCCTGGAGAACACAGATAGCATGCTGCTGGTCTCCGAAGTTCGTCTGCCAGCCAATGTGCACGACGCGGATCTCTATCCAGACATGGAGCGACTTCCCGAGCCGAGAAAGTCCTGGACCCCCATGACTTTCTCTCTCATTACCATTGAACTTTCGAAAGCCATGCAGAAGCTCGATGACATGGTCGCATCCTCCTCCTCATCTAAAGCCCTTCGTGAGGAGGCGAGGCTGCAGGTTATGGAAGAGGCGAGGGCCCGAATCGAAGAGTGGCTAGAGTACTGCAACCCTGTGATTCCCCAACACCGTATCACTATCTGCTGCTCTCGATTCCTCCTCCAGAAGCTTAACTTCATCACAAGACTCCGCTGGTCGCTGCTGCAGCGTTCCAGCCCGCAGGGCGGCTTTTTCACAGAGGAGAACCTGGACGAGGCACTGCAAATCCTGAATCTAAAGCTGCACAGCGAGGATGGGCTCTTAACGCAGTTCGCCTGGATTCGGAAAGCATATCCTCAATACCACATTGCCATGTACGTTCTGTGGCACCTATGCACCCAGCCCGAAGGCCCTAAAACCGACAGCGCCTGGGAAGCAATAGAGGAATTGTTCGCCCAGGAACTGTGCGACGAGTCTCCAGCGGATTATGGATCAAAGTGGGCCGTCCTGGTGGCTCTCAAGGCCAAGGCTCTTTCTGCAAGAGAAAGGGCACGAAGGAGTAGTCAAGTGAGTGGAGCGGCTCCCATTGTGGACTGCGACTCGCTCTCGGTGTCTGGCCTCAGCTTGTCGGACGACAATGCATCACGGGCATCCATGCATGGAGATATGCCTGGAAGCCAACTTGGTCTTGGCGATGGGCGGTATGATTGGACTGACTGGGAGATGCTTACCCAGGGGTTACAGTTTGATAGTACAAGCGGATTTTGGCAGTAACATTGCGAGTTAAAGAGGGACCAGCCAATATAGAGAGGTGGACGGTAGCGAGTGCTTCAAACAATCCTATCTACTATCCAACCGTGACGACAGATTATCCTAGTAAAAGCAAAAACTTTGCAGACTCCACCTCTATTCTTAGAAGTTATATAAAAGCAATTCGACTAAACAAGGCCGAACGAGTACTTCAATCCACAACTACGCAATTAATACGCCGAATATGAACACTGTAGATTGCGTTCTAAACTAGCGGTTTAACGAAATATCTAACAGCCACCAGTCGTCTTGTCGCTTCTTCATTGTGACATCAAGCCCTTTCTGCAAGACCAACCAGCCTGGAAACAAAGTGTATCTCTCTGGATCGACGATGGTCACCTCAAATCGCCTGAACAACTCTGGCACGAGCTTGGAGATTTCCAGCAGTGCAATGTTCTTGCCGAGACAGATTCGAGGGCCACCACCGAACGCAAAGTTGAGGTTCTCCATAACCCGTAGTTGTTCTTGGTCCGCCTCCAACCAGCGCTCAGGCCGAAACTCGTCCGCATCCGCCCCGTACACCTCTTTGTCGCGATGAACTGTCCACGCATTACAGCCAACAACCGTTCCTTCTGGCAGGAAGCGGCCACATAGTGTAATGCCCCCCTCTGGTACTTCCCGTGGGATGATCTGGCCTAGAGGGGGGTGTCTTCGAAGGCATTCCTTGAGAAGTGCCTGATAATACGGCATATTCGTTCCCTCATTCCATGTAATGGGCTTTTCGAAATCGCCCCTCTCTCGAGCTCCGCTTTCTACTCTGGACTTTAGGGCAGCTTTGATTTCCCCTAAGAACCTCTCCAAACTTCCGGGGTGGGTTAAAAGTCGAAAGACGATTTCGCGCAGGGCGATGGCAGTCGTGTCTGATCCAGCGCTCACATTGGTGTTTGTGTATGTTGCGATCCGACGATCCGTCATAACGTCGGGGTATTTCTCCCGGGCTTTCAGGAAGCGTGTCAGGAAGTCCGGGCGTGATTCGTTGGAATTCGTGACTCCGGACTGGTGGTCTCGCATTTGTTTGGCCGTGAACTTCATGATTGGACCAGTGCGACGGAATTTGCGGACGAGATGGCCAAATCCCTTAATTCTGAAGTATTCGTCAAATGTGGGGATTTGCCCAACCTGAAATTAGTCGGTTAGCGGATAGACCAACCTGGAGATCGATGCTTGCTAGCAGCTAACTTACAATACCAATCCAGTCCATCGCCTTTGCCGTGTGATGCATCATATTGTCCAGGTCTTTCCCAGCCTCTAGGAATCCGAACCTTTTGCTGAAAGTGATCTCGCCGATAACATCGAATGCATACATCTGCAGCCAAAGACTGAATGGACAAGGCTGGCCGGACTCGGCGAATTTGCTTACCTCCCTCAGGAACACAATTGATGTCGAGTCTACGAGAGGCTCATACTCTACAAGTGTGCTTAGGGAGTATGTATGTGCAATGGGACGACGGAGATCGCGATGCACGTCCTCGCTCCGTGTAGATGACACGTTCTGTAGAACGGTTCCATCCTCGGTTGTAACATCTTGGGAGATGTATAGTCGACTCTTGAGTCTCAGTTAGTTACCTTCAAGACTACTAAATCACTTTCCTCTTTCCATTCTTACCTTCTGAAAGATTGGTTTCCAACCGTAGATGATGCGAACGGCCTCTGCATCCGACACAGAAATCATGTTTGGCCCTAGGCGAAGGAGGGCAGAATTGTACTTCCGATGCATGTCATACTCTTCAATACCCTTCCTTCGATAGTAATGGATCAAGAGCCATAGATCTGAGAGTGAAGCAAGGAAGGGCCCCGGGATGTCGGCGAGCCCATTTCGATATCGATTGTAGGCCAACCTGAGAAGAACCAGACCTACAAGAATTGGCAACCAGTATGTGCCGGCTAACTCGGAAACATTGGCAATCAGCGCCATCGTGACAATGAAGAGGCAAATTCGAGGTAGAGAATATTGGAATAATAGAATAATCCTCGACAGCGACACCACGAGCTCCACTAATGTAAGTGTTCACTCTAGAGGTCGTTATTGCTAGTGCCCCAGTTACATCTCCTTTTACTTTACAATACTTGTGGCGGCTTTCTGTTTCAGTCATATCTTACTCTGTCCCTCTAGTGCTCCTAGATCCGAAAAACAACTAGCTTTCCCTAAGCCTAGGTCTTCAGCACACTGGTGAATGTCCCGGTTCCCGCTGGACCTGACCTGCCAAGATTCTCGGAATTGTTCTGCCAACACCCAATTCCGTGGCGCAAATTCCGAAAGGCACCTAATCCTTCCCTCCGAAAAGCCAAGCCAGCTTACCCCAATTTCCCCATAGCAGCAAATTCGGGGTAAGAGGTGGTCCGTGCGTGCAGTACAAGCTTCACAACGGGATTGAAGACTTGGACGAAAAGATTGGTGCGGATCGAGGGGCATTTTACCAACCTGCTTCAGAAATGACCATGAACTTCATTGGCATGTAAAAGTGGATATAGTTGGATGCCTAGAGAGGGTTCAAATAATTTATCGCGCCCGCTGGGAAGAACATAGCAGGAACACTGACTATTGGCGACTTATCTGCAGCACCATGGCCAAAAGTTTACGCTCTGCGACTTGGGTCGACATACCAGAACATCTATCCATCTCAGAGTTGATGAACCAAAATTCTTTCAATACGGCTCCCGATAAGATCATCTACGAGGAAGCTTTCACGGGAAAAACAAAAACCTACGGCGAGTTCCACAAGGACATACGACGAGGAGCACTGTGGCTCAAGTCGAATGGTCTCAAGCCTGGGCAGATAGTTTCCGTCATAGGTCCCAGCTGTATTGACTATATCACCACTGTTCATTCAGTTTGGTGGGCCGGCGGCGTTGTCAGTTTGATCAACAATTCTCTACACGAGACCGAGGTTGCCCATGCGGTGGACCTCATCCAGCCAAGTTTCCTCGTTGCCCACGACTCGCTCTACGAAAAGATACCCAAGATTTTTGGACTCTGTCAAAACCAAGCCATATCTCCTCATGTTCTTACTATCGGCAAGCCCAATGAGCAGTGGCCCAGCTTCTCAGCTGCCGTCCTAGCCTCTTCAGGCCAGATGCTAGAGCCTCACTCGCTAAAGAACCAGGACACTCGCACGGTCCTCTGCGCCATTCTCCTCTCAAGCGGTACCACAGGCCGGCCGAAAGCCGTGATGCTTTCGCATTACAACTTGGTGTCTGCAATCCACCAACTACGGGCGGACAACCCGGCAAATTGGCGACCGGGCCAGCGAGAAGTCTTCTTCCCGCCATTGTCGCACGTCTATGCGCTCTACGTCTGCATGACAGGCGTGTTTTGGTTAGGGGCCTATGCATGCCTTATGCCGCGATTTCATCTCGAGACCTATGTTCGATTGATGCAGGATCGTAGAGTCACTCTTGCTAGACTTGTACCTCCGATTGCGAAGCTTCTAGCAGAGAGTCCAATAGTCAACAAGTACCAGTATCCAGACCTAGAATACTTTTCTTGTTCTGCAGCACCGCTCAAGGTATGTTTACAAGGCATACACGAATCCTCGATGGTTCTGACACTTTGAAAAATAGTTTGAGACAGCTGAGAAACTCAGCAAAGCATTTCCCCATGTTTCTTTATGCCAGAGTAGGTGCAATTCGATGTGAGGCGTAAGACAGGAACATATGCTAACTAGACGTAGCGTACGGGTGCACGGAGCTATCCGGTCCTTGCGTTCAAAGCGGCACTCGAGACCGAGCATTACCAATTACTGCAGCTGGGACTCTGATAGCGAATATGGAGATGAAGTTTCTTGAAGTAGACGGACAAGGGGAGAGTATCCAGGGGCCCGGAGAGATCACTGTCCGTGGCCCAAATGTGATGATGTGGGCATCAATTCTCTTTACCCTCGCTTAATTGCAAACTTGGAGAGTGTGATCTGATTCTCCTAATACAGGGGCTATAAGGACAACCTCGAAGCAACTAATGACTCTATTATGGATGGAGGCTGGTACCGAACTGGCGATATCGGGTATATCGATGAAAACGGCTTTTTAGTGGTCTTTGACAGACTCAAGGACATCATCAAGTACAATGGGTATGTATCCCTGGGCTCTCGCGTATACTATGCTTTATGGGAGGTTATACGGAAGAAGTTAACATCATGAAAAGATTCCAAGTATCACCCCTCGAGCTTGAGGAGATCTTGGTTCAACATACTCTTGTCGACGAGGCCGCCGTGTGCGGTGTCTGGAACGAAACTGGGACAACGGAGCTTGCTCGAGCCTACATTGTCTTGAAGAATCCTTCAAACGACAGGTGGAAGGCAGCTTCCGAAATATCGCAATATGTCTCGGATCGTGTGGCGCATTACAAGCAGCTAAGGGGAGGAATTGTTTTTGTCGATAGCTTGCCAAAGAACCCAACCGGCAAAGTGTTGAGGCGGGTTTTAAGGGCGGAGGCTTCCAAACCAGACAGTGTACCAGTGCTAGCTAAGCTGTAATTAAGCAGAACATAAATTAGATGCCAATTCCTCTGAGTCTGTTTAAAACACTCGGCGTTATCGAACAGAAGACTCATAAATTCCCGGCTCAGATGTTGGTAGGTAAACTATGCTAGCGAGCTATACGATAACTAGAGGGCTAGTTTCATGCATAGAATAACCGACGCTTGTTTGCTCTAAGCGGTCTCCACGGTCTCAACAGTTCCGGAAATCTCGATTCGCTGTTTCTCCATATCTTCCGAGTCAAGTTCGTCCACTGGGATGTGTCCCTGCTCTAGCTCTTGCTGGTACACAGCTACCATATCCTGGTCGCCGAATATGGCGGCAATCTCTTCCAGAGGTTTGTGAAGCGTGTCCTTGAAAAATAGTAGCACGATGCCGGAACCAACTACCGGGATGCAAATGAAGAAAAGATAGAAGCGCCACCCGATCGAGTTAAATGCCGTAGGCGCTGCTTGGAGCCACATGAGGTTGGTGACGGACATGGTGGCCATTGCAATCGCAAAGCCCTGAGAACGAACGTGGGACGGCCAGATCTCAGCAACATAGAAGAATGTCGGCCCATCGAGGAATAGAGAGTAGCTGACTTGGAAGAGAAGAATCAGAGTGGCGCATGCGATCAGGCCACCTCGTTCGCCACTTCCCAAGTAGAAGCGCTGGAGTGCCGTCTCTCCTGCCATAACGAGGGCGGTGGCAAAAAAGCCCCCAGCAATGAGATGTGGCCGCTTGATCTTATCGACGAAACTCATTGCAACTACATTAAACACAAGTCCCGTAAGCTGGAAACCGCACTGGAAGTTAAGAATCTGGACAGTATTGAACCCGAGCGACTTCCAAATAATAGAACCGTAGTCTTTCATGCATATTAGTTTCGATTGTCGTACCATTTACTAGACGGGGTCTACTTACTAAGAATGACGAGAATGCCAGAGCTCATTAGACAGAATTCAAGAAAAACTGTTATCAAAGCACGCTTTCTCATCGACGGTTGCTTAAAAATGTCGACGTAAGAAGTGGCAAAGGTCTTGTCCAGCTCTATCTGCTTCCGGATTTGATAGAACTCCCACTTCGCAAACAGGCCTTCGGGGTCGCTGGGATGGGAATGCATTCGGAAGATAATCTTGCGAGCCTCCTCAATTCGATCTTTGGAAATGAGATAGCGCGGCGACTCGGGCATCCAGCGGATCCCGCACAGTATGATCACTGGAAGCACTGTCTGGATGGAGAGTGCACCTCTCCACTGGTTGTTTCCCTCGACGAAGTAGAATGCTAGCCCACAATAGCAGGCTATCGTGTACCCCAGCATCATGAAGACCGCATGAATGTCGGTCAGAATCCCGCGGATCTTAGGTGGAGAGAGCTCAGCAACCCAAACGGGCACACTGGAGAGGATTATAAACGAGCTGTTGTCTCTAGCGTTAGTAGAGATATCCCAAGGCGCTGCGCTGCATATGGAGTGCGAATCCGTAGGAAACTCACCCACAGCCGCTCATGACACGAAAGGCTAGAAACATTCCGATATGGACAGAACCGGCGAGAAGGGCACCGGAGAGGAGAATGAGGATGTTTCCACATATTACCGTGATTTTTCTGCCGAACCGATTGCAGGACCAGCCAGAGGTAAAGCTTCCGATGATACCCCCGACGTAGTAGAGTGCATTCATGAGTCCGATAATAGTCGATGCATCAGGCCGGGTCTCCAGTTCGAAATACTCGAAAAAGGACGGTTGAGTGAGGGTGGTTGCAATGATGGAGCCGGCATACCCGTAAGCAGCGGAGCTTAGAGTGATGAAAAGAATAACACAAATGCTGTATCGATTGACATGTTGCTTTGCCTGGTCGCGAGGCCGGCTCACGGCGTCCGCATCTGCGACGTTGGAGGAACTGTCTAGAATTGTCATGGCACTGGAAAGATTTGGCAAAGATCAATGATCGAGGAAGAGTGTTTTTAGCAGGCCGGCATCCAATTTCCGAACCAGCACTCAGTTCAAAGGGAAAGGCTTTGGTTAAATGGCATTCACCAGTAAGCCCGATGGCTAGCACGATCAAATTGGGGTCTAGGCACGCCAGGGTGAGGCAGTGGCTTGGGGCGTCCCTAAGCAGGGTTCCCCGCAGCATCAAGTATTTGAGACCCCGGATTTATCAAGTTCCAGTCTGGGGTATGGGGTAGGGTAGGCCACCCGCTAGGTTCGCTGCATGGATTCTATATCACAGGGTAGTCAAGGCGAAGCTGACTTGTGCGGAAGTGTCAGCCGAGTGCAAGTACCGAATTACCTTGGTGCCAGCCAAGACAGTTCTATATCCATCAGATAAGGGTGCACTTGAGGGGACATCTCGGGTTTCGTTGGCAGCCGGCAAGAGGGTCCCGAGACAATCCCGAAGCTGAAAAATACCAAGTCTCCATTCCTCCGCTCATCCGAGCATACTTTAGGTACGTAAACACGATGGTTAATTACCAGGTAGCCACTTATAGCAGCCACGACTGTGAATTTCTCCGAACTGTGCAAGCGTATGCGTCAAGGCCGATATTGATGATAGCTATGGACAGGCTGACTATCCGTACGACACCCACCTCTGCCGAGATCCTGGCTAAGAGGGACTTGGCAATGATCAAGGTGGAAGAAATGTGCCGGTCGCAAGCTCAGTGGTACCAAACTCCAACTGTCGCAGAGTATCGCAGGATGAGGGCAGAGGGCATTGGGTTTCCTAAGCCTGCGAGCAACGCCGGAGCCAGGACAGTCACTTTCCCCGCCAGGGACGGACACCTGGTTGAACTACGAATCATTCGGTGCGACCCGTCGGCGAAATCAGTGCTACTTCACTTCCATGCGGGTGAGTTTGACCATTGTCTACCTTCTTCAGACTCTCTACCTCTCGATGCGAATAGATCCCTTGTTTACTGTGATGATATTAGGCGGCTTCGTGATTGGCTCCAACAGATCATACGACGGTTACCTGGCCCATCTATCAAAAAACCTTCAGGTGTCGGCCGTGTCTGTTGAGTACCGCCTCGCCCCTGAGAGCCCCTACCCGACCGGGCCCAATGACGCCGTTGACGCGGCCCTCTTTGCCTTGAGTCCCGAGGGAGAGGCCGCTCTAGGCGGCCCCTTGCGATTCCTTGCCGGCGAATCAGCTGGGGGCTACTTGGCAACCCACGTAGCGTTGACGCTGCATCGCGACCATGGCATTGACGTACGGTCCAAGATAGCTGCTGTGATCTCTAGCTACGCGATTTACGATATTAGCTACACCCCATCTCTCCTCAGCCACACAAGAGAGGCAGTGCTAAGCCGCGAAGGAATGCAACGCTTCGTCGATGCAGCCTTTCCCAATGTCACCCAAGAGGAACGGAAAGACGCTAGGTTTTCTCCTCTTTACGCGAATTTAGCAAACATGCCACCATCCCTATTCCTTTGTGGTACGGAA
Source organism: Thozetella sp. PMI_491 (assembly GCA_021432635.1). Lineage (NCBI taxonomy): Eukaryota > Fungi > Ascomycota > Sordariomycetes > Chaetosphaeriales > Chaetosphaeriaceae > Thozetella > Thozetella sp. PMI_491. The sequence continues at coordinate 708,104 of MU270034.1, forward strand.
GACCCTCTATTAGACGATAGCATTTTCATGGCGGCGAGGTGGAGTCTTGCTGGGAATTCGGCCGAACTTTGCTTGGTACCTAATGCTTGGCATGCCTTCACCCTGATCCCGGCTGGGGAGGTTACAGACGAAGGATTGGCAGAGATTATTGCTTTTGCTCGGAAGTACATGCCCAAGAACTAGGATTACATTAGCGATAGCTACGGCAAATCTACTATTGCTCCCCAGTATCACTAGACCGTTTGAGTACCAGTGCGAATCCTTTCCCAGTCTGCTGCACGTCTTTGAGCTTCGGCGTACCGGACCCACCACTGACTGGGCGGCTCTGACGTTGACAAGGGGCCCCAGTCACGGATCTCGGTTGTGGTGCCCCGCCTTTAAGGTCCCGGAAGTGGCCTGCCTGCATGACAGTGCAAGTTCGGAACTTCTAATTTTCGGAATTAATTCTTTCTATTTTGCCCAGCATCCCCTTTCCCGAACTTCGGTTTTGGCTATGCATGGGTGGGATTTCCGGATCGATGCCGTAGCCCTGCGCTTGTGCCCGGCCGTTCATCCCGATGCTAGCGACTTTCTCAGACTCAGAGTGGCCTGATGATCGCGACAAAAGACGGCTCGACGGCGGTGTAGCTAAGAAGAAATGTATCATTATAATAGCGCTTAGATGTAGAGCAGAACTGCAGGGATAACAAAAAAAAATTACAGAATTATTGGCATCATTCCGTGATGGCATCCCCAGCTTCAATTCACGCTGTTAAGCGTCTCGAATCACTGATTCCGACCTCTGGAGAGCCAATGCCAGGTGAAGCGACAGAGGCTTACAAGTCGGTCGACGAACTCGCCTACACGATATCAAGGCTGCCTATGGGCACGAGGCGGCCAGTCAAGGTTATTTGTGCTGGTGCTGGTTTTAGCGGCCTGTCACTGGCCAAAGAAGTAGAGTCCGGACGGCTTCCGAATGTGTCGTTGGTCGTATACGAGAAGAATAGCTCTGTAGGAGGGACTTGGTTCGAAAACAGATATCCCGGCTGCGCTTGTGGTAGGTGTTGAACTGAACTGTTTTCTAACGAAAATATCTCACATTCGGTCAAAGATATTCCGATCCACAACTACCAATTTTCGTGGGCTCCATGCCCAGACTTCCCATCGTATTATGGGGCTCGGGATGATATCCAGGACTATATCGAGCGTGTGGCGGACCACCACAGTCTACGAAAACATATCAAGACGTCCCACAAAGTGGTAGGAGCGAAATGGATCGACGAGCGCCAGGTTTGGCAAATATCGGTCGTTGCTACAGATGGTCGAGAACTCATGACAAGCAATCGACATACACGCGAGGGCGAATCAGGGACTCCCAGGATCGAGGAATGCGACATATTTATCAATGCTACGGGATGTTTCAATGACTGGAAGTGGCCAGACATCCCTGGGCGAGACACCTTCTGTGGCCGCATGTTACACTCGGCTGTCTGGCCCAAGAATGCTCAAAGCTCTTTGACAGGGAAGACAGTCGCTCTTATTGGCAATGGCAGCACCGGGGTCCAAATCTTGCCAGCTATCCTGGACGACGTGGCGAAGGTCTACGTTTTTATTCGGAGCAAGACTTGGATCACGGCGCCATTTGTTCAAAAGTTTGCCGGCCCAGGAGGTGCAAACCTGTACTTCTCCGAGGAACAGCGCCAACGTTGGGCCGAAAACCCTGAGGAGTACCTTGCTTACCGCAAGGAGGTTGAGTCAGAGTTAAACTCCCGGTTCAGACTTTACTTGAAGGACTCCGAGGATCAAAAGCTGGCGAGGGAATTCTCCATCAACCAAATGAAGGAGAAGCTATCAGGAAAGCCAGATATTGTGGATAATCTTCTGCCAGACTTTGCCATCGGGTAAGTTCCATTCACTACCTCCTTGAGACGGCTAATCGCTTACGATTCTCTTCGGAAAAGTTGCCGGCGGTCGACACCCGGTAACGGGTACCTGGAGGCGCTCTGCTCCAGCAAGGTCGAGGTTGTGTGGGGAGAAATTGATAGCTTCGTTACTGATGGCATCAAATCTGCTTCGGGAATCATCTATCCCGTCGAAACTATCATCTGTGCCACTGGGTTCAACATGAGCTTTTGCCCGAGATATTCCATTCAAGGGAGACATGGGATCGACCTGCAGAAGAAGTGGGCACAGAACCCGGAGTGCTATCTTTCCGTCTTCGCGGCGGACATGCCAAATTATTTCATGTATCTTGGACCAGGCAGCCCGCTGGGGCATGGAAGCGTGGTAAGCTCGCTGGAGCAAGTGACGGAGTACATCGCCAAGTTCATTACAAAGCTCCAGACCCAGAACTATAGTTCTGTGGTACCCAAAGCGCACATACCACGGGCTTACAAAAGACAGACGCTTGCCTGGGTGGAAAAGACTGCGTGGACAAGTCATTGCGTGAGTACCTACAAAAACGGCCGCCTAGATGGCCCTGTCATTGCTCTCCACCCGGGGTCCCGTCTTCAGTTCTTCGAGCTTCTCAGCAACCCTAGATGGGAGGACTTTGAGTGGACAAGTCTCTGCGATGATCCAGATCTGGGCTTTGCTTGGATGGCAAATGGATTCACTGTCGACGAGTGCGATTCGAGTTGCATGAAGGATCTAACGTGAGCATATCCAGCTTTAATTGGCATCATAGCAAGCTAACCTACGTACCAGGTGGTTCCTCCCTCCCGTGTCAGTGAAAGATCATATACGTCTAAGTCCTTCCAGCACAGTTAATGGCGTTAAGACGAACGGGGAAGATGTGGCCCCAGAGAGTGTCCAGTCAGTCGCCCTCAACGGGCCAGAGGAAGTGGTAGTTGTATGATGGTACCTCCAGAGATAGTTCATAGGTACATACCTGGGCAGTGATCGTGGGTATGGATTTCACATAATTAAAAAAAAAATCATGTTAAAAATCGTATATGACGAAGTAGAGTCATTGTGCAGGGCCAGCCCTCGATATCCGGCATCATATCTAGTTCGTTTCTTTTGCCAGAAATCTTGTGCTGCAGCGAGGCTTTAGGGTCTACCCAAAGAATCGTGTGGTCTTTACCTCAGAAATCTGCGCATCGTTTAAATGTTGTGATATTATATTATCGTATCTTGATCATTGTGCTTGTTGCGATGAGTGTATTACCTGCATCATTTGAGCTACAAATGAGAATATATGTATTAGCATTACCATTGAAATATGTGCAAAGAGCGTACGAGATATTCAGAACGTTGTTTGTGGGAGCGCGCTGCTTGCGCATGGCAGATTTAGGATACGCATTGAAGGTGGCCATGCGCGTGCGAAACTAAAATATTGACAGCTTCAGGATCATGCCGAGAGCGAATGACAGGCATTGGACATGTAGGTATGATGCGACGATAGCGATCCTAAAAATGCCCCATTTTTTTATATTGACTTCTTCCCACTTTTATTTTTTTTCAGGATCCACTTCACGTTCAGCTTGGCGTACTTCTGTAAGTCGCTTTCGGGTTCGGAATTTTGGGATCCAGCACTGGCCGCATGTACTGCACCTCGATGCAGAAGATCTGTGGAATCTCGCGGGCCGAGGTAGATATAAACCTGTCCCACACCTTCAGCTCGCCAGATCCCGTGCTGAAAAACGGCCTCGCTCCATGAAGAAGTCGCGACACTTATGTACTCGGTATCGCTGAAACACGACTTAAGGGCGACGGGACCTAAAGGTAGTCACTACATACCCGAGAAGGACTATGTTAGGCACATACCAGCAACAACATCAGTAATCATATAGGTTGGAATCGCTAGTACTGGCGCTGAGTCCATGAGAGAAGCATCCCAGATACTAGGTACTAAGTTACGTCTCCAACTCAATAGCATCATATCTTGCATATGCTCATTTCTTTCCGTTATATGCTGCAAAATAGTTGGTATAAATATCCTCAGGGGATTTGCTTACTGATAACTCAGGGGCATCATAACTGGTTACCTCACTTTATCTCATTTGGTAGAAAAAAATACGCGCGGACAGTCAACCGAGATTCTAGGAAGCAGGATTGCGATGTACACAAGTTCTATTCTCATCTGAATATAACTATACCAAAACTGAATATGTATGGAGAAATTTGTAAAGGTTACCGCTTGGTTACTGGACCACCAGAACCTGGCACGAATCCAACTCTCGAAAAACAACCGTGCAGGGAAACGCTCAGGTGGTAATCTACGGCTGGCGCGGGTTCCTGGGGCAGGATGTACCAACGCAGCAGGTGACACTGCTGCCGCCGCATACACCGTTTCCGCTATTTGCTGAGCTGTCGTTCGGGTAAGTATATGCGGCATGGGCGCACGGAGCGAAAAACGTGGCTGCAGGCCCGTTGGCGACGTCACGGTTGGGGTTCTTGCACGACCCGACGCCATTGTCGTTGGGGCATTTGTTAAGATCCCACAGATACCTGTTGCAACCTGCGATTACGCCGACATCGCAGGAGCATGTGATGGGCAGCGAGAAGCCTGTCACGTACGAGACGTTGATATCGAACTTCTTTCCTCCCCACTGGGCGCCTTGATCGATATAAGACGCTTCGATCAGAGACTCATCTCCCCTAAATGTTCGTCCGCCTCCATTTTCAACAACCTAAGAAGTTATCAGCTTTTATTCACTCCTTCAAAGGTGTCTCCGGGGGCCGAAGTCACGTCCCATTCGCAGCGCCCATGCCAAAGCCCCGTTGGGCATAACAGGCGCTACCGGGGAAGAAGAGTTATTAGGAAACGAGAGGTACTTGCCGCTACATTTCCGCCCCAACCGAGAGGGACGTGAAATTCCGCTTTGCCGCCGTTGGGAATCACGCCGGCGCCAGGATTTGGGGTCGGTGCCGGGCCGGGATTGTTGGCGTGGTATGTTTGGATGTCGTGGCCGAATTGGTTGGTGATGGTGATGGTCCAGTATGCCGGGGCATCCGCTAGCACCTGAAAATCGCCCTGTACCCGAGCCGGAGCTCCAGTGACCAGCGGCGGGGCCGGCGCATCAGTTGCCAGTGGTCCTGAGGTTGCAGTGGCCAATGCGGCGGAATACGCCTTCCAAGAGTTCAGGAGATCAATGGCGCCGCCCTTGGCGACGCTTGCCGGGTCAACGACACCAGGTACCGAAGTATCTATCGCGTCATCGCGGGCAACCACGTTGCCCCTAGGAGCAGCTAGGGCCGTTGAGGCAAGAACTAGCACGGCGGAAAGGGTGGTTTTGGTCAACATTGTGAGTTGGAATTTCCAAGTACAGGGCTCTCGGTGGTCGACGAAAAGGACTCGTATGCTCTGCAGCTAACGAAACTTCTCGAATGAGTCCTCGTTGATATGGGCTTGAAAAGATTGGGTCGTGAGCAACAATGTCAGAATTCGGTCTCGAGTAGACCAAGGGATTACCTTATATACACTCGGAGCTCTCGCTCACTTCTGTTAGCCTTGAGCTCAAGGAAGCTGGCCTTCGGGTTGCCAAGAAATCCACGATGGTCTAAACACGCAAATGCAACTGTAGAAACGTACGGTGGCCTAACTTACCCCTGGTTACCTTTCTTCCTTTTGCGGCAAATGACTACGACCGGCCGGTTGTGGCTTTAATCGCAGTAACTACGGCCAAATAAATCAAAACTAACATGGCCAAGCGCAGACTAGTTCCGGATGAAGCGATGCTTTCCCCTGGTGAAGTCAGCCTCAGGATCGTGCAAGCCGTCGCCAAAAGACGGCTGCAACATAAACCCGTGGCACGGATGGTGAATAGCGCCGAAATAAGTCGCACGCCAATTGCATTAAGGGCTACCAATGCTTTTTTTTATTGAGCATCGTGGACAGTCGCTGCGCAGGATGATCCAGCTCACTCGCCTAACGGCTACAGGCAGGGATGCAGATTGTTGGATGGCGCAGGACCCAGAGACTAGAGTCGTGCTCGCTGCCTTGGCAGGGGCAGGGGTTTTTTGGAAGCTCTGTATTGCCAATAGATCGACGTGCGAGTAGGCTCGTCTTCCTAAGATGGAATCTTGCTGAGTTTCATCCTGAAGGATCAATATGGCGCACAGTAAAGTCTTTTAGGGCCATTATACGCCCCAGTGTTGGTGGCACTGCCAATGTCATGGACACCCCGGCCTAACCAAGGTAGGCACCTAGCCGTGCCCCAGGTGAGCGGGCAAGCAGGCAGGGATCGCGAATTGGCAACGCTCCAGCACTATTGCGCCAGTCACAGTGATGCGACGCCATAAAAAGCAGGACAAACGAGGAATCGAGGGAATTTTCTACGGACTTCCATCAAGGAGACGCCCATAGCATTGTTTGACCAGGCTCGCTCGAAATTTAGACCCCCCCTTGAGAAACATGGGCAAAACCCACACGGTTTCCATAGCCTAAGCGGTATTCCGACAAGTTACCGACCTTCATACTTTGTCATGTAAAGAGAGGTTATACCAGGGTTCTTTAGTCCCGGTCAGCATCGGTTGCCTAATCAGAAGTTCTTGGAATTAACTATCTCAAGCCAAATTGCTGGTGGTTTCATCGGATCAGATAAATCTAGGTGACCATTTAGGATCGCGAATCCATCTTTAGCAAGCGTTCCGCATTGCCGAAAGCAATCATCTCCCATTCCTCCTCCGTCACTAGCCCGCTGGTCTTCAACTCTCCCATAAAAACGCTTCCATTCATGCTGTTCCCAAACGGGTAGTCGACGCTGTACATGATTCTGTCCACTGCCGTGTTCCGCAGAATTGTCCCTAATGGATTCAAACTGAAGAAACCGGCCGTCGTAATCCAGATGTTTTGCGCGTAGGTCTCCAAGAGGCTGAGTCTGGTAGTATTCTTCGGACTGAGAAACGCATTGGCTCGTTCAAGCATGAACGGTACCATCTCTCCCATGTGTCCCAACACAATTTTAAGGGCCGGGAACTCCGCAAACACCCCTGCAGAGTACAGCCTGAGAAAATGCAGGCCGGCATCTTGATGCCAGCCCCACGCAACGATACCTAAGTCTGCGGCCGTCGCTAGCGAGAAGTCAGGGGGATTTGAAGGTGCGTAAATGCCCACACCGATATCTATTATGTTGTCCGGTGTTGGGAAGACGGGGTGCAAATAGATAGGGACGTCAAGTTCGACAGCCTTGGCCCAGAAAGGGCGGTAGGCGTCGCCATCGTAGTAGGTGCCATTCGGGAGGTGCGTATCGACGAGAGCGCCGACAAAGCCAAGCTTCGTGACGCATCGCTCCAGTTCTGCGGCTGCCAGTTCCGGAAAAGTCATGGGAAGTGCGGCAAAGGCTGCGAATCTTGCTGTGTTGTTGGATATCGCGTTCGCCAGCTGATTATTCGCTGTGGATATGAGAATCGGCTTGTCCAGAGCTGCTGGATCGCTGGTGTGAGACACAACCTGCTTCCTGATATTGTTCGCAGTCATGCTTTCAAGCCGTAGGGGCCCAAGATCTCGGAGGTGACCTAGAAAGTCGGTTGGAAGACTGCCATTGATGAGGAGCTGCGCACCAACGTTGGACAAAGTCGAAGTCGAGAGAGCGGGAGACAACCAGTGCTCCTCGAGAGTGACAAAAAGAAGGGAGTCATCAAGGTGACCTTTGACCACAGCAGGATTAAGAAAGAATACACATATGAGCACCGCCCACGCAAGAATGCTAGACATGTTTGCTTCAAAGCGCCTGCTGTCTGAAATCGATTGTAGAATTGAACCTGCTGCCGCATTTAATGCTGGTCTCCGCCATTGGGACTTTGCACAATGAGGGTCAAAAAAAGGGCCAAGAAGATATAGCTAGACAAAGGGCAATAGCTACACCCTGAGAGAATGCACAGCGCCCTCTTCGCCGTTCTAGGCCGGAGAAGGTGGGTAAGCTGACTGAGTGTAATTGTCTAGAATCTTCGCGATTTGTTGACAGACAACTGAGCTTTCCCCAGATGAGCCAAGAGCGCGTTAGAGTCATTAACACCTTCGTTGAGAACTCCAAGAAAGGAAATATTCTAGGTGTGTAAGATGAGGTCGCGCAAATTTTTAGATCCATTGACGGTATAATTGCCTAAGATGGCATAATTGGAAACAGTGAGTTCATCGGCTTAGTAACGTACTGGAGTTGTCTTTCCTTCTCAACATAGGATGTTACCTATTCACAGCTAGTGAAGGTATGGAGGTTATGGACGGCTAGTATCAGTCTAATGCAGGTTGGGCGAATGCCCATCCATGAGCCACTCATCCCAACACTACACTCTCATGTCATTGGCACCTTAGGTTACGTACTTTACCTTGCCTCCTTGGTCATTTATCACACTAGTCAGCAGTTCAATTAACCCTAACGATAACTACCACTAATATTGCGATACACCTCGAATGTCATATGAGACAAGGATAGAGTTTCCCCTTCCAATCTCTATAGTGATACAGAGCCCACGCGATGAATGCACAGTTCGGGAAACGTGTTTAAAGGAGCTAGGCATTGAGAAGACTCGGTGTATAATCGCCTTTATGCCTGCGAGAATTGCAAGACGGTCCTGCGCCTCACCACTCCTCATTTCGTAGGCGATATTGACTAACAGTAGGATTCTTGCTACGCCTCGTCTACCGGCGTCTCCGAATTGCTCAGATTTTGTGGGGCAGCGATTAGACGGACGAGGGTTCCAGAAATCGCTGTTCACTTGGTAGCCGAGCTTTTGGGTCTAGCAGTAACGAATCTAGCTCAGCTGGGTTCTCCGCTAGGAAACGGTTTCTTCATGCCCGTGAGACTGATGCGCGAAGGCCTCGCTCTCCAGAAGAAGTTTGCTGGCTTTTTCTCATAGCTCGAACTTCTCGGAGCTTAACAGAGGCTAAGGAGGACATGTAACTCAAATTAATGGCGTGTGTCTAACTCCACAATTGGCTTTCTGTTGCTTCTCATATTACGATATGCAGATCTTGTGCAGAAACAATCTATGCCTAATACAATTTCTAGCAGCTTGCTCAATGCCCTTAAAGCTGCAGGCCTGTTCTCTCCAACGTATTGTAAGCGGCAATACGCTGCCTGATCATCTTACCATAACGATACAGAACAAACGTAGTGAGGTACAGCACCATATTTACAGCGGCTATCTTCATGACCACTGTGAGCATGTCGTCGCGAACGATCCAGTCGTTAACGACCCAAGTCCAGATCCACGCAAGTAGAGACTTCAAGGAAGCGACAACCACCATAAGCTCGACAGAAAGCTAGCGATTGCCTAATTAGCAAAATGGTTAAGCAAGCAGCTAGATGGTTGTATACGTACTTCTGTGTGGCAATCAAGTGCATAGCTCATTGCCAGCATGGCTCCCAACTGTGCACCGGTGGATTAGATGCCATAGCCAATGATTAGCGCGATCCAATGAGTATTGTTTTAGTACGTCAACGTGGTTATCAACGCACGGAAGAAGGTCAGCACAGCAGCGATGGCGCAGATCGGGAGACGGATTTCGGGCTCCCTAATACCGTCATTTCTCTTTGTACAGTAGTTTGCAATGATGTCAGCCAAAGGACCACATAGCCACGTGCCCACCAGAGAGCCAACGAAAGGCGACAGAAAGACGAGACCTTGTGCCTGTGAGTCGAACCTGTACTGCGGCGCAAATAACTGTGCGACCGTGATTGCAAATATGACATTCCATCCCAGGGCAGCACCATATATGAGGCAGGCCTAGAGGATAGTTGGGTAGGTTCGGAGTACAAGGGGCGAAGAAAGTCCTTAAGCAAGCTGGCATTTGATTCGGGGGCTTCCTAGAATGCGTGCTCGCGAATGAAACTCTTCTTCGGCACTTGATGGATAGACTCTTGTTCTAAATCCGGTTGCGATGTCTTTTTTTCAATCTTTATTGCCTCCCTTAGCGTCGTTCTCGGCCACGCTAACGCCATTCCGGTGGATGACGGGCTGCACCCCCTGGTAATTCGTTTCGGGCATAAAGAAGATCATCGTTACGGAATTGGCGAAATGAAGATGGCGGCAATGTAATAAGCCCACCCCGAGCCTAAGGCCTGGTAGATAATGGCTGAGAACTACGATCAAGTTAGCCTGGTGTTGGCCACCGTCCACCGCCCTCACTACGGCAGTGCCTTACCATCGGCCCCAGCTCATTGCACCGCGAGGCTACAAAGAGAAACCATGGTTCTTCGGTGATGGAGAAAGAAGATATCGCTCACGGTGCTGGGAACAATGGACTCGATGGGAATCTCGACCAATCCCAAAATGGCTCGTTCTCCGACTAGCTGTGTGTAGGAGGCATGGGTGGCGACTCCCAGCCATATGCAAGCAACCCCCATTAGCGTATTAGACAGCAAATATATTGGCCGGCGCCCAAACTTGGTCGCAAATGGCCTTCAGAAAGTGCTGGTCAGCGCGGTGTCGAGAGATTGGGACCGTCGCTGCCCTTGCGCAAATAGCCTGTTGCACTCACATCCAAAATACTGTTCCGCCTTTTGGCAGACAAGTGTGACGCCTGCAGAGTATGCAATTCGCGGCAGAGACTCCTCAAATCGATCAGATAGCGGCGCTTCCAACCATACTTTTGTCGGCCCCACACTAGCTCATAGTTTTCAGATAGCTTACGGAGGGAATTGCCAGTACGTGCTATTGTTTATTTGCCGCTGATTCTTTGCGATACCTAGAACGACAGTTGTGACAGCTATATAAGGAAAATAGTTCCATAGGGTTGAATAAATCTAGGCCCCTTGTGCTTGCACCGTTATTTGCAGTAGCGGGAGGCCGCTCTTGCGAGATGAGACCCAAGACAGCGCTTTAATCTCCGAATTATACTTCAAGTTTCTTTCCAATGTGTCCGGTAGTAGCTGAGTGGCAGCCGTTGGGGACCGTCAACCTCGCGGCGCTTAGCCCAGTGGCCTGGGGTCAAACTGTCTCTGGGCGTAATACTTATATCGCTTGGCGGCCGTAAAACGCCAGCGCTTACCCTGCCAGATGAAGACGAAAGAAAAGAGCAGGATGACAAGACCAAGGACGCCGATGATGTTGAAAACGTTAGCCATGCCCACGGCGGCAATCCAAGGGGTCATAGCGAAGACAAAGATGGTGCTAAACGTGTTGCGAGCAAATGTCAACCCCACTAACGCATCTCCTATAATCTGATCAGCCATGAGCGGTCAGCTCTGTTTCGTTTTAAGGGGGATGCCAAAACAAGAACTTGCCTCATTATACGCATCCGTCATGTACGTCAGCGCAATGCTAGACAGTGGCGCCCGTCCAAAATGGCACATTGCACTCGCGACAGCAACGGCAATCCAGGACTCGCCATCTTGTAGCGCATAGCCGAACCAAAAGGCACCAGCTACCTGGAAGGGAATGAAAGGTATAAAGATCCAAAGCCTCATCTCTGGCTCATAAATACCGCCAGTCCTCTTGGCAAGCTGCAGTATTATCCAGTCGCTGATGGGGCCACAGGCGATCGAACCGAGAGTGTTGCCAATGAACCCGGCGAGACTCATCAGGCCGATTCCAGTCGAGGTGAAATTATATGGAGGCTCCAACATGTAAGTTGCCATGGCGGCGCTCATCACTGCCCCCCAGGCGAGAAGAATGGCGTATACTAGGGACATGTAGGCTACGCCGGGGATAGTGAATAAAATCTCAAACGGTTGCCACGAGTGGCGGGCAAACTTGGTCCAGTGGCCAGGAGTATCCGTTGTGAAAACGAGACGCTGCCAGTAGCTCCGGCGGGGCAGCGTTAGATCGATGCATAGCTCCGTTAGGTAGAGTTTAGACTTTGCCTCCTCGGCCTGAAGTTGCTTCTCAGCGTCTCTTGGCGTTGTATTGGCAGCAGGCGCACTCTGAATTGCGTCCTTATCGTTCTTCTCCAAGACAAGTCCCTCAGGCGACAGTTGCTTGTTGATCACTGTTGCTACACGATCGTCTTCGACCTGGAGGGCACTAGCCCAATGGAACTTGGACTCCTCGAAGAGGAAGACAAAGAGCAGCGTCTCGATACCGAAGATTATGGCAAGCCACCACCAAACCCAACGCCATCCTTGTGAGTCCGTTATGAAGCCCACAGCTACCGGTGCTAAACTTCCACCCATGTTGCTAATCCAGATGTAAATGGTGTTCATGACGCCGCGCTGGTGGACAAAAAACACATCGGCCACCGTCATTTGGACCATACATTCGGCTAGACTACCAAGCCAGCATTGCAGAGCGTTGACACCCCACCAGTCGCCGGCCGTCTGCGTCTCAGCGCCCCAGACCATGATCCCGAGTTGCGCCACGCTGCTGAGGACATAGATCGGCCGCAAGCCATACTTAAGCGCAAAGGGAATCAACATGAATGAACCTAGGGCGAGTGTCGCGCAGCCGATAGCCCACGTATCGTTCAGAGTCTCGGTACTAAAGTTGAGCTCGTCGCCCATGGGACCCCAGGTGGGAGTCGAGGCGCTGATCTGCGCAAACACGATCATAGCGTAGAAGCATGCGAGTCCGAAATTGGTATATTTGCGCCAAAGAGGCCAATTTAGCGGATCATTAGGGTCACGCGTTGGACGTGGCTGTAAGACAATCTGGGGTTTCTCATTGTCCTGGCCCAATATCTCCAGGCGTATCGTGCCAGGGGGCCATGCTGGGTCGACGGCTTCGTTTTCAGCCATTTTGATATAGCTGGATCAAGCCCCACTTCAAGTTTCTTGGAGTTCTTCTACCATAAATGTATATCCATCGGGCGCGTCTCTACTCCTCATATAAGCCAGAGGCCTTCGAAGTCACAAGACTTGGCACATCTACCTTATCTCCAGCGGGGCACATCCTCGCGGGGCGGCTGTTCGATAAGACGGTACGACATGCCCTGTTGAGTAAAGACTCGACACTTCTAGATAAGGCTGCATTTCTATCTGCTGGTATATATCGGCACTTCGGATTTCTGTATACCGTTCCGTATCGCTTATTATATCGATCGGCTACGTATAGCCTGCTCTTATAGGCCCTTGAGATGTAGCTGCGCCGGCAATATCGCCTTCAGGCGGTCGGAGAATAGGACCGAGACAAGTAGGGACGCGTCTGTGCATAGGAAATGCCAGACCACTGATCTGAACGGCAGCGTGGAAAGCTAGGCTAGAGCGAAAGTCGGCCTCCCGACGGAGCGAGCCGCTCTTGGTCGTCGATAGCTTCAACGGGCGCACCTGCGGATATAATGCGGCATTCATCATCCGATGGGGTCAAGCTAAACCTAGACCAGCCTAGAAGCGATAGCTTGAATGCTAAGTAGCTCGAATAAAAACTCTGGCCCCACGCTAGAACTTGTTGGCTTTTTATTGGTCTGAATGGGAGTAAGTACCGAGTCGGAGTTTTCTTTTCCAAATCTGGTAAGTTAACTATGTTAATGCCGACTCTCCACTCCGACGCTAAGTTCAAACCACCTGACACCTAACTATCTGAGGCGGACCCTGACAGCATTCCTAGTGCTGCTTTAATGTTAGGACCCCATGGGTAGAATTTCCGACGCGAGGTAGAAACATCAGTTTTGAAAGGGTCGACAGTCTTGCATTTCTAGAAAGTATCTATATATTATATTACCGCGCACTGGCTCTTTTCAGAAAGCACATCACCCACGTCGTCCGCTGGAAAGGACAATTTTGAAGCTACCTAGCCTCACCTGCACTAATACAAACAGTTCATTGGCCCAGTTTGAAGATGGCGAACGACGGAAAGGATTCCACCCTAGGTGCCACCTCCAAGCTCGAATTCCTAGAGTGCGAGGACGCAACGGCCGCCCTAAATTCCCAGAGTCATCTTCCCGAATATATCAGAGCCATGACACCGGAGCAGCGTCGGCAAGCTGAGAAAAGGCTAGTTCGTAAAATTGACCTACGTCTCATGCCTCCGATTGTAGTCATGTATCTACTCAACTACATCGACCGCAACAACATTGCCAGTGCTGTCCTAGGAGGCATTAGCGACGATCTGAAGCTCGTCGGTAGTCAATACCAGACATGTAAGTAGGCAAGTGTATGCAAGTGTACCCCCTGCTTCGTTAACCATGGAATTTGGATCTAGGTGTATCGATCCTCTTCGTCGGATATATCCTGATACAAGTTCCTAGCAATCTACTTCTAAACAAGATTGGCCGGCCCGCACTATACCTCCCGGGTGTCATGTTCTGCTGGGGCTTGGTTTCGGCAGCTACTGCCGCGGCTCAAAGCTTCGGAGGCCTTCTCGCGCTCCGATTCTTTCTTGGCTTCGTCGAGGCACCATATTTTCCCGGCTGCCTGTTCTACCTGAGCTCCTGGTATACCAGGAAAGAGCTCGCTTTACGGACAGCCCTGCTTTACTCAGGATCACTCCTGGCCGGGGCGTTCTCCGGCCTCATATCGGCTGGCATTGTTTATGGTATGGACGGTCTGGGAGGGCTGAGGGCCTGGCGGTGGCTGTTTATCATCGAGGGGGGTGTTACAACCATCATCGCTCTCCTCGTAATTCCGATTCTGCCCAATTTCCCGGCCACCACCAAGTGGCTGACTGATGAAGAAAAGGTACTCGCAATTTGGCGACTAGAGGAGGAGGCCGGTCAGCAAGACAGCGACCCATCTGCTTCTAAGCAAGGTTTCTGGCTTGGACTCCGGTTGGCTATTTTAGACTCGAAGACATGGGTATTAGTACGTCCAAGACCCTCATGGCAGCGTTGCGGATATAACCAGCACAGACGTGTGATCTTTTAATGACTGCTAACTTGAACATAGATGGCCATTCTATTTTGCATGATCTTTTCTGCATCCGTGACCAATTTCTTCCCGTCGGTCGTGGCTACACTCGGTTACAATCAGGTAACCTCACTTCTACTAACCGTACCTCCATATGCTCTTGGCCTGCTCACGACATGCCTGGGCGCCTGGCACGCCGACCGCACCGGAGAACGCTATCTTCATGTTACCCTACCTCTCTTGTTAGCGGTGGCTGCTTTTGTAATTGCTGCTACCACGACGTCCCTCGCACCACATTATCTCAGCATGATGCTCATGATCTCCGGCATCTACCCTGGCTTTGTGGTCGCACTCGGATGGATCTCCAACACCGTCACCAGACCTCCAGCCAAACGTGCAGCGGCCTTAGCACTCATCACTGCTGTCGGAAACTCCAGCAGTATTTACGCAAGCTACATGTTTCAATCTTTCATGGCGCCGCGGTATATCTTAGCCATGACAATGTGTTCCGTTGGCTTAATCCTAGCCATCGTCAGCGCCTCGATCCTCCGGTTCCAGCTGTGTCGACTCAATGGAAGGCTCGAGCGAGGCGAGCATGTTGAGGGTGTAACGCGGCTAGGTACCGACATTGGGCGTGATTTTCGCTTCTTGGTCTAGTTGCAACTGGAACCCAACGACAGGTAAGGGGGCAGCTATTCACTTTACTTTGGGAATTGCAGTTCAATGGGTGATCGTCAATTGACCGTATCTAGCTAATTCGTGAATCGATGCATAAATATCGTACATCATTTACTAGGAATTATGCCACTATCGTGCCCCTGTGCGCCTTTCAACTTGGGTGAGGCTGAGAAGGCTATTGTCCTCGCTCTGAGGGATGCTATCGAACCACGGCCAAAATGAGCCTGGTACATCATCCATGGTGGTGAAAAGGCCGTTATCCAATCCTAATAGAGGGTCTTCTGTGACCCCATATAGCGAGGCTATATCTAGCGATGTGTTGGGTGTTACAGCGTTAGACAAGTCGATGCGCGCTACTCGCTGCTGGACCTCAGCTCTCAACTCATCGAGCACTAGCGAATATCGTAAACTAGGCGCGTTTCCTCGAATTGCTTCCATCAATCTATCCTGTGCATTCTGAGCTAGGCAGAGCAAATCTGCGGCTTCTTTGGTAAGGCCATGTTCGAGTTGTAGGGTGCGGAGGATGTACAGGTATAAGATCGATATGGCATTGAAGGTGATATTTTGCGTAAACCAGTAGATCTCGATTTTTTGGCTCTCATTTGAGAACCGGATCACCTGCTCGGCGAGCTTGGTTGACGCGTCCATGCAGGCCCGGACTGACGCCCCCAGTGCCGCGTGCCGGGTTGTCGGCCCGCTATCAAAGTGGAAGAGCAATGAGGGCCGGTTAATCAGGACCACAGCGTGGAGATAGAAAGTATTTAGGACAACCGCCTGGCGTCTGAATACTGGGATAAGGCTGTGAGGATGAATCGTTCCGGAGAAGAGGGGCGAAAGCTGCGTCTTCCACTCGTCGAGAGCCGTCTGGTTCTGCTGAATCGAGTCAAAGAGTGCCGTGCTGCTCTGCTCGTAATGGGATCGTATTGCCTTGTCGACAATGCGGGAGAGAGTTATATGGGCAATGGTAGCACTAAGTGTGCAATCTCCATTAGCATCGTCCTGAGGCGGCACACCTCGGCCTATCTGGGGTAGCTCTCTGTCATCAATCTCCAGCGGCATATCTTGGGATGGAAGGTTTTCTTGAATCAACACTGGACGCCCCAAGGCAATGCTGATGTATTTGTCAGTAGCATAGACAGACCAAAAAGTACGACGGCGAAGCTCGCTCTCTAGCGAGATCTCCGCAATCCCCTGCGAGTGTCGATAACTGCGGTGGATACCCATCGCGAAAGTCAGTTGGACGGTGGTTCCGAAGGCATACCATGCTTCGTTGGGGCGAGACGAGCTTATGAGATGGTGGACCTGGATAAGGCGTGCTTGAACCGACTCGAGAGTGGGCGGGCCGCGTTCTTGCCCCAAGAGACTGTTCGCTTTTCTGAAGAGTGCTTCCGTTGAGATGGGGGACCCGTCTCCTTTCCGCAGCGATTCTAGCTCTGCGGCCGTGAGATACAGTGAGCCATGCGCCAGGACCATATAGCATATGCTCAGTCGAGCTGCCCCGTGAGAGGCTCGGCCGCCTTCAGCGACTTGCTGGAGCCAGTCCATCACCGTCGGCATGTGGAGGAAACGGTATGTCGCCATAGCCCTTTCAAAATATACTGCACAGAGGAGCTTGCACGTTTCCCAGGAGCCATCGCCTAGTGGCTGGTCGAGATCCCCAGGATCGGGCTCTAGCAGTACGGCATCGCCGTATGCAAATATCGTTGGCGCATGGGTCGCTCTCTGGCCGAGCGAATCTTGAAGCGTCTTTTTCACGCGACCCAACCTGGCCCACGCCCTATAGATCCACGAGTATGGCGAGAGCGGCTCCAGCGGATTTCCTACCGGATCCTCGCTACCCAGCTCGGCCGTCCACGTCTTTGAGGAGCGCACAGAGCTGGGTTCTAAACTTTGCTGTGAATCCGGGGCAGGGGAGCTCTGCATTGCCGGTCGAAGCCCATGGCTACTGCTGGACACTAAGAGTGTCTCTGTTTCGGACGTGTGGCTACCAGGTGTGACAGGTTCTGTAGCTTGATCCTGCCTTCTTGGCCGCTTCGTCCCGACAGCCCCATTAGTTGCCTAAGTGTCGACGGATGTTCAGCCTTAAACCCTATACTTCCGTGAAAAGGGGGAATGAGACAAGGTAGCAACAGCTTGGGTTGAGGCGAGACCAAAGGCCTAGGAAGATACGATAGTGAAGAAACCGGAGGTAGCGGAGGGGAGTTGACCATATAGGTTCACCGGAGCTTGGAGCAACGTATCGGGCCTGTGAGCACTTACGGAATCGTGGGGAAACGTTCGCTGGAACGTGTATCTCTGTCGGGGTTGAAAATAGCACTCGCGCTGTAGCCTGCAGCATTGATCGCAAGGCTTATTGCCGGAACATCGCTTCTTATGCCTCCGGCAACTCTCGCATGCCCGTCTGGTTGACACGCTCATCTTCCATCAATGCGCACCATCGGTCACATCGACTCGAGAAGCGGACAACGTGCAAGAGTTGGACTGGAGTTCCAGTGGCAACGCGGGGTTTGGGAGTAATTTGCGGGGTGCTCCAGACCCTGCTAGCACCGGACGGGCCTGGCTGACATTAGGGGACTACAGTGGGGAACCCCGGCTCGAGCAGCCTAAACCCTCAGGAATGGATCCCCACAGGCGTAAGAAATGCGCCTGGGCTTGGCGCGTCCTTCCGACGCGCTGCGCAAGAGTTAAACTCAGTCCTAGTAGAAGCCTCTACCCTTGCCCAAAAGCTAAAATGGGAGGAGTAATTGGCCCAATGATCCTCTCTGTCGTGCTCCTTCTGATGCTGACTACATGGTTTCCAGATGAGAGGAAGCCTCGAGCTAATATCGGTCGCAATCTGTGAGTTACCTTCGAAGCGCACAGGCAGGCGGCTAGTAGAGGCGTATCGGAGAATCGTCGAATTTCTTGCCACACACGAGAACATCTTTTCGGCCTAGTGCGACCGGGGGGAGCGTCGGAGACTAAAGCGCAATTTCCCTCAGGATCGGTGTTTCTCGCAACGGCTGCATTGTACGCTCCAAGGCACCGGGCTAGGGTGACTCGCAGAAAAGGCCTTTACACCAACTACTTGCTTTTGGTGAGCTTCACCATGCTCTGGCAGGAAGCAGTGGTTCCATGTCGCGGGGCAGAAATCTAACCATATAGACTACAGGTGCATTCCTACCTCCGTGTAATGCTAAGCGGTGCGAGCTACAACGCCTGTAGATGCCCCGTGAATAAATAGCCCCGGAAGAAGATCATATCTCAGCGCAATTACCTACCTGACTGCTTACTTACCTTAAAGGTAGATAGATATAGGTGTCCCAAGGTATTTTCCAAAGCCGAGCACCTGACCTATTCGGGAGATAGTGGGGAAATTTCCGCAGATTTTCCGCTCCAGTTGGAAGTGCGGGGCACTGAGGCCGGCAAGCGGGGTAGGTCGGTGTTACTGGAGACGTCGGCGCCCAAGCACGATCCCGCCGCGGATGCTTGCTGCCCCAATGAGAACAAGAGGCGATGCCTCCTTTAGCTCCCAAAACCCCCTCTCTGTTTAAGGATAAAAGAACGACTCTAGTTCATATCTTTACGAGATTATAGCTAGAATAGTCATGGATAAGTTCATAGATACGTTTTAGCATCGTATTCTTTCATCCTTGCACCATATCAGCGTTCTTTCCCCAACAACCCTTAGCACCGGCCCTCCCAGACATAGCAAAGGATGGATGCTCTTCTCCGAACCTCTCTGCCCTTTCAAGTCTCGATAGCGACGCTGTCTGGATATGCTGTGACCCTTCTCTTATTTGCGGCCATCGGCGTGTCTAAGCCCCCCTTCTGGATTCAAGGGAAACCACGCCATAGCTTCAACGGCATCGGATACTAATACATACAGCAGCTGTCTGTTGGACACACCGGGACCGGGGCTTCTGGGCATCCTCCTCCGCTAATGCAAGATGGATCAAGTCGCCAAAAGGAAGAATGTTTACAGGCAATCTTCAGGAGCTTCAAACCAACGGCGCTGCTAGCTGCAAGGCTTGGTACTCTCTCTACACGCGATACGGTCCTGCTTACGAGATGACGATTCCATTCTTCCGCATGCACGTCATCAACCACCCGACATACCTAGAGCACATCCAAAAACATAATAGCAAGAACTACATACGGGGCGCTTTCACGAGGAACGCATTTGAAACCCTCCACAGAAGCAGTATTTTCGTCAGCGACGGCAAACAGTGGCAGATCCAGCGCAAGACCGCCACTCGAGCGTTCACCAAGAGCAACTTCGAGAACCACATCACACAATCTCTGCATCACTGGCTGAACATTTTAATGCGTCTTCTCTCAAACTTAGCCAGAGAGCAGATCGAGTTTGACTTTCAAGAGTTGATGGGCCGCCTCATGTTCTGCCTCTTCCTCGGCATCGCTTTCCATGAGGACAAGCTCGCCCTGGATGTCATGTCCGAAGATCCGAAGTGCCTAAGGACACTCCCAGACTACGTCGAAGCTTTCGATCGGGCTCTCTATTGTTGGTACTCCGATTAACCATGGATATTCCCGCAGCTCTCTGATGGACCTATCTTGCAGTGTTTGACCGAAGGCGACGTGACCCCCTGTGGAGAATCACTGAGAAGCTTTCTGGCGAGGACAAAATCTCGAAGAAAGCCGTCGAACTTTTTTATGGGCAGATCGACGGCATCATCAAAAGTCGCCTTATCGCAATTGAGAATGGCTATAAGCCTAATCCAGACGCGGGGGTTGATCTCTTAGACCTCTTCTTGCAGTCAACCACCGATGTGCATACCTTGGGAGGGATGGTATTCGCGTTCCTATCAGCAGGCCGTAAGTTGTCCAGAATTGGGAGACCTGCTGTTATCTAACAGTGCCAACGATGCAGGTGACACAACTGCGTACACTCTGTCATGGTTCATGAAGGAGATTCACCACAAAGACAACCAGCATCTCGATGCGGTCAATAATATCCGGACTGAAGCTAAGGAGCTTGGACTCGCTGACAGTTACCTACGTTATGGAGATGGATCTGTATGCCAACCCCCCCCCCCGCATTGAGTATACGTAAATCCTAGGAGCACGACACTAAACCATTCTATTAAGAGACTCCGATTCACGAGTGCCATGTGGGACGAAACCGTGCGACTGGATACAGTCTCTCCTGCTGGACAGATGGAGGCAGCCGAAGACGATATTCTTCCCGCAGTCCCCGAGCTTAATATGCCTCCTCGCCATGTGAAAAAGTCAATACCCTAGGCTGGTCTTTTTGAAACAGTTGTCTAACTGTTTAATTCAATAGGGGCGATATCGTCAGCTACCAGAACTATGTTCTCTCCCGAATGCCCGAGGTATGGGGCAAAGATGCCGCTGCCTTCGACCCATACCGATGGTTCACGAAGGATGGGGAGAGTATCTCATATAGCCCATTTAGTGAGCCACAATAAACAATAGTATTGGGAAATCCACGTTACTAATACTAAGATACTTAGAATATCACTCATGGAATGCCGGGCCACGCAGCTGTCTCGGGCGCGCCTTGGCCACATACGAAGGCATCGCCATCGCCACCGCAATTCTAGAACGATTCGATGTCATCCTTCAAGACGATAGTAGGGTATATGAGCCCCTCGCTGCCTTGAACATGGTGAGGCTTCTCTCTTTTGGTCAGTAAATACACGAAAACTAATCGCGTGCATCCCTGCAGGGAATCAAAGGAGGCCTTCTCATGAGAGTGAAGGAGAGAGGTCTCGATACCTGAAGGATTAAGGCGAGGCTAAATTATTGGGGCCCAAGGTTCCCTGATTCAAAATTCTGATTAGCAACTAGGGACAATTTGAGATCTTGCATAGTTCCACGCGGAGCCACCAGGAGAGATAGTAGATACGGGGACTCTAGAAAATGGCACTCCATTTTAGAGGACAGCCGCATTTGTTGAGCTGCAAATGAAAAAAACCGTATATAACGAGCGACGTGGATCTATAGATCTGTTGACATACTATCGAAAACGGATATGCTTGTTCTTCGGGAACCTTTGCCTTGCTCTCCTTTGGCCCGTAGCTCATTAGCGCTTACACCTTGGCCTTCGCTGTAAGAACCTTCACTACTTCAACCTTGGGGCCCCGCTTGACCGCAAGTGTATCCGCACATCCTTGTAGCCTAAGCCTGCTATAAAGTGAGGTTAAGTCTTGTTAGGTTCATCCATGGTTCTTCGTTAAAGAAGAGCACCCACACCACGCTTCTCCGCGCCGACAGCATCTGCAATGTCTTCGTAGGCGCCTCCAGCTCTGAGTGGTGGCTACGAAATATTAGTTTAGTTTTGCTGAACAAGTCTCACATGGGCCTTACGCGTGTGACTACTTCCTCGGCAACATCGCGCCTGGCACCGATAGCATCCGCGATGTCTTCGTAAGCACTTCCTGCCCTAAGCGGTGGCTGTAGCACGTTAGTATGGTCTATCCAAGATATACTATAAATATCCTCACGCGTGTAACGACAGCCTCAGCAACATCGCGCTTGACACCAATGGCATCCGCGATGTCTTCATAAGCACTCCCTGCTCTAAGGGGTGGCTAGGATATATTAGTCTAGCCTCGGACATGGGCATCGGATTCCTTACGCTCGTAACGACTGCTTCAGCAACGTCGCGCTTAGATTCTCAGTTAATATTCGAGAAAGCCGTGCCAACACAATAGAGCTTCAGGGAGGTGCACGTACCACGGCATTCGGAGCGGCAAGTGCTAGTGAGATGCCCGCAAGGGCCGAGAATAGCTCGAACTTCATGTTTGAAGGCGTGAGAAATTGAGTAGGAGTGAAATATAACTCTACCTACCCTTCAGGTGATAAACAGGCGTCTGGGGCTTGGCATGTCTTATACTACGACAGCCTGGGATGCGTGGCCGCCTGTCGGATACCATGCCGTGACCGCTGCAAGCAATGGTACATTAGCAATGCCATATCCCCATTGAGCTAGACATTTGTCCTAGTTAGGTAGCTGGCTCTAGCAAGTGGCAGAAAATCCACCAACAAAACATCACGGTATTGAACTTTGGAGCAGCATTGGTTGATATGAGCGAGATACACAGCCAACCATATAAGCCCTAGACCATCTATGGCATGTCTTGAAACACATCTTGCCGGAACCAGCAAGGTGTGCCTCTCTTATACAGGGCGAGTGTACTGCAGTCATAATCCAGCAGGATTATGCGGCACCGGAAACGCCGCCCTATTAGGCAGGTGGTGAAGAGATCGCTTGTTTCCTTCGCTAAAGACATATTTGACCTGCTCGAATGAAAAAAGCTGGAGCAAAGTCGGGCCTACAAATCTCTGAACCACTTTTCTTCGTTCTTTATGCGATCGTTCCCCGCGCGTGGCTCCAAAACGCGTCCCCATGGAGCACCAATTATGGATAGTTACAGAGAAACTAGGTTGTTGCCAGAAGAAGTCCCCCCACTTGGACAAAAGGAAGGCTTTGACGATGCCTCTGATGATGGGTCAGATTTTGAGGAAGCCCCAATGATTGAGAAAGATGGCAGCCATCGCAGCAGGAAATGGAGGAGTTACTCAAGAACGGCGTTTTCCACCCTCGGGCTGCTATTGATCATTTCACTCGGATGCAACGCAGTTTTGCTGTCGTTTTTCCTCCACGCGCAAGATCTGGATGCTATCAGTGTGAAACACACATCAGAGTACTGTATGCCGCACTCCCACTTACCGACTCCAAGCTTTTGCTCAAGCGTTGTATAACAGGGTCCCCCATCATGGACGGTGTCCGACTTCGTTACGAGTCAGTTCGCTTCGATGGATCCTTTATAAACAAATCAATATACCTTCAGAGCGCCGGACCGGAAGTTGACGAGGCATGGAGTGGACTTGGGATCGATTGTGAGCTATCTTTGCGTCTAGATGGCGAGATCGAGCGCTAAACTTGACAAGTTCGTACAACAGTGGTTCCAGAAGACCGTGGGAGAGAAGCAGGCTTGGATCCATCAGCTGTCAAGGTCCGAAAATCGCAGGGTGGTGGCTATTTGACCAACGTGGAAGTTTTACACCACCTTCACTGTCTGGTATAATCTCGCTCTTTGGAATTCGGACTGGCTTTCTTCGCATGAGTGCTTACTGCTAGTCCAGAACATGATACGCCAGACACTTCCTTGGAATGTTGACTATTACCGCGACAGGGGAGCCGGCGTCTACGAGAACTCTGAACCAATCGTACAGCTTCATGTTGGTAAGCACAATCAGCTATTAGTTCGCCATTCTCTTGGCATGAACTTGTCACGCGGAAACAGGTGCAGAGCTCACAAATCTTAGACCACTGTCTCGATATCATTCGGCAACAGCTTCAATGCTCTAGTGATGTCGGCATGTTTGGACAGCGTTGGATTCAGCGAAAAGGGAAGGAAATGAACGTATTTCCGATCTTTGACACCGTCCATAGGTGCCGCAACTTCGATGATGTCTTGGCTTGGGCGAAAGAACATCAAGCACCAGACGGCTTGGTGGCCGAAGTGCGCGGCGATGACGTCATTATGGATGCATACCATTGATATGCTGTGACTGGGTATCGACTTGATATCGCTAGAAGTGTCAAAGATTGGCAGGCTCTCACAGGGCTACACTGCCTCGACGGCTTTTTCCCCCAACAGAAGAATATCTAGTAAGGCATGCCAGAACACAGGTAAATAGGGCAATTCGAAAACGGGAGATTAATCATCTATCAAAACTCAAGGGATTTCTAGATACAAAGTGGTAGCTCAAGGCGAAGTGGCCTTGTATGGAAGCGAAACGGCGAGACATTTTTTGCAGCTAAGCCACTGAGTCTCGAGGGTTTTTTTTTTAAGCCATCTCCCTAATACCCACGCGCACACAAACTAGAAAAGATTGCTAGAGGTCTTGAAATGTCTCAGATTAAGCTTAGGGACTACTTTATCCGTTAAAATAGGCCGGTTCACTGCAACCTAGCCTTGATCCTGAGATAGCTCGGACCAACCGGCGCTTTGGATTGGCGATTATAATTGTTTGGGGGCATAATATTAGAAGCATTGCCATCTCGATCCGATATTTCAAAATCGAATATAACTAGAAGGTGTGCCATCACAAGGGTGACGACTAACTGAGCCTGCTTCATGCCGACTGTCGCTTCGTTAGCCTGTTCACTCATAATAAATCTCCATGGCGTTATAAGAACTTTTGAAAGCATACTGCATGGATGACGGCCGCTCCCCAGCCAAGATACCCGTTTGGTACTTTCTTGTCCTCTGTACGGTCGGGTAGGTAACGACCCGGATCGAACATCTGCGGATCCCTAAATATTGTAGGGTCCATGTGCAACTCGTATTTATGCCACGCCTAGATCAGCCAGGTTCCGTTAGCAAATTCAGAATTAAATAACGTCGCTCACTTCTTCATACCATGAAAGCTCCATTTGGTACAACCTCTCCTGTATCCCCGATAGGGATATCCATACCGGAGCAGTTGAGTCGGAACAAGGGCTGGCGATCGACGATACGGATAGTCTCTCGGAGGCAGAGATCAATCAGTGGAAATTCGGTCTGCCATGAATTCGTATCAAGCGTAGCTAGAACGTCTGCGGGTGACTGTGTGGGCGTGATGCGGTGTCTAGTAACAACACTGTCTACCTCCGCTCGTGCCCTAGCGAGCCACTCCGGGTTCTGGGCAAGGAAGAAAGGAATCCAGGGGAGTACGACAGAAGTAGATGTCTGGGCGGCAATTACGTATCCGATCACATACTAGTGAAGCGATTAGTATTCGTTATCGAGGGCATTCTCGGCAGTTTCCGACTAGACTGACGGTCACGATATCCCGTGTTGTTGTTCCACGATCTAGGAAATATTGTATAACATCTTCAGCAATAATTCCCATATTTTTGCGCCTCCATATGACCATCGAAATATATAGATAAATTCTGGCACTATGAAATAATCGCAGCAGCTGCTTCGGTGTAATGAGCCACGGGAATATAATTTTCAGTGGAGATGTCGCGTTTTCGAACGCCTTGAAAGCTCTCATGCCGCTTCGCAGGATGGCAGGGTCGTCGGCGACGTCGTGAGGTCCATATATCCTTATCATATTCTGAAAAACAAGGAGAGGGAAGCTATTAAATGGGTTCGTAACCCTCCATTCGGAAATAGCATTTTGAAGTGGAACGACCAGTAATGCCTTCAGAGTGTTATTTGTGTCGGAGACCATGCGCGGGAGGATCTTGTCCATTCTCTCCCTGCGTGTCAAATCAGCAGCGCTCCTTTTTAGAGAGCTTAGAACTGGAATCATCTCATCCAAATTTGTCGGTGGAGAGCCAAAGAATATCATATACCTAAGGTACCAGTGTTGGTCAGCGGCGGAACGAGAGAAACGATAAAGGAGCCCAAGGGGAGGGGCGCTGGCAATACATTAGAATTATTTCCAAAAGAACAAAAACTTACGCTTCCGCTGCCTTTAAATTTGCATTCTCGAAAAATGTCTTTCGGCCTTGGGTCCGTGAGATGCCAACCACCTGTCTCTTGCCGACGTAGAAACTAAAGTTGCCGGTAGAGCTCTGCCGGATTGCCTTGAGCCAGAAGGTATAGGGCGCAAAAAAGAACTGCAACGCTCCCAAAATGGGCCAATCTGAAAATTTGACAAGCTTCGGCGAATTCTGCGGGAACGATAGGCTCGAGGTTACTCGAGCTAGTGCTGTAATAAATCCAATGGCCAGGAGCACCAAGACACTAGCCGACCAGTGTTCGGCACACACCAGCCATGGCAATATCGCTAGCACTGGCATTTGCGGACAGTTTAAAGATGCTTCAAGAACTAAATTTTTGTTGCAAAAGATATGTACCAGAATGGGTCCTGCAGGGTATTTATTTTGAAACCCCCAAATCGGCCCAAGTAGTTCTGGCGGCATTGGCTTACCCGTGCTCTCATGGGGACGCGCGTCTTATATATCTATATCTACACTTATGCAATGACGCTCCATATTCCTCACATTCCTCCCAAAACTATACTAAAAGAGCAGACCCTCTGTAAGTATGCATCATGACTAAGACATTGGCGGAGTGTAATGCTGCTTCCGGAGGGTTACAAAGACCTCCAAGGGGTTTGTCTTGTCACTTTTTAACGAAGGTCCAGCAACAGAACAAGATACAGATATTAAACTTGATGGTATTTAATAGAGTCAGGGTCTCGCATGAAGGAATGTGTGACACAGTATTGCTATTCGTTTTCTTGTTCCTGGCTGCTTTCAGCAGGCCTCGTGGGCCCAAAGATCTGACTTAAGTTGTTTCGCCCTGGGAAATAGATAGTAGGTACCCAAGGTACCTAGAGAAATTGGCTCTCACTCACGTCTATATTTCCCATGTTCCTGCCCTTACGAAACTGACTAGCGTCATCCTAGGAAACCAGCGTCGCCAGAGAGATATCACTCTCCAAGTAACTTTAGACTAAGTTGCTTAAACTTGTTGTCTGTGGGAAACCCCTCGGTGGTTACATTTTTGCCATGGTCCCGCATTATCTGAAGCAAGGCGTTGCTGTCACCACATGTCCGCATATCCTGCGTACCATCTATGGCCCTATGCACACCATCTTTGAATACTCGTCGTCTTTCCACGGTATCATCTGCCCAGCAGAGAATTGTCTGAATAGTTACAGTCAGCTTCGAAGCTCCCTCGACCAACAGTCACGATGATATCGATGCCGTACCTTTCTCAGATAGTCCATACAGTGTGGCCAGTGGTCATCGTCATGGTAATCGACACCCGGATCGTGGCCTTCCCGAGCTAGTTGGATAGCACGTCGAAGGCCAGCCAGGCAATGCAACTGGTGAAACCTTTCAAGAAAAATGAGATTGGAATACTCTGATCCTCCTCAGCACTAGTATTTGGGATGGCACTAGCTTACATGGATATAGTTGCTGGCAGTAGCTCCCCGCCGGCCTTCTCGTCCGGCAGGTTAATCACGTTCTCCCTGACTTCTTGGGAATCCCAAAGTGAGTCAAACTTGTGATCTAATGACATAAGCGCCTGGTTGTACCCTAAAGCAGCTCTGAACTCATGATTCCTCGGGCAGCCATGGCTGCTTGCCAGTGCCCGCAATTGACCGAGAATCGCAGCCGCGAAAATCACTATAGCGGTCGCTGCCATGGCGCAATAGACCAGTAAACAAGTGCTGGTAAGGTTCAGCGTAATTTCACGCCGGGATTTGTGCGGCTTTGTCGATTCTGAAGAAAGACAGGAGTCCTGTGGCAGTAACGAGTTGCTAGAGTTGAACTCCGATGAAGCACGCTCATATTCGGTGGCACCCATTGCTCGTAAAGGAAGACCTTCAAGGCGGGAAGTAAAGAACCGTCTAGGGAGGTTGAAAAGAGGGAGTAAAGAGTGGACGAAACTATTGAACGGATCGAGGGGGCGATCCTAGGCCACATCAAGTGGCTTAGTACCAACAGCCAACTCCTTGCATGATAACTACCTTACCCCATAGTGCGGAATAAAATCCTGAAAAAGTATGTCGGCGGCAATGCACAGAGGGAGGGAGATACCCACAATGTAGGTACATCGGTAGCATAACCAACATGCATAAATTACATATACAAGACAATTTTTATGACAGCACTAGGTTACATCAATTGACATTATTACAGGAAGCTCATGTGCACTAACAAGGTGCCTACTTATAGCAGATCAGCCGAAAATGACGATCAGTGTTTCAAGAGTATGCAGGCACTATTGTACCACCATTAGGTCCAGTTGGCCACAGCTATTCTTGGCCGGTTCCAGAGGCGGGTTTGCACATTCCGGACTAATTATATCGTAACTCAACCCCCTAGACCTGCAGTGATGGGCGCTTCCGGTTCATAGCACCAAATCCCGCACAAACCTTAAGTCCATGGCTAGTGGGCGCGCATATGGGTGCCGTCACTCGTGGTCGGCCCGACTCGCTTTCATGGTGACACTCACCCATCACTGCCGAGGTACTCAATTCCGCCAACTGGCTAATAATAATATACGCAGCTAGGTACGCGCCGCTCATTATCACTCTCAGAAAAAGTAGACGCGTATCATGGTGCTTTCCCTAGCTTGTTGTTGTAGGCAGGCATTCCGCGTCGCACACGATGAAGAGCTAACATAAGACCATAGTCCCGACCCCGCTCTAAGCAAGTTACTCGATGAGCGAACAGAATAGGCCATGTAATGACCAGATAAATTTGACCTTTGGCGAGTAATGACTGTTATGTACGCAACCGAACCGGAGACAAGGCTAAAAGGGCTGTTAAGTCTCCCCTTATGACCCAAACTACATGAACGAACGTCGATGTCGAGAAAGATAGACAGACAGACTCGACCATATCCAGCAAAAGGATTCTCAAAGACTTTCACAACTAGAAAAGCCATCATAAACAATACAAGGCCACAGTGGTAGTGGTGAAGACACACCAAGGCCCAGCATTGATGGGGTGCCTCTGGTGTCCGCAAGCCTAGAAGCTATTTTCTCTCTTCCCAACAGCGTCTTCATTCGGACCAGTAGCGTACCCTATAGCACAAGTACTGATAAGCTTTTGTTTTCCAGTAGGAAGGGATTGTTTGCAAAGACCTACAGCTGCTCTCAACGTCTCTCTTACCTACGGCGTCTTCATTCGGACCGGTGGCGTACCCTACAGGGAAAGTTCATGAGCCTCTATCTATGCAAAATGCCATGTGTGGACTCACAGCTGCTCTCTATGCCTCTCTTGCCGACAGCATCCTCATTCGGACCCGTGGCATACCCTATATCGGAGAAGTCGTTTAAGCTTGTGTCTTCCAGCAATAGTTGACCTGAACATAAAACTTACAGCTGCTTTCAATGTTCCTCACGGGGATCCTCTTTTCATCGTGAACTTGGTAGCACAGGAATTGGGTCAGTTTGTACTTCACTAGTACTATGATGTGATAATACTATTGTGTCATCTGTAGTCTTACACTGTAGAATTGTTAGTTTTGCTGCAAATCGAGAGATCTATGGTTATATTACCTGGTGGGGAGCCGCCGTGGCTGCGATTGTGAATAAGAGAGCAACAAGAGCGGTGGCATGCATTTTGTCGCAGTATTCTCCTTCTCGGGTGTAAAGTTGATCAATAAGAGGCTTATCTGTGTGGTATGCAGCGGTTTTCTGGCCTCGAAGAGTTAGAAAAAGGCGGAAGGTGGAGCAAAGAGGCTTCAGGGGATTCCTTGAGACTTTATTGTTGAATTGAAAGCTAACTTACACGCTTTATATTGGCAAAGTTAATATCGCATCTCAAGCTCATGGACATACACCTCACCCCTAGGGCCGAAATAGCGAGACGCATTGAAGAAGATAAACCATGTTGAGCACCTCTACCGAGGCTGAGTTGCCAATCCCAACATCTTCGCCGCTCGAGTGTTATTCGGACCGATTGCGATGTGCTTCGAATCTTCGGCCGCGTAGCAAACCTGTTGGTCTTTTCCTTAATCTAGGTAGATTGTTGGTTTTGCCGCTCCATCACAGCCAACACCTAGCACGAATATGTGAGGTGATCGCATGTGCCGTTGTTACGGCATGTCTTTGCCGCAAAGGGACATCAAGAAAGGTCCACTACAACATACCATATAGAGGAATCCCGGCATACCTAATCTAGAAACAGGAGCCCACCACATCAAAGGGAGGAGATTGGGGGCGGCTACAGACCAAGCACGAAATGTGAACAGCAAAGTTCCTTTAGCTCCTTAAAAAAGGGATGGTTCATTTTCGGGCTCAGTGGTAATATGAAACCAGATTTCGAGGTGAATCTCCCCATCCGAGCACTTTCAAATAGCACATAGACTTTGGCGGTATCTCGTCTTCATTTCACACTAAGACTTTACGAGTCGTGCCCGCCCTCATCATGAACACCAAGTACAGCAGGATCTCTAACGATTCGGAGTCGAAGTCTTCGTCAGTGTCCGATGGCGATGACGAAGATGGCCATTCCTTGCTTCCAGGGTGTGTATCGCCTCGAGTCCAAGGGCAGAAAAGAAGGCTTATGGTCATACTCACGGCACTCAATACTTGTATTTTTGTCATATCTTGCACCCTTTTCGGATCGTGGTTTTACGACAACTTTGTCGTTCTAAATGGACCCTACAGAAGACTTTCAAGCTATAGTATCGCTCTCCTGATGATGACAATTCTTGAACGAATCTCTTGCTAACGCTTTGCAAGCGCCTATCCATGACAGGATCCGTCTGAAGTCCGAGATCCGGCGAATCAATGGTACTTTATATCCACCATTGATCCCATCAGTCGCAAGACAAATCACCAACGAGTCGGAGAGTGTGTGGAAGGAGTGGGAGAATCAGAGGGTCATTCCCGTAACTGCCGCCGAGATTCGTGCACTGGGACAGGACCCATCGACTGCTGCCAAGCTGGAGGACGAGATATGGGGACTGGGCGACGACGCATACGTGGCAGTTCTCGATGTCTTTCACCAACTCCACTGTCTTAACACTCTTCGCCAGATTGCGTATGGCGACAAGTACCCAGAAATTTCTCATGATCCGGATCGACCGCTCTGGAAGTTTCATGTCGACCACTGCGTTGACATATTGATGCAGCAGCTCCAGTGCAGCGGCAACTTAAATCTCATCACGTATCACTGGGTCGAGACTCAGATCTGGCCCATCCCGCTCTTCAGCGTTGACAAGCAGTGTATAGATTTCAACGCCATAACTAGGTGGCGACTTGAGCACTCCATCGATTCGGAAAAGTACGCACGTACCATCAAGAAGCCCAAAGGAGCAAAAGAGATGCTCAATGCGGACGCTTTTTACGCCTTCGTGGCCAAGAATTCGACAAATCCCAACCATTTGAATGGTGCCCATCCGGGAGAGTATATCGTATTATAGTGAAGTACACCTACTGGGGATGGTCTGGATTCGGGCTCAATTAGCAATGGGCAGTAGCATACTCGTGATTACTATGGGAGGAGGATTTCCATCGCAGTATCTTGCCTTCCGGTACAACAGGTATCCTGGATGTGCTCAAACTAGTCTATTTCTCGATAAAAGAAGTTTACGTAATAATCTAAGTCATGCATCGTGTTCACCTTGAGTTCATTTTGCTACAAATTCCATCTTAGGGATGCATGAAAGATCCGCTCTGGTATCGTGGGGAAAGTTGGACGAGGCTCCCGCGCCCCTCTCAGGCGTAACTAGTATGACTCTCATATATGAATGCTGACAGGATTATTCACTCTTCAGTAAAATAGCAAACTCGTGCAGGGACAAGGGGCTCTAAGGGGCGTTGGTAGAACTATGCAGCAGTCTGTGCTTGCATAGAGCTACTCTACGATCACAAATCAGCGAGTGGCCTCATTGTGCCGGGCCATGTAGAACCAATTTCTTCATCAGCACTACAAAGTTCCATAGTACCT
The DNA here is from genome assembly GCA_021432635.1 of Thozetella sp. PMI_491. Taxonomy (NCBI): domain Eukaryota; kingdom Fungi; phylum Ascomycota; class Sordariomycetes; order Chaetosphaeriales; family Chaetosphaeriaceae; genus Thozetella; species Thozetella sp. PMI_491. The sequence goes on from MU270034.1 coordinate 739,814, forward strand.
CCTTCCGTGTTGGTAACGGTGATCATTCGGCCGTCTAATAATACTAGTGAGCCGAGGTGACGAATACCAAACCAACAGAGTGTGGTAGCAGGCGCCAAAGCACAATTAAACCAATAAACACACCTTCCCCTCCTCCTCTTCCCCCGCATAGGTGAGTGCTACCATCTGAGACGCTGCGCCACATGGATTAATATGCAAAGGTCAGTTAGAATGGCCACAAAGTTAACAACGAGGCATACAAATAGGATCCATTATGATGCCGATCAGCGACCCGTGGCCCCCACGCTAAACAGTTGGTTTTCAGAGCAATGCGTTGCGAAAAGTGAACATCCTTGTTAGGTACCTATATGTGTTTTTGCCCGATATCTTGTGATGGTAGGGACAATCAATACTCGGTGCTAATAAGCGCAAGCGTTTGTGCTGAATGTATCCGGCATAGCATGATCCCGGCGCTTTTGAACAATGACCTTCTCCTCCTACGCCGGAGACCAACCGGGAACATAGACGAACCCAACATAACCGGTTTTGTCAGATGAGCTATGACCGATCCCACCAGAGGTGCACTCTCTCTAGTAAAAGGGACCATGCCGACAACCCCTTGCCCCCTGTGCCCCTTCGGAACATGGTCGAGAAGAATCGACCGCTACCTTACCTACAAGGCTATCAACTACTTTTTAAACATCATTGTAGGAGCACCGCTTATTCAGAAACTTTGCCATCTTAGTGTTCTTCATTTTTCAGCCCTTTATCACAATGTACTCACAGTTTCTGAAGCACTTGTCTTCCCAGAGCACCGCTCACTATAGCCCTCTCTCGAACGAGACCAAGACAGAACACAAGCGTTCCTCTACCAATTTAGGAAAACGGACATTTCTTCTCAGGCTTCGATTTGTTTGTCTTGTACTATGGAATGCCCTTCTTGCCAGCTTTGCCGTTTACGGCATCTACGTGCGCTTCAATGGCACGCCACCAAGACCAGTGTCATGCTACTGTGGCATTAGCTTTGCAGAGGCCAGAAAGCTCGGCTGCAAATTCGACTCATTATCCGTCTCTTGGCTGCCAGAAAAATGCCGTGATGACGAGCTCACTGCAGAGTTTGAGAGCTCCGGGCCCGGACCAAACGGCGAGTGGCCCTTTTGGGCCGACATCAATGCAACGCAGCCCATGACAGTAGAAGAGGTGTCACTATTGGCAGGAAATCCTCCGTCCCGAGCCAAGTTCTATACCTCTTACGGATGGCACGTTGCACATTGCGTGTTTTCCTGGCGAAAAGAGTTTCGGCAGAGGGCTAAGGGCTTGATGTACGAAAAGCGACACGATAAGGAAAGCCACATTGAACACTGTTATGCCTGGCTGAAGCAAAGGTGGCCGTTGAACAGTACGGGCACAGTGGGATTTGTGAGTCTTGGGGGGGATGGGTTTCCTGCAGAGGAGGACCACAGTCATGACGACCACCATCCCACCGCTCACACACACGATCAGTAGCGGGAGGCTAAGAACATGAAGTTATGTCTATTCAGTGTTTATTTATATTGATAGCGTGCTGTTGTTTTCGAGAAATCCTCTAGCGCGACCCTTGATGGTCTTGAGATGTTCAAATACCTATCATTCAGAACTTGGCGCTTTCAGTCCATGTATACTTTGATAACTTGCTACTGCTGGCACGAGATAGAAAATCCTGAATATACTACATCGCAAAACTTCCTTTCACAGGTATGACTGCATCTTTGCTAGTATCAGGTGCCTCAACCTTAGTTGTTCTCTCTCAACTTCCGATATTCCGGTTCGAGTATACCAAACTCAACTATGTCATATGGCTTTCCAGCCATGAAACAGTGGTGCCGTCGTCTGCCCTCTTCTGTAAAGCCCGCTTTATTGTACAGGCGCAGGGCTCTGTGATTGTAAGACGCAGTAGTGAGTTCAACCTTGTAGAAGCCCGCAAAGTTGAAGCCCCAATCTAAGGCCCAATTGAGGGCTTCGGTACCATAGCCTTGATTTTGATAGCTCTCATGAATCGAGAGGCTCATTGCCGTGATGCGGCGAGGGTAGTCGTTCTCCTTGATTTTGCTAAATCTCAGCCACCCTATTGGTGTTGAATTTGCCCTCTCTGCGGCGCGTTGCTCTACCGCGCCGACCACGTGTCCTTGTGATTTGGTCTCAGCGGGCGGGAGGCAAATCACGACTGCGAGCAGTGCGTAATTGATAATTTTCTCGACATCCTCCTGACGGCTCTGCATGTCCCTGTCGTAGAACATTAAACCGCCGGCCAGACCGCGACTCACAGGGTCAATCCAAAAGCTCCCCACAAACTTCTTATCCTCCTCATTCTTTTCCATGGGTCGATATATCAGGCGATCAGAGCGGAAAGCGTTCGCAAACACGGTCTCAATCTCCATGGGCGACATCTTTACGGTTACAGAATTCGTGAGAGGGATAGAGATCAAAATGAAGAAGGGTGGAGAGTAGGGTTTAATAGGAGTGCGTGCTTCGTATGCTTTATATAAATCTTGGTTACCTATGCTTAAGCGTCTCTACTAAGTCCGTGCGTATCCCTGAGCTCTAGCCGTGTAAATCACACACTTTCTAGCGGCTGGTTTGCCGATCAAAAAGACATAGGGCGGGGCCGTGCATCACTTCTATTGGAATTGCGAGGTGGCTACAGAGAGCCTACAAACAATTATGATAAATAAAAGAACGTAATGTAGTTATCTCACGCTCCCCCAATCCCCTTTACTTCAAACGCCTATAATAAAGCAACCACTAACAGTAGCCCCAACCCTGGCTAGTCGGCCCCAAGCCTTAGCATGTCTGGCTTTGTCGCCCATTTTCACTCTCTTAATGAGCCTTTTAATTGATATTGCAAATCATAACATTTGGCGATGTTGCCGTGCGAGGAAACGGTCCTTTTAGCCCTCCAATGTTACAAAATGACGCTTTATATAGCGCCGCGAATACCACCATTGGCCTTTGACGCAACTGTTGGTTCATGCGAAATGGTATGGCAGCAGTGGGCTAGCCTTGCACCAGTGAGCTAGCCTTGCACTAGTGGGCATAATCGCCCCTGGGTCACCAACAATCATGAACCCTTGAGGGTCTTCATCCTATCGTCGGCGCTTTAGCGTGCCTAGTGTGATTGGCTGCGTGAAAAAGGACTGCCAGTGCTAGGACAACCCTAGGCCACACACACTCCTTTGTACCCGCTATTTTCGATTGTGGACAACATGATTAACATATATTCGGGGATGGGGGAACATTACTACCTATCTACCTTAGGTACACTACCGGGCTTTAGTAGTAGGCACTCTGGCTCTGGTTTTATTCTTGTTAGCATTGAGTCTTCTATGACTGCCTTGAACCTGAACTATCAGATGCCGACAGTTTTGACCTATTTCATGTCTACATGGCTTCCATACATGCTGGAAAGTGATTAAACGCACTAGAAAAAGCTCTAGTCAAGTCAATTATCCCTACAGAAACACTGGTTGTGGGATTCCCACTCTCTCATCAACGGAGATACAACAAGATGCAACGTCTTAATTAAAAAGATCTGTTAGAGAAAGCAAATTTGGCATGATATATTGCTCGAATAATGGAAGACGTGACGATAGACCCAAAATATCTCAATATTCGGCATCCTGTCACTCCTTATTTCCTATCATGGCACCACGTTACGCGTTTATAGTAGCCCGACAAGGCAGTATTCTCGATCAAGACATCTTCATATTGCCTGGAAGATCAGGTAGCCCTGCGAATTTCTGGTTAGTATTTCGATTTCGCATGGTAAATAGTATTGCTCACATCCGTCAATATCCTCCTTGAACATCGGCGGCTTGGTACACTTCATCGCCAGCTCTGCAGCCTGCATCTTGAGCACACTGCAATTGTCTCCAGTACAACGCTTATCCAATGCACGCTGTAGAGAATCGCCTTTCCAGCCGAAAACATAATCGCCATGTTGCGAGTACCCAGTTCTATGCGCCAACATTAGAGCGAATTATAAATGAGACGAACGGAGCAAAGGGACTCACTTGTCGCCGGTACTCCACACAAATGGTTGAGAGCCATCTTCAGGCCATAATGACTTATCGTTGAACGGCCGGGTCTGTTGTATCTCCTAGTCAGCGTTCCTTCAGAGCTCCTGTGGTGGAAGTAATGTGATGGGCACGCAGGCTCCTGATAACCTGCATCTGGCCGCCCACCGCCACACAAGCTAAAATTGTACGCCGGCATATAATAAGAAAGACAAAGATGTCACTTACATCCCACATTACTTCGTACATAAGCTGGGGTATCTTTACAGGATGTGTTGAGGGGCACGCGCCGCCGGAATCGAAAGTCCCGGTGGCCGGATACGCCACATGACTCTTGTGATCCGGAGTGTCCGTGTTCTTTCCATCCCAGCACGTGGGGAAGGTGATTACTGAGCGAATTCCGCCCGGACATGGTGCTTTCGGCAAGGCAATCGTGTCGGATCCTTGGCATTCCACACCGGTGCCTTCTCCCGTCGCTGGCATGCATCGGTGACAGACCTTTTTCGCGTAGGCACTACCTGCTGACCGGAGAGAAGCGTCGCCAACCAACATGCGGAAGCCGGGCTTGAAGGCCGTGACTTTGGTCTTCCCGTCATACGGTGGAATATAGTACACGAGGATGCCGCCATTGGATTTGACTCCCGAGCTGGAGAATTGAGGCACACGCAGGAAGCTACCGTTACGAGCGCGGAAATAGAGAACCGCGGTCCAATAGTTTGAAAAATCTTCTGAGAAGGTGCAACTCGTGCAGGTAGAGACCGTCGGCAGGTCATGCGTCGCTGGGTCCATAGAGGCGTTAAAGGAGTTGCCGCCGACGATCTGGTGGAGATGCGGCCCCGGCGTGAGGCCCGGGTTGACCAGAGGGTCGATACGATCGGTGGTCAGTTGCGAGCAAGCAAAGCGCATCATTTGGAAGAGCTGGCCGGAGCAACGCTCCAGAACAAGCGCTAGCACCACGGTCTTCCACTGCATTTTGGCGGCGACCATCAATGCGTTTTCGAGAAGTGAAAGGTTTAAAGCGGATGATTCGGATTGCATGCGAATTCTGGATGATAGCTCCTATATATCTTGCTAGAACCTGACCATCCGATATGCCGCCAAGCGCTATATCCGCAAGTTTGTTGTTATATTGTCTATATATTGAGGTTCAACCATCTACCAGTAAGGACCCTCACCTCTATCTTCCCGGCTCTGCAGTGTAGCATGAGGTGCCTTCTCATCCGGGGCGCGCAACTGTGGGGTGAACAAAGATTCCGCCACACTCTAAAATCCAGCCAAAGAGTCATTTCCCGCCGCAATTATCCATATACCCAGTACTGATGCTTTCGCTTCCGAGCAGGCGACCTTGACCGCAATTCACCTGCGCCTTGCAATATACTAATCTTACCACAAGGGGGTGACCATCTGTGATGGGCAAAGGTCGCTCTCGCCATTCCCCAACAAGTTCAAATCTCGCCAGCCGGAGTAGCTTGTTTTCCTACCAGAGCTCATCTTCATATTATACAAGGAAAATTTAATGCGCCCGAAATATGCCCAGTGTATACATATCTCAGGCCATTTGCCTTTTCGCTGAAGGAAGTCTCACTACCAGTGAAATAGCTATTACTAACCATAGCCTAGGAGAAGTAGCGCAACATGTATTACGCGCCTCATGGGTCATCCTTTTAATCAACTCTCCACGCCTAATTACAGATACACGGTTGAAAGTTTCCCTCCTCCAGTATAATTCTTTGTCACGAATTGCTCAAAGCCTCCAGTCACTGAAACAATCAGTATTTGTCCCATAGCCTCTTTTGCCCATATCGCAGCAGTGGGGCCTAAGAAAGCTGTACTGTTCGGACCTCCGACTACAGTTGTCGGCTTGGAGCCGTAACAATCCCTGCTGACAAAGCCAATGCCGTTAATAGGTTCTTGCTCTGCAATATATACATCCCCATTCAAGTCGTTGACGATGAAATCATCAACAGGCGTTTGCAAGGCGACAATCTCCGGGTCTCCTTCCAATTGCATTTCTGTTCCGGAAGCTTTGATTCTAGCGACGATCTGCTGATTCGTGCTGCTAAAATAGAGGTAGCCTCCAGAAAGCTTGAGACCATTCACACCGAAGACAATACCGTTGATCGGCACCGGTTTCAATAGTGGGTGATCGAAATATGTCGTAAGCTGAAGCGTCTTGGTGTCAAATCGGTACACAAAACCGCCTCTGCTGTCTGCAATCAGCACATATGGGGTGTCCGGCACAGCTATCATCCCATTTGGCTGGGAAATTTCTCCTAGCGAAGCAAGTTCTTTGACGATTGCCCGACCGCACTGTTCAAATGACAAACGATGGATTGCGTACGATCCAGGTGTAGGGCTAAGGGTGTCAAATGAGAAATTGCCAGTGAGGACAAAATACACGTCCGGTGTTGATGAGGCAGCAATACCGCAGGCGCCGTTTGTGTTATTGAAAGTGTGTACAAGCCTTGGTATCGAGTTTGCAGCGGTGGCCACTTCATAGATGTGTGGGAAGGTGTAGACGGTGGCAAGAACGGATCCTGAAGGTCGTAGAACAAGATTTTCGATCTCGGAGCCTAGAGGAAAAGCTCCGCTGTCTTCGATGCGGAGTCCCCAAATGCCCACGAAAAGGAGGGCCAGATGGCAGACCAAGAGGGAAAATGCGGACATCTTAGAACGGAGAGCCGGTGCCTGGCAAATTGTTTAGAGGAGCGAATTAATCCGGAAAGACAGAATAATCCTTCCTTTATATAGGTGAATATCTACGAAAATCGGTCTTCTTCGGCCGCCCGGCGCGCTTTCGGTCTGAACACGGCAGCGAGTATTGCCCGACCGCGCAACAAAAAGCTCCATCATTTCCAGGGAGCTGTTTACAGTACTATCCCAGAATTCGTCTAGAGGCTAACCCCATTCCAGCGCATTGCGCGAGGAACCCTGCTCCCCGGCCCCACTACCCCCAAGTGCTTACGGAGCCTCGTTATCGCCATATTTATCCTCGACCTAACCTTCTTGCAGTACATTGCACGAGCAACCCTGTCAGCTGGTACTTCCGCATCGCGGCTTGCATCGCCCCCAACCTTGTTGACGGTCTCCAAACCTCGCGCAACGAGGCTAGCGCGAGATTAGCCTGTCACGTGAGCGGTAACCACAAGTTAGCGCCGCTTTGCACGACCAGGCAGCTAGGTTTTCCGACCCGTTCGTGATCTTGAAGTTTCCATTCTTGCCAAGGTAGCTACCTGCCTGCCTGGGTTCCTTCCTACCTTGATTGGGATGGTCAATATTGCGGGACGGTCAAAAGGCTGCTCGACATGCCGTAGAAGACGAGTCAAGTGCGGTAAGCCCTTGCTTTCGACGGAGGATTTCGCGCGCAACTGACTCATCCAAAAAAGACGAATCGCGCCCTGTTTGTAGACGCTGTCAAAGGTGGAACTTCGAATGCGACGGTCCAAGAGGCATCACCATCATCTACGAAGAAACCAAACGGTCTAGAACAAGTGACAGACAGGATATCTCTAAAGATAGCTTAGAAGAGAGGCGCGACGCCGCAAGCACAGGCTTGGCCCAGTCCCACACTTTCTCCCCGGAGGCCACTCTCAGGGTCGTCGGACTCGATGTCTACATTTGCTACACCCAAAATAACCTTCGCCGCGATGGCTTTATATTTACGGCGATACAGACCATCAAGCCCGCCGACTTACTACCGATCGAGTTCAGGCTGGAGACTTGTCAAATATCGCATCAAGCTATCTTGAGCTTAGCGACGATTCTCTTCGGCACTCAGCACCAACAGAGTGACATTACTAGACAAGGATACAGAATGTACGGCGATGCCCTGAGGCAGCTAAATCACGCACTGTCGGACGCAACGCGCTATACCAGCAACGAGGTGATCGTGGCCGTTGCCGCGTTGGCCATTTCTGAGCTGCTAGTACCTACCGGCCCCGACAACTACCTACCACATATGGTCGGGCTAGAGAGACTCATTGCACTCCGCGATCCTCACTCTTTTTGGTCTGAAAAGCCCACAGGCTTTCGCGAAGGTATCCGGTTCATGATCCTCTTTGCATCTTTACGGATAAGAAAAGCATCAATCTTCGCTGACCCAGATTGGACGAAGGCTATGAGGTCAAACTTGTCGGCCATTCAGCTATATGAGCAAGACCTTTTTGATGTGCTGGCGATTTGTACCGTCTTGACTGCTAAAAGCGACGTCATTATCGCAAATTCGCACCTAGATGCCGCAACAGCTGCACGGCAGCGGGACGAATTAGACGGACAAGCCCAGGCCCTGTTAGCTCAACTCCGAGCTTGGAAAGTACGGTGGGATAATCTCAAAACTTCCAGTCATTCACCGGAAGCTTGTCCAACTGTGGGATTGATCAAGGGCGCTGAAGGCAATGACTTCCGAGTTGTTTTGATCATGCTGTACAACATGACACTTATTCACGTTCTTCAAATCCTTGCTTCTATTCCCTTCGAAAAACGGTCCGCAGCAGCGGTACGGGAAGACAATCCGCAACCTACCAAAGATGGATATCTCACGGAGAAACGTTTGGCGGCTCTGGAAGCTTGCCGTTGGATCCGGTATTACTTAAAAGGATACCGACAATTGGATCTACGCACTTCGACAGTGGTTCACTGGACGATTTCTACCGTGTGGACTGAGCTTCGCAACGATGACTCTGTTGAGGGCAGCTGGATGAGGGACTTGCTGATCAAGAAAGGGCGTCAGGTTGTTGCCCACGGTATCTGGTCAACATATAAATGGTTGGGTTCCCTGCCTGAGTGACAGGTACAAAATAGCTAAAGGCGTCACGAATATTATGCTTTGAATGAAACAGCAAGCACACAATCCTCAAAAGCGCGACCATTCTAGAGTATCACTGCTCTAGCTTGCGGGCCGTTTTAGCAGCATCATAGCTACTGAATGGCCAACAAATGGGGCAATGGCTGTTCCGGCGATATTACATCTTGAAAATAGCCGCTTCCCCTTCAGCTCTGCATAAGAAGGGTCCACACAACTTTTCTATATCCTCGGCAAGAGAGTGCACTAGGATGGTTGGTTCCTCGCGGTGAACTTACCCGAGAACTGTAGACCAGCAGAGCCCAGCATATTTCGCCATACTGATCTGAACTTATTTTCGCTCAGGGAGCCTGGCAATATGCGGTACCCCTCTATTTCCACATCCCATTGCATGAGCGATTGCGGGGAAACCTGGTAGCGTGTCTTCGAAAGCAACCCTCCACCCCCCACAAGCCGCGTAGAGTACAAATATTGCGGGGAAGCCTTGTTCGGCTGCTCACTCACATGGTGAGCAGGCGTGATCGTGTATAAAACACTTCTCTAAACCAAAAGAGCCGGAGTATGCTTATCCACACAGGTTTAACGTGCTTCCTAGGTCCTAGGGATCTGTCCTTGGCTCTGTCAACCTTGAGATATTTTTGTGTCCACGAACAAGATTGGAAGATATCTAGAACGGCTACCATGGACGGAAGGGAGGCCCAGAATCTCCGCTCGTGGCTTCTCCTCAATGACCAGCTAGGCGAGGTGGGTTGCGAGAAATATCCACTCAGAGACCTTAAAGTAGTCTACCAGCTAGTCTACGTGTCCTCCGACCTTCCTTTTGGCCACTAGGTTCACGAGAAGATTCAATATCCACTCTGTTAGCTAACTATCTGGCTATTTTCAAGATCCCACAGTAAGAACCTGCGGTCTCTGAGACACCCAATCACAATGCTCCGCCATGGCAAGTTAGCGTCGATGTATCGTTGACCTGGTATGCGAGAAAGACTAGAACGTAATTGAGGACCGCTTCGGCGTCCATTCACCCGAATGAAGTACTTCAAAGCGGCGGTTCGTTGACTAGAGTGTCAGTTGATATTGCATGCCTTCGCAGTCGACTGATGTCTTTACGGGACATCAGAAAGCAGGCATCACACTTAGCGAAATGCATCTCTTGAAAAAGATACTTTCCATTACTACCACGGCAGCGATGCTGCGCAGAGCGGCCGCTGCTGTTGGTACTGACGACCAGGTCGAAGCCAATATCGACTATGGAACGTTCGAGACACCTTCCAGCATTGTCCGCCCACGCTTCCGATATTGGGTGAATGATGCCTCTCTAGATCATAGCATACTTTCCGACGATATGAAAGCCGTCGGCAAGGCCGGAGCTGGCGGAATTGAGCTCTTAGGTTACTACCTTTACGGGGATTCGTCAAATTTTAACGGACAGTTGGCATCACCACTGCAGACGGACTGGACGGTATACGGATTTGGGACCCCAGCCTGGAGTGCGTGACGCTGTATAAAAGAACAAGCCACGTGCAGCTAATCGAATCGTGCTCAGAAAGCCTTGTTGAAACAGTGCTGGCAGCTGCTAAGGAGCAAGACCTTGTCGTTGATTTAGCAATGGGACCCAATCAAGGGGCAGGTGTTCCTGCGCCCTATAACAGCACAGGACTTCTCTGGGATCTAGCACCGTTCAACGTGACGGTTCCAGCTGGGGGCACATTCGACGGTGTTCTTCCTGGGTGGGGCTCCGGTGAGCTGGCGGCCGCCATTACAGGGTCCGCAAGCTCGACAAACTCTGGCAACAGACTTGCGAATGTGCTGCTCGAGAGTTCTCTGGCCGACGTTACCTCCAGGGTAACCTCAAACGGGTACCTGAAAGTTCAGTTCCCTTCTGACCCAACGGTGGCCGAGAATGTGGTCTTCGCCTACTATCTCATCCACTCCCAGTACCGCGAAGTTCAAAGCCCGGTTGACGTCGAAGCTGCCGTTCCTCAGTCTCCAATTACGGAATACACACAGAACGGATCCTGGGCCGTTGATCATTTTTCGACTGCCGGCGCACAGGTTGTCATCGATTTGTGGGACAAGGCTATCCTCGATAACAAGACTCGGCAACTAGTAAGCCAGGCTGGAAGTTATCTATGGGAAGACAGCATGGAAATTGCCGCCACGATTTGGTGGACTCCTGGTCTTCCTGACGCGTTCAACTTGAGCTGTGGCTATTCGGTTGTTAAGTATCTCCCTCTTCTAATAAGTTCCACGAGTTCAGCATCCAATATAACCTACATCACGGATGAGGCAGACGCGGGTGATAGTCATATCGTTGACTATAAGCAAACAGTTCGTGCATACGCCGTTGACCTCCGAGGAAACAAAGGACGAACCTAACAGATATAGTTGACTGAACTGTACCAAAGCTACCTCGTTAAGCTCACGGAGTGGAGCCAGGGGTTGGGCATTCAATACTCGTCGCAAGTATCCTACAACCTACCAATGGATATGCTGGCCAGCATACCCTTCGTGAACGCCCCTGAGTGCGAGTCTTTGGGTTTCAAAAACAACCTCGATAGCTACAGGAAGTTCGCGGGGCCAGCTAACCTCGCTGGCAAACGAGTGATTTCCAACGAGGCTGGCGCAGAAATGAAGGCAGTTTACCAGCAAACAATCTCCTCCCTCATTTGGACATTGAAGCGTGCATTTGCCGGATCGGTTAACAATTTCGTCCTCCATGGCTTTCCATACTCCGGAAACTATGGCAACACAACGTGGCCAGGATTCACGACATTCGCCTATGTTTTCTCTGAGATGCACGGTCCTCGCCAGCCAGCCTTTGCTTTCTACTCCGATTTTCTGAACTGGGTATCTCGCACCCAGTTTATCCTACAATCCGGTGCCCCTAAGAGAGATATAGTGTTCTGGTTCAAGTCAGTTGACGAGAAACCTTCCACGAGTTATAACGATACCGACTTAGAGCTTGCAGGCAAGACATCCAGCTAGAATTGTTTCAATATCCATTCACTGACCGGTTCCTTGCAGGATACACCTACGAGTATATTAGCCCGGACAACTTTGCTCTCCCGGAGGCCTATGTGGTCGATGGAGTCTTTGCGCCCAGGCGACAGGCATTTCGAGCCATGGTCGTCAGCTCTGACTCCAAATTGACCCAAGCAGGAGTCACTAAGCTCGTCGAGTACGCAAAAAGGGGCCTGCCCATCCTCTTCTTCGGGGGGGTTCCAGTCGACTATAGCGGCTATAATCCCACTGCCGCAGAGTCTGCTGCAAATACCGTTAAGAGCTTGGTCAGATACAGCAACGTCCACATTGTCCCTTCCACTGATTTGGCACAAACGCTGGGTTCATTGAATCTGGTTCCACGCACATCCATAAGCTCCAATGGTACCTGGTATACTATATGGCGTGAGGAGAGCAAAACGTCGAACGTCTATGTCTATATCTTTAATGACATGGCAGGTCCGAGTGCTATAGGAGAGCGTAGAACAACAGTTGGGACCATCTCGTTCGAGGCAACTGGCGTACCGTACTTCTACGACGCATGGACTGGCAGGGAGACAGCAATCTCGACATATTCGCAGACCAAAACGCACACGTTGATCCCCCTCCAGCTGGTCGGCAACCAGTCCATCATCATAGGTTTCCGCAAAGAGATTAGTAGTATTTTGCACCTTGAGAATACGACGGACGGGATTCTAGCAGCGACCGGGTCAGCTGATTCAGTAATCGTCTATCGCAGCTTTGACACTGAATCCCGGATTGTTAAGGCTTCAAACGGAAAATTAGGGAACCTGAAACCTATGACAGCCTCCGAGTTCACCCTGACGAATTGGACTTTGGTGGTGGAGTCATGGGCGCCATCCGACGATCTTTTTAATGTCAGGGCCAACGTTCGCACTAACTTCACTTTCGCGCTACCCGCCCTGGTCCCTTGGAAATCCATTTCACCAGCGCTAGGCAATGTTTCGGGATTAGGGTACTACAGTACTTCCTTCACTTGGCCTCCAAAATATTCGCCATGTCGCCGTGTTTCCGGCGCCGTTCTTGACCTTGGAGTTGTGACGCATACAGCTCGTGTCAAAGTTAATGGGATCGAGCTCCCACCACTTGACATGACATCTCCAAGATCAGACATCGGATCGTTGCTGAGAACGGGGAGCAATGCGTTGGAGATTACCGTGAGCACGCCGCTAGGAAACGCCCTCCGGTCGTACTGGAAAGTACTCGAAACTAGTGGGAAACCTGCGACCAAGACGCAGCCTGACCCTCCAACTCTGGCAGACTATGGATTAATGGCTCCCGTGAGAATTATTCCCTATCGCAAGGACAGAATACAATGAAGTGGGTTCGTCGTAGTGAAGAAGGAATTGATAATTAACATCCCTACGGCCCTTACCTAGGTTATCCTTATTTTCCACCTACTAGGCATACCAGGTATTACCCAGACCCACAATCCGTCCAAAGACCCCCCACGTGTATCATTGCCAAGCTTTGTGGTTGCCACGAGCAACGCAAATCCATTTAGACCCACATGGATTGCGGGACCAAAATACTGGGGCCTTAGCCGATCGGCACAGCTGCCATCATCAAGCATCTACATAGTCCGGTCGCGCCGCACTGCTCAATTTGCCCACAGAGTTATAGGCCGAGACTGCTCCCCGAAGTAAACTGATTTCGTGCTTTTTTCAAGCCCGTTTCGGAAACCAATATCCGCCTTTCTCGACCATGCGGTAGGAGGAGGAAGACGCGGCAGCTGGAGCGTGAGACGCGGCGAGGCGACACCAATACAGACCGATACGAACACGCCAGAGACCGATCGACTGCGCATCCCGAACCCCATGGCGGCGACACCGCCAGCCCCATCAGGCGGAAGCCCCTTCACACCGACAAGGATAAGGGCTTCGGCGAGGCAGACTCTTCAACGATTAGCTTCTCAGAGCAAACTCAGTCGCAGCAACTTGAGCCCGATTAGGAGCTTAATTGCTACGGCAGGCTCGAAGGAACACGGTACACAATTTCACTACCAGCAACATCCCCAAATCGGTATCGACAGCTCCGATGACGAGATTTTTGCCCCTATAAAGCTCAGCGCCTACACAAAAGCACTCCTCGGCGACGGCCCAGAGGTCACCGATCCGACCGCGACAACTAATCGACCGGCCACGCCTCCCGTACGACCTCCATCGAAGAGAATAACTAGACACGATGCCTTGAGTCCGCCCGCCCTGTGGCCATCAGGAGGGAGACAAGCTAGGGAGGCCGCTGTCGGGACTAGGGAGACTTGGGAGACGCGGGGAAATGCTAGAACATGTAGCGCGGAGCTACAGGCACCATCACCTCGCTCGCCTGCTCTAGCAGCTCCGCAGAGTTGCGATAACGGCTCGGCCGCACCAAGGAGGGTGGCTCGGACAGGTGACAGTTTGCGCCACTCTCTTTCGACCTCCACTCAAAGAAAAACGCCTGGGGACAGAGAAACCAGTGACGATCGGAACGATGCCGTGGCACCGTCAGCACCGGAGCCAGAACAGAGGCATGAGCTGCAGGAAAAGCCATCAGCTCTCATCCATACTCCGATCATTCCGATAAGGACTGTACGCCTCAAGACTGGCTCCTCGGGCTGGAAGCAGCGATCCGGGGGATCCACCAGCCTTGCCTCGGGGAAATCAAGTGCCAACACCGACCATGAAATCCCCGAGGCGCTCGCAGCGACTGGACCCATACACACCAATACCAGCCAAGGTAGCGTGCCGAGATACACTGCAGGGAGGACGGAAGAGGTTGTACCGCAAAGCTATATGCGCACGAAGCGAACCACGGCGAAGATACAGGGCGCCTTCCTGCGAGGCCCGGCGCGACGAGGAAGGCCGAGGCAGAGCGAGGAGCATATAGACGAAAAGGGTGACGTGGAGCCAATTGACTCTAGCCAGAAGCCCGAGAGTCAACTGCAGGCCAGTGGTGATCCAGATCTGGCGGGTCGCCACCCGCCATCTTCCTTCGCTTCCAGCTACCGAGAGCCGAATTTTATAAGATCTGGCAGCCCTTTCAGCTGCAGGGGCACGGCCAGTGCCCCCCGTGACACGGCCAGCATCCTCGACCCCCCAATTTCGCAACTACCGACCCAGAGCCGTGATGAGCAAGTTTGTGTGTCGCCTAGGTTTCCCTCGGCCAATGACAAGGAGAATGGTATTGCTGCGCGAGCCGAGATGAAGGTATTGCCAATGATGGCTCGCGAGGACTTCGTCAAGCCGTCCAGGCCTCTTAGTATCGATCTTAAAACGGCCATCGCTCGAACCTCACTAGGGGCTGTCGAGAGAAAGGTCCTTGCACTCAAGGACCAGAATACGCCTCGTAGACTTGTACCCCTACCGCCTCCAAAAATGTCTATCGTCGAGACTGCCACAGCTACGGGTGGGGCCTCGGCGACCGTGAGGGCAACCAGAAAGAGACAGATTATGCTCAAAGTTAATGACAGACTGTACAGAAGGATCGACTGCCTCGGGCGAGGAGGCTTTGGCAAAGTGTATCGCGTTGCGGCAGAGAACGGATACATGTTAGCGCTGAAACGTGTTTCTTTGGAAAACGCCGACGAGAACATGGTAAAGGCCCTGAAAGGCGAGATCGATTTACTCGGGCGACTGCGCGGGCTGGAACGTGTTATTCAGCTGATCGACTACGAGTTGAATACAGAGAAGCAGCTGCTCAGCGTGGTAGGTCTTCATAGGCTCCGAGTCACTCCTTCGGCGCGGTAATGCAGTCGCTAACCTCTCATAGCTCATGGAGGCGGGGGACCTAGACTTCCACGCCCTCCTCAAGAGTCGCCAAAATGCCCCTGACGGCCCCCAGTTCGACCCCGTCTTTATTCGCCACTACTGGAAGGAAATGCTCGAATGCGTGCAGCAGATACATACCCGGGAAGTTGTGCACAGCGACCTCAAGCCGGCCAACTTCGTAATGGTGAAGGGCAGTCTCAAGCTTATTGACTTCGGCACGGCCAACATGATTCAGGCAGACATTACGTCTAATATATACTCCGAAACCCAGACCGGTACGCCTAGCTACATGTCGCCGGAGTCCCTCATGGATTCGAGCCAATATGCTTTCATGTTGGCACATAGCGGCAACCCCAGCGCAGCACCGCCGCCCCTCAGAGGTGGCCATAGGATTACGAAAATTGGCAAGCCTAGCGACATCTGGAGCCTAGGCTGTATCCTATACCAAATGGTGTACGGAATTTCCCCATTCGGCAGGATTGCTAAAATGATATCCCGATGCCAGGCGATCGTTAACTGGAGCTACGATATTGACTTCCCGAGGACGACCGAGGACGGCTCACTTGTGCCGCCGAGTATGATCCGGACGATGAAGAATTGCCTTAACCGAGACCAGCGAGAAAGACCTACTTGCGATGATTTACTTGAGGAGACCGACCCATTCCTGTACCCACAGGAGTTTAAACTGCCCATCGCCGGCGACCCACACAAGGTGCTACCCATGACGGAGGAGCTCATTGGCTACGTGATTCAGAGTGTCGTGCAGCGCTGCAGGCACCAATTCCCTACCGATGCAGAGGCTGAGTTTGTTTGGCCGGGCTCATACTGGGCAGGTTTGAAGAAAGCAACGGCGCCGTGAAGCCTTCAGTCTTAAGATGCCAATACTTAGATCACAACTGAGATGTGTAAAAGGAATCATCAAAGAAGAAGAAGAAAAACAAATAACCTAGTAGCATTATAGGCTATCTCAGATGTAGATTTATAGTGACACTTACTATGGCATTCCTAACGAGTACGCTTAACGAGTGTGTTCGACAAAACGCAGCTCTGCTAGCTACTGGAAGAAGCAATTCTGGTGGGTCTCGAATATTGGGAAACTGTGCCTTTTCCAAGCCCAGACATAACCTTACGAAACCCTATTAATGGGCAGTTACTGTATTAACCCTTTCAGCCTCTTTATTACTAGCTGTTTATCACGGTATTAGTCGTGTTTGGCTCCCTAACTACGTGATCGATCACTGGTGAATGTGGGTCAAGGTGCTTTACATACCTCGCCACAAACTACCGGTTCATATTTTGCCGGATTGTCTTCGCTGGTGCAAGTCGGGACAACGCTACACATTTCGTTGAAATTGAAGCCTAGAGGAGGAGGCATGGGATTCGTGTTTTAGCAACCTGGAAGAAATAGGCTCCCAAGACACCGAATCTGGAGCACACTCACCAAAGAAGATGGGCATCGAGATCCTGTCTACCTTCCCATGCTGAATAACCCTATGCACTGTTGACTTTAGGCGGTCATTCGTCGTTCTCATTAGGAAGTCTCCGATATTCACCACAAAGGTGCCTGGGATAGGAGTAACAGACAGCCATTCCGCTTCCTTGTTAAGAACTTGGAGACCCCGGTGCTCGTCCTGCCATAGCAGCGTGAATACTTGGAGATCGGTGTGTGCCCCAAGTCCCACCTCATCGGGGTTATCAATGACAGCATCGCCGTGGCCAGGATAGTAGTTCATCGCTGCGTCCGCCCCGGGATATGTGACGAGCGGATCAAAGTAGGTTTCCGGAAGTTCAAGTCCAAGGGCCACTATCCGGATGAGACGCCTAGACAGCGCCAAACATGCCTGCCAGTATCTGATGGCGTCACTCCGAAAGTTAGGCACGCCAATATCTGTCCAGATAAAGTCCTCGTAACCAAAGCCTTTTCTAACATCCTCGGGAATCTTGCTTAGGTCCTCGCCGGCGTGCAAGGGATCGTTTGCAGGGTCATATCTGAAGTGGAAAACTTCTCTCCGGTCTGCTCATAAACGCGGTATCAGGCCGCACGTTCACACTGGCCGTGGTTCGGAGGAAGAAGCCTGCAGGTACCGGCGCCGACTTACCAAGTGTACTTTCTTTGGTCGTCCCGGTCTCTTTCAGGCCCGACCAGCCGATGAAATACTTCGACTTATGCTCTGAAACCATGGCTTTCTTATCAAGAGGGGACTTGAAGAATCTATATGAGCGAGGTTAAAGTGAGCTGGGGGGCAATTTACTTCGACTATAGACTTTACATCTTGTGACTCACGCTAGGGCGGCATCGTGTGCCCGCTTGATAGTTTCCTCCGAAACGCCGTGATTCTTGATGTAGAAAAACCCGGTCGTCTCGGCCGCCCGGATTATCTCTTTAGCGAGCATCTTTCGCATGCCGAGGTCGCCATCAAGCCTCGCAAGGTCGATGACAGGTACCTCGTCTGCGGTGCAGTCGCGCGGTGCTTTTGTGGATATAATTTTGTAGTACGGGCCGTTGTAGGAATTGAGGAGCAGCTTGGTAAAACCGGGAGGGCATGGGCTACCCTCCACGGCATTCTGTGGTCTTGGCCCCATTAAAACGGCGGCGGCAACTTGACGAGATGACTCGTTTCGGAGAGGAAAATGTCAACGTGCAGGTTAGAGGGGCCAAATTGGGTGGCGCTCAAACTGTTACGGGCTTATATATGTGAAGGTGCAGATAGCCCCGAAACGGTCGCTGGTTTGGATGCCCGACGGGATCCATTGGCGACCAAGTACAGTTGACCGAGCCTCCGTAAAAGTGACTATCTATAGATTGTAAAATGACTACCCAAGTGTTTTTTACTGGTCTCTCGCCAAAATTGATAACGCTTGGTCAAATGTATATATCTAACTTATATACAATTATGTCTCTAAAAAAAAAAAACCTCATAAGAAATTTCTCCTTTAAAATGAGAAGTATTGGAGAGAAAACATTTTGAAAAGACGCACAAGGATATCTTGCAATTTGGGCTGGTTGTTGTCGGTAACCCTAAAGCCATTAATAAATTGTTAGCAGTTTCCTGTTGAAGTTTGGTGAGACACCGGGTAAAAACACTTGGGGAGTCATTTTACATGTGGTGGCTAGTTATTTTATGGGCCCTCCCGTCGACCGAACTGGAAACGGCGAGCACGCAGCTTACTGTCTTCGCCGTCGGTCTCCGGCGGCCTGACTGCCCCGCATGTCCCTCGCCACTAGGACGAATTAGGATGACCTCAATGCGCTGGCTTGCTCACAAGACATTTCAAGATTTATGCCTGGTATCGACGCAAATCTGCCAGAAGCACATGGCTATCATTGGATACATTCCGAGTTGCCTGTTCTTCGTGCCTTCTGCTAACCTGGTGTCAACGATAGGCGGGACGTTAACTGCGTGAGCGAGAAGTGACCACTATGAACGACATCACTGCCCAACCTGGAGATGACGCGAAGTCCACACAGCGCAGAAAGCTCGCCTGCGAGGTCTGCCGCCGTATGAAAACACGCTGCGATTACGATTCCGTATCGGGATTCTGTCGACGCTGCACAAATCTCAGGTACAACCCCCTAGACTCGCTCACTATGCTGCTTCCTTTGACCTCTTACAGGCACGACTAAAGCGCACTTTCTCCATCTGTAGAATCGAATGTTCTCTTTCAATA
The DNA here is from genome assembly GCA_021432635.1 of Thozetella sp. PMI_491. NCBI lineage: Eukaryota > Fungi > Ascomycota > Sordariomycetes > Chaetosphaeriales > Chaetosphaeriaceae > Thozetella > Thozetella sp. PMI_491. Next base: position 759,088 of record MU270034.1, read on the forward strand.
CTAGATACCCATGAAAATGCATCACGAAGTAGCTTTGGGCCTGGCGCGTGAGTGCCAAGAGGCATCCCGTCGCTGGAAGAACTCTCGTAGACTAACCGCCGAATGGCAGTCAGCAGGACGGCGCAACCATCACCCTTGAGGAACTGAGGTCGTCCATCGATGACCTCAAAATCGAGGTCCGAAATCACTTAGCTGGGACCTGGGGCAGGAATGATGCGGATCAATCAAGGCGCAACACACTCCGGGGCCTTCCCAGCCCATTTGACAACACTGGATCGCCAGCAGATAAACCCAGCCAGTCAGCGCCTATTTCAGTAGTACGGGAGGTCAGCGACTCGCTTCACTGGCCTACAAGGAGGGAATTTGTGGACAAGAGCGCCGATGTAGTAACTTCGGGGGTGTTGCTCGAACATCAGGCAGTTCAACTAGCTTCCGCGTGAGTGCACAGAGCCAATAGCACCGAGTTTATGGCTAAATGTTCCCCTGTATCTTGCTGCAGATTCTGCCACCAACATCAAAACCTTCTGCATATTTACGGAAAAAGACCACTGGTAATGGCTATGGAAATTCGTAAGACATCTCCGTTTCTGTTTTCCGTCTGTTGCCTCCACGGAATACGACTCTGTCCGGGCCTAGCTATTAGTGGAACAGCACAGCATGAGAGTCTTTTTACCCACGTACAGAATATCCTCTGTCGGGTACTGATTCAGAGCCCGCTGCCCGTGAACAGTATCTACGCCATCTTAATTGCATCCACATTCAACGCTCCTCCGAAGGTACCAGGTTGATCAAGTTCTAAGAAGACTAGTAGGGTTAGCTGACCCCGACCAAGATGCCTTTTGAATACATCGATAGCTGGTTGCTGTCCGGACACTGTGCACAACAAGCCATGCTGAAGATAAGTTTTACGAAAATTTCGAAAAGTCTCGCTATGTCGGCCTTAGAGGCTGAAGAGCTCAGGCTTCTCAGACTTTGGAACGCCATATGCGTAAATCATTTACGGTAGGCCAGCGTTGAAGATGAAACAGTACGTTGTATTCTGATCCCCTACAAAGGTATGCAGCTGGGTGCGGGAGGCCATCGGTCATTTCACCTGCCTACCTCGATCACGGTAGTGTCATCTTGAATACCACTCATCCAATAATGGACGATTACGTGGGCGCCGCGGAGCTAATGCTCTATTGTTGTTTGAACGAAATCATGGAACGCCAAGTTGATGTAGCAGACGACGGGCACTGTCCAGCACTTGAGAAGTGGAAGCGCCGGTGGAGCCACCTTCTTGGTATGAAACTTGTGTCTACCGTGCGTTAGCCAGTTGTACTGATCTATCTCATAAGCCAGACATTCCTCATTGTTCGATGTTGCGTCTGAGCTATCACTTTGTCTATGTCATCGCTATCAAACGCGAAATTGAGCTTCTAAAAGATGGGATGAAGTCCGCCAACTCGGCTAGCTGTGGCGAGACACCAACGCCTCTGGAGCAGCTTTTGGTACAGACTGTGTGCCACCATGCTAAATCGGCACTGGAGCATTCTCTGCACGTCCCTGCTTCTCTTGTGACAGGATTTTCTGTTTTTGAATACATGAACTTGGCATATTCTGCATTGACGCTATTGGAGTTCATGCCCAAGTTGGACAGCCTCATGGACGAGACGCCTGATCTGCTTGAAAGAGTTCGGGCATACTATGACGACCCTACAGGAAATGTGCGTTCTGTTCTGTGGTTTGCGTCGAAGAAGGCGAAAGAAGCCTGCCAAGCTCTAGAGAAGGCTCAGAACCACGAGCCAGAAATCGCCATGATCGACATGCTAGACGGCGAAACATCATCTATAGCATGTTTTAAAGAGTACGATAGCTTAGACGACTTAAACCTCCGCTTTCCAAGCTTTGGGGTCTTATTTGGCGATATAGATACAGATCCAATAACAATAGACTAGCTAGTCCATGGAAACTATTTTATACCTGGATTTTCTACGTCATGTTTCTTGCCCCGGTTGCTGGTGCTCTTTGAACACCAAGAAGAGATAATATACGCCTTTAATTTCACTAATGACCATCCGTTGCAATCGAACTCGCTGAACTTCAACAATTGGGGTTAGGAAAGATAAGAGAATAGTTTATATTAGCTTTGCATTGGTGTTGGATATCCCCAGTTATAGAACTAACATTTGGCTATATGGCGCTTCATTGGTCGTCGTTGTATATATCAATGGACTGATTAGAGTGAGAGTGGATAGAATTCAGAAAAACACGGACGTCGAATAATTTTGGACATCATGTCTTAGATACGTGGGCAAGTGGCGATGCACAAATCGTAATGGTAGTATCGGGTAGGTATTTAAGTTAGCCTAACACTTGTATGCGAAGTATAAATCAATGATGTAGGTCCTATTTATAGCTCCTTCCGCGGCCATTAAAGTAATGTGTGCCACTTAGGAGCTACGTTCACTGTGGCCGCTCTCCTGTCCATTTCATGACACCACGCAGATAACACCGACTCGGCGCGCGGTTCATGTTAGCACAGCAGTAAACAAAGATAACAATTGCAAAGCCATCCCCCTGGTTGAGCATCTCAATATACATGTTCAACACCGCCACAGGCTATGCGAAAAGTTCGTCCCAGCACCTAGGCTCGCAGCGGGCTGCTACAGCACAGTCGATTAAGGCCGTGGCTGAATCACTGTATACGATAGCATCCGGACTGAAGTGAGGTTCAACCCCGCAGAAAGGTCTGGGCCTCCTAATTGCCAAAATGATATCAGCTATAACGTCTCAAAGAAATTCATCTTGACCTCATTCCAAACTGTCAATCAGGCAGTACAGTGCACCTTCGACCTCTGGGCTCAAACATTCACGGATCCCTATTTTGTGATCTTCACAGAGGGTCCGCTCACCAGGTCCTAAACATTCTCTCTTATCACCAAAGTCCCACAGGACTCGTCAGCTCATGTCCTCGTTACCTTGGCACCATCCATTTCCGATTATCCTTCCATATTCTTCAAAGCTACTTTTGTGGCTATGTTTACCCTACAGAGTATCTCGAGACCTTATTCACCGCCCAGAACAACAGTGTCAACATGATTGCTGCTTCAGCGCAACTAATTTCCGCCAAAAAAAAAAGCCTCCCGCTGAGCAAGGTCAACCACATGACTACACTTCGGCAAGACGATGCCGACGGCGTGATCGAGGCGTTTCGAGAATTCGTCAATAGCACCACGTACGATAGGATATACAATGGCGTTCATTTTCATCACGTCGGAATGGCTTGTACCGTTTATTGCGCTGGCTCTACTCAGTTTTATCATGCTCGTCGCCAGAATCATTGTAACGGTGCACGTGGCCTCCCCGCCTAGAAGAGTTCTAGTCTGACCGTCTTATTCCACAACCTGGAAGGCTGGGAAAGATCGGAACTCAAGGTAAATGGATTAGACCGAAGATTCTGAGCAACCGGGTGGCTGAGATGACTATACGTGCGTCAAACGACCGTGGCGTTCCTTCAATTTTAAAAGCCGGCCGATAAGAAGCTCCCGAGATATCTTGTCGTGCTCTCTATTACTGAATGAGAAGCTCTACACAAATACGCAAGGTGAGCCGGGCATGGATGAAGCGCCAGGCTGATGCGGAAAGCTAGTAGAATAAGGCCGAGGAAGCATGGCAGGCCGATCTGACCTACAATGCAGGGAACAGTATGAGCAGTTAGATTTGAACTTTTGACAGAGCCAGAAGCCTTCGACTTCTGGTGAGTCGTAGTTTATACTTCTATAGAGCGGCATCCAAGCTAGAGTAAATGATTGGCTAGGTTAACAGACCATTAAGCGGCTGCAACGTCCCATCCAGCTGTGCCACTAGCGATGTTACTATCGACATTAGGTTGCAATAGGATTGTGATGAGATAATTAGCAGGCGTATCAATCCGAAATCCAAAGTGGCCTCTGATGAATATTATATGATAGTTGTGTACACCTTGAGCTGTATATCTAACATTGAGTTGTAGTCCTATAGTGTTGTTGCTTTGACGGTGCATGTGCTGAAATAGGTTCCAACTTATTTGGTGCTTTTCTACTTGCACTTACGCTAAGCCATTGAACCGAGGTTTCATACCGAAAAAAGGTAGTATATACGGAATAGGATTTTACAAGCTCGGTCCAATAACATGGCCCCCCTCGATCATGACTGGAAGAGCTGCGCCAAGCCTTTCGTCGTGCAACCTTAATGTCGCAGCAACTCGTATCGTCAAAGCCTCCATCCGTGTATTATTTACTATTGCATTTCTATATTAGGCAGGTCTTCTAGTAAGGCCTCCAATCCTCCATTCGCATAATTTCTCGTTCAAGCGGCAATCCTCAGGATGGCGCATGGAGGAGCCGGAGCATTCCTAGCATAGAGTTAGCCGCGCTCCTCCAGTCGGGGATGTTGGTGAATGATGACAAGTTTGACAACGACCCACTAAAACCCCTAGTATAATAAACTGCATCTAAACATTTACCCCGCTGTTGCAGAGGCAGGGAGTATATAGTACATACACTGCTACCTTGCCGGACGCTCTCATATTTGCTTCTCTCACGCTCTTTCTCAGTGCGTCCCTCCGTGCCTTATTTATCATACAGTTGTGCCTATTATTTTTTGCCTTGGCGTATTCACATCATGTATGTCCGAACCAGCGGTCGGTTCGCTCTATTAGGGCTCACCTCTCTCGTGATGGCTAGCCCGTACCAGAAAGAGCCTATCTCGGCGCGTTGTACTCCGGGAAAGGTGATCACGTACCAAACACAGTCAGATAGGGCTGCTGCTGTGAAGCAAGTCTTCCAGACATCTTGGGACGGATATCACGCGAATGCGTTTCCACACGACACACTGCTTCCAGTGACTAATGGGTATAAAGATGACCGGTAAGACTTCTTCGCCCTCCAGGGAGGCTCGCTCGGTGGTGGTACGGATTTGGTACTTATCCTATCCTTTTAGGCAAGGGTGGGCTGCCAGTGCTGTCGATGCTCTTAGCACTGCTCTGATTATGGAGAACTGGGACGCTGTAAATGTGGCCATGGATTTTATCGCCAACAACAACTGGCACACATCTGTCGGCGATATATCCCTCTTCGAGACTACTATTCGTTACCTTGGTGGCATGCTCTCAGGTGAGTGCTCTGCCAAAAAAGGGATACTAGTCTCTCGGAAGGGCGGAATCGTGCTTACTTCCTCGGAGCATACGATCTCTTGATGGGTCCGCTCAAAGACAAGTATAACGGTCCTATCGACCCAGCCCGCATTCTTGCCGTGACAAAGGTTCTGGCCGACAACTTGAAGGTCGCCTTCGACACTCCGAGCGGTTTCCCCGACAACGGCGTCGCCTACTGGCCTCCTCACAGAGTGGGCTCGACTACCAATAGCATTGCGACCGGTGGTACCTTGGTTCTTGAGTGGACGCGCCTAAGCGACTTGACTGGCGACCCAGTGTACGGCCAGCTAGCGCAAAAGGCCATGCAATACCTGCTGCGTCCACAGCCAGCATCGGCAGAGCCATTCCCAGGATTGATTGGTAACGACGTGGATATCAACACTGGACAGATTAGAAACAGCGATGGTGGCTGGGTCGCCGGTTCTGACAGCTTTTATGAGTACCTTCTTAAAATGTACCTCTACGATCCGAACCGTTTCGTCGAGTACAGAAGCCGTTGGGTTGCTGCCGCCGACTCTAGCATCCAGTATCTCACTTCACATCCGTCTTCTCGACCAAACCTAACCTTCCTGGCCCAGTACAATGGCCAAACACTCCGGTTTAACGGTCAGCACCGTAGGTCTCCACCCCTGGTGCCTTCTGCGAACATTTGACGTAAAGCTTTACAAAACAATCCCAGGTGTAGGTGCTAATGACGGTTTCATGCAGTTGGTTGCTTCGCCGGTGGAAGTTTTATTCTCGGTGGCCTCACCCTAAATGAGAAAAGTTATATCGACTACGGCTTGAAGCTTACAGAGGGCTGCCGTGCGACTTACGCTGCCACTTCCACAGGTATTGGCCCCGACTCGTTCGAGTGGCAAGACAGCAAGATCTCTAGCTCTGGTCCTCCTTCAGATCAGGCTAGCTTCTACCAGAACAGTGGATTTTGGATGGCAGCATCTAACTATGTGCTGCGACCTGAAGTTGTTGAAAGTTATTACTATGCTTACCGCGCAACTGGAGATTCCAAGTATCAGGATTGGGCTTGGGAAGCCTTCCAGGCCATTTCTAACACAACGCATGTCGGCAGCGGCTATTCGAGCATTCGTAACGTCAACCAGCCGGGAGGAGGAGGTTTTGATAACTTTCAGGAGAGCTTCTGGTTTGCTGAGGTGCTGAAGTATTGCTACCTGATATTTGCCCCTGTAAGCTCACCACACCTTCACATTACCTTACACTACGCCGGGCTCGCACGACTGACAAATCCATCATAGGACGCATCGTGGCAGGTTCAGCCAAATCATCAGAACCAATTTGTTTTCAACACCGAGGCACATCCGATTAGAATATTTGGGGGTAACGAGAAACTTGTTGGGTGTGTCGAGAAGCTTTAGTGAAAATAGTAGTGAACGATTAAGCTACAATTATGACGTGTGCTCATAATACCTTTTCTGGCGCTTCCAAGTTGTCAAATTTCTACTTGCATTGGTATTTGGGAGGCGGCCGCTAGTACTTTGGGAAATTCTAGCATTCTTGGTTGGGAAACACGCATCATCACTACACACTTACTGGGCTGGAGTGACAACCATGAGCGAGGCAAGGGGTTGTACCTCGCTGCTTTGCGAATCCCTCTACGTAGGCAATAGCATTTTCCGGAACTCGTGGTCAAGGATCTGCAGACGGTCACTTCTCTGAACTGAATTCTGTATAGCCCTTCCTTATTGTCTTCTAATAACTCCCTTCTATGAGTATTTTGGTGATTAAAAGGGTAGAAAGCCACAGCTTGGAGACGACGGGCAATATATATAATGAAAGATGACGTGTTCTGTGGAAGGATAGAACTGTATAATGATAGCTTCCGCACCGACTTGTCCAGCTTTCCAGACGGTACTTCCGACATATTTACCGAGGCACCCATTCGCAATTTCCATTCTCTCAATATCGCGATAAAGCAATCTGGCTATACTGTATACCTGTTCACAGCTTTTTGGCCTCTATCTGAGCCGCAAATGCGGTCGTTTATGAAGAGACACCGGCTGGATTTAACACAGACATCCCAGATCCAGGATTCGTCATATACTTAGCATGGCCTGTATGAAAGCCTTAAGGACCCTCTGGTTGTAGTCAATAAGGAGGTTATGTATGTGGGTCAGCAGTGCACCGTCAACGACGGCACTACTGTTCTGGCCATACCATTTAAATTAGGGTGGCCTCGCAGAGCTTCCAACTCGCTCTCACGGCCATAGGCCTCGCAGGCACAATCAAGGGTTACATACAAAACAAGGATGATCCGAAGATACTTAATTCTACGTGGCGGGTCTTATTAATGTCATCATTGATGTTGGTACCGCTACGTCAGCTATAAAAGAACTAGCCTAGTCCCGGGGTATTTTGGGGCTGCGGCTAACGCCTTCGATCACTCTGGCCTGAAATCTATCTCCCTCAAAGTGCTCTCAAAGAGAAGCATACCTGCTATGAAGAAGGCAGCGCAAAATAACATAATTACTTCATGAACCAAGCACTGAGCGGGTTGGCTAGCGGAGAAGTCGAGTTTATTGGTAACGCACCCGAGAATCACAAACTCGCGATACGCTAATCTACCGAGCACTCGTTTGTGCCAATGTTCAGGTTCAGGTATAATAAGCAGGGTAAGATGGAGGTTACATTGCGCGAAGCGGGACATGGCGGTTCGACGTTCTTCGCCGCTTCGTACGGGGGCCGCCCGAGTCAATTCGCCAGCAAGCAGAAGCGTGCAGAGTACTTCGGACACGCGCGACTGAAAACCCACCTAATGGATATTTTGACAGCCCCATCTCGTGAAGCGAAATGTCTTAGACTTCGTTTGACGCCGGAAGTGGCTTCGATACAATCGACAGAGGTAAACTGCGGCATGGGACATAAGTTCCCTGGCCATTCGGTCTTATTAGCAGAGGTGTACGACCAGGCTCACAAGACTACGTTTTTTTTCAGCTCGATCGGGATATTTAACAATGATACGCCTGAAGGAGCTTGTTTCTAAGAGATTTCCCTTGACAGGTGAGAGCGACGGCTAGCATTTCATTTGAAGAACTTCTCAACAAGTGTGCTCTTATGTTTGTTTACCCTTTATTCTTCTAAATAGGATTTCATGATTGAGAATTATGCTACAGCCTCTATCGAAGGAAGAAGGACACGTAGAACGTTAAGTTTGTTTCACCTAAGGTCGCCTACAGCTGAAGGGGTCGACAGATGACCAATAAGTTATAGGAACCGCTCGACTTGTGATTATGAGAATTGGGGTTTGAGAGATTCGTTGGAAGGGTCGGAAGGCCCGTGCACTGGAGGTTACTTTATCGGAAGACACAAAATTTTTATGTTTGTGTATGTTAAACTAAAGGTCGAGACGGCGGTCCAGAGATAGACAGTTGCATTCTTACCCCTGCCGCTCTTTTCAAGGAAACCAGTAATGTACTGAGATAAATAGGCCATACCTTAGTGAAACATCGTGGAGCAATAGCTCTCACTGTTAATATTGCGCCTCTTACATCCCGTCTCAATTTGGAGAAAAAGGCATTGATACAACTATTCATGATTTCTAAATGATTGTTGTCGCCTCTAGCATTATTAACGAGTCTCTTTCAAAAGCCATCTATTTCTGTACCATTTGCTAACATCAATTGGTACCTACTTGTTCAAAGGCGATATTCGAGTGTAGATGAGCCCTATGTTCGGGAAATATCTGCCCACTCTAGCTACTCTGGCTAAATTATAAATGGTTTTGGCTTGCGCCCCGAGGCTGCTGACATGCGCGCGATTCCGGGTGACATTCTTGTGAAAGTAGCTCTTTCCGTTGGCCCCAATGCTCTCCACGAATTTAGTTTTAGGTACAGTATCGAGAAAAGAAAATACAAACCTACAGCTAGAAACTTCGAACGCGGTTGGTGTTCAAGGTACTAGTGATGTTGCCGATCAACAGCGCATATATTACCTTCTACTAGAGACATATATAAGGACCGCCCTTTAACGACACTAGATGAGGGAGGAAGGCATGAAGTTAGAGAATGCGTGGGAAAGAACATCCTTTTGCGAGAATGCCCACATGGGATTTGTACGCCGCTGAGAGTAGCTGCTTTGAGATAAGATGGGAAGTGCTATCTACTAGCAGTGCCTTGGCTTTCTTGGACACATCGAAATCGGGCAGGTCGCTAGCGGGACCACCTCCTTCGCCTATGCCTCCGCGACCAAGATAAGCCAAGACATCAGAAGAGCGCCGTAAAGCCAAAACGCGCCTGGATCTGCCGGGGTCGCCCATCGGGCCTATTATGATAGTAGACCGGGAGCTCGTAGTTGAGCACCCAAGCTGTCTACGTTATCGATGATCTGGATCCCTGAGCGGCTCAAGTGCTTTTCTCTGTCAAATCCTCGATAGAAGGCCAATCCAGTAGGCGATGCTCTCCTCTGCCCGTGGCGAAGTGCGGGGAAGGTACCAGCCCCGATGTGCGCGTGGTCGATGCTTGCATATACCCCAGGATTCGGCGCGGCCAACATGGATCGGCACGAGTGCTGTTTTCGGGGGCCTTCTAATGAGGTAGAGCACTGCGAAGGCCGTCTTGGGTTGCATACGCAGATGGGGTCGGCTCCAAATGTAACCATATTACTGGATGCTGGCCCCCGCGCCAAACGCAAGATTAGGCCAAATGTACCGTTATCTCTTGGCTGACACTATGCCAAGCCCGGGGCCAAGAAGAGCGGTACTAGGCTATCCGCATCACTATCTGGACATTCCTGTCCCTTCATACGGGTATTCGTACTACTGCTACTAACTGTATGTGGAACAATGCATCACAGCCACATGAGTAAGACTTTGAACCTACAAGAAATATGTTCCATCACTGACCCTGATCCTAGCCACTGACCCTAATCCTAACCATTAATCCTAACCCCTAACTGTAACTTGTAATTTTAGCTTTGAAAGGGTTAGGGTTAGGGGCTCGGTCAGGGTTAGGGTCAGTGGCTAGGATTAGGGTCAGGGATGGAACATACTTTCTTGTGGCTATGTGGCCATGCCTTTTTGACTCTGGCAATGTTCTTCCGTTTACAGCTAGTAGCGGTGGCACGGATGTCCGTATAAAGGGACATGGATGTTCGGATAAAGATGTGGCTAGGCTATAGACCAAAATTCCTGGGCGTAGATAGGTACTTGCCCTGATTAAACAAGGATGCGCGATGAGCTATGCTATATAGGGAAGCTTGTATCGCATCGGCTGAAATGGATGGACCAGAACTTATCTATGGGATGAATTCTGGAGGGGCAAATACACAGGTGATACGAGGCTTCTGCATCTCCTCGCAGTCTCTCCGAAGCGAAGCGTCCATAATGCCTGCCGCTCTCCCACGCAAGACAACAGGGATGCTGTGGATTACATTCTGGAATATATAAGGATATATCACCCGTACTTGTTTTCGGTTTTCGCAGCGTTGTATTTATCCAATATCTTAAACCCCGATTGCGAGGGCCGAGAGCAGCAACCGGGATCTGGATAGGATTTAGTAGCCCCAGTTTGTATCGTGTCGTCGTGGAAAATGGCTACTTTAGCCGGTATTGCTTTTCTATTCAAACTTGGCTTGCTACGGCGGAAGACTGACATGCGCTGCTAGACACTCAAGGAACTCTTGGCACCCTCTCCGCGGGCGTTGGCGATGTTGGGCATGACCGCCGCACGTCCTACGACGAGACGGCCGGCGCGGCTATCGACAGGGCCAATCTACCAGCTTCGGGACTCGAGAACGATGACGAATTTGCTGGTCGTGAGACATTCCACGGCCTGATCGTGGCTACGGAGGAGGAGAAACGCACTCTGCGCCGCGTGGCCGGAAAGATGCCTGCTACTTGCTACTACCTGTGCGCCGTCGAATTCGCGGAGAGAGCTAGTTATTATGGCTGTAATCAGGTCTATAAACAGTTCATACGCTCCCCGCTGCCTCCCGGATCGACTACCGGTGCTACCCCTGCAGGAACAAACTTCAATCCGGGTGCTTTGGGCCTCGGCTCCTCTGTTGCCACCGCCATGTAAGTGTCTGCTCTTGTTGGTAAATATCGGGCCGACGACTAGCTAACGGTACTGCACAGGACCGAGGCATTCAAGTTCCTAGCTTATGGACTCCCCGTGTTCTTCGGTTGGCTTGCAGATACGAAATATGGACGCTTCAAGATGATATGCTGGGGTGTTGCTATTTGCGGAATAGCGCACGTCGTCATGATCATTTCCGCCGTCCCACCTGTCTTGTCGTCTGGTAACGCAATCGGACCCTTCGCGTTCTCTCTCTACTTGCTGGCTATCGGAGCAGCGCAGGTGAGTTGCGGTCCACATGCCTCTCCTTATTGCCCAGGATACTGATTGCCCCGCGCGTAGTTTAAACCCAATATCTCTCCCACTGTCATGGACCAGTCTCCCCATAAGGTTTACCATGTCATCAAAGATAAGAATGGAGAGAAGGTTGTTGTGGACCCGGAAGAGTCTCTTGCATCAGTTATGCTGTGGTTCTATCTCCTAATCAACGTCGGTGCTTGCTTTGGCATTCCGACGAGCTATCTCGCCAAACTTGTTGGATACTGGGCGGCATACTGTAAGAGACCCCAGATCATCTGCGAGGATTAGTTAAGCTGATTTCTTACCACTGGCAGTGATTCCTACCATCATCTATCTTCTGCTTCCACCTCTGCTCTGGTATCTCAACGTAAGAGCCACCCCCACTCTTCGACGTATCTAAGTTGACAATCTCGGGAAGCCGCGTCTCGTGAAGCAGCCCCCTGGTGGATCGGACCTGGGTAATGTCTTCCGAGTTCTGGGAGACATCTTCGCTAATGGTGGCCTCACGCATATTGGCCGACCGGGCTTCTGGGATCTAGGGAAGCCATCTGTGCGGAGAGCGGCTGGATCGACTAAAAACTACCAATATGACGATGATTTCGTGAACGATGTGAGGAAGACATTCCAGGCTTGCGGTATCTTCTTGTTCCAGGTAAGCAACCCTTTTTCTTCTGTTTTGTCAAACAACGGAAGATGGAAGATGACTGCGCGTTCAAAGACCCTGAGAATTAATGAGTCTGCTAGCCGATTATCCAGCTGAATGATGGAGGTATTGGCGCTGCTGGCAACACTCTTACAGCTGGAATGGCCGCTCATGGCATGCCAAACGACTTGCTAGATAACCTAAATCCAGTGTCTATTGTTGTCATGATCCCGATCATGAACCATATAGGTAGCTTACCCACCAATGACTCCTCGCTGGCGGCCTTGAGGCACGAGCTGCTGTATGAGGCACTGACAATTGAGTGTACAGTATACCCTGGCCTTAGACGCGCGGGCATTCGGTTTGGCCCAATTTCTCGCATGACCTTCGGCTTTGCCATGTGCACGCTAGGGTCCATCGCCTATTCCGTTCTTGCGCACCAGGTTTACGAGGTAAGAAGAGGTAAATTGCCCTTAGCTGATTGTATATTGACGGTTGTACGATTTACAGTCTTCGCCTTGCGGTGACCGAGCCAGTACTTGTACCGACACTGAGCTCGGTGACGAGGGCTTTTCGACTGTGCACCTGGGATTATACGCAATCCCAACCATCATTACCGCAATTTCGGAGATATTTATCAATGTGACAGCCTACGGTATTGCCTACACCCAGTCGCCGAAGAACATGAAAGGACTGGTCGCCAGTATCAACCTCTTCATGTCGGCTGTCGCCTCCATCATCTCGCTCTCCACTGCGGCCGCTATTGTTGATCCGTACCTGCCGTGGGTGTTTGCCGCGCCGACAATCGCAGGTGCCATAATTACGGTGGCGTTCTGGTTCACCTTCAAGCACCTTGATAACCAAGAGTTCGTCATTAACACAGACTTTGACGACATGAAACTGGACTCAGATAAGAGCGATGTTGACTCAGAGAAGGGTGTACCTGCACCGGAGACAAAAGCTCTTCCACCAGCGGACGAGAAGATTGCTAAGATGGACAGCTAAGAGGAAGGGTGAATGAATGATGGGGCTAGGAAATTGTAACTTCTGCAATCAACTGCAGGGTTATTCTCCTTGTGCTTTGTATTAGTTATATTCCACCGAAGTCGAACGATTTCTCACACATATTTAGCTAGATACCTTACTTTGCTATCGCGACTGTGTAAATGTTAATGTCTGCTCAAAGCGACTTTATGCTCTGTTCGAGGTAGCATTCCACTAAGGTTCAGACATAGCTTTCCCATTTAGGTAGGATGAGAGGGCTGCTAGCAGTCAAGGTCACCTACGAAGTTCCATTATTAATCCTAGAACTCTTATGCATAAGCTCAGCGATACTCTCATACGATGCGTTGAGAGATAGAAATCCTTTAAGGGTTGTAATGTAACTAATTGTTTGCGATGTAACTAGTAAATCAACCCCGTAAATTTTGCTAAATTTAGAAATATTCAGCCGAACCGAGCCTTAGAACCGTCCATCTAAACTCCGATGCTTCCCTAATTGGTTTAATATCTGTTCCTTGATGCTTAGGCATATGGTTATGACCTCAGGCTCGCTTAACAGCAGTGTGCGGTGGAGCCACAGCAGCCGGCCTGACCGCAGTCGGTCACCATCTGCACACTCCCGTCTGGGTTGCAAAAGTACAACCCGCTCGAGAGCGTGCTGGGATAGCCTATCCAGTGTTAATGCTTAGAATTTAGGTGGGGAAACAAAGAACGTACCGAGATCTTCGCTCAAGTACCAGCCGCAGTACTGATAGCTGGATTTGCAGGGGGTTTCGCGCTCCATAATCGGAGCATACTCGTTGGCCATAACGCCGGCGGAAGCGAGGGCAAAGAATACGAGGCTAGTGAACTGCATTTTGGTGGATTATAATGTTAAATTGAAAGAGTGTAATAGCTCAGTTGGTTGGAAGTAGCGAATGAATGGGTTTGTGCGTTGATGATGAAAGAGAAAGGTCAACCGAGATCCAAGCAAGAAGACCTTTATATGCAAAGCTCATGAGCTGGTTGAACATAGTGCCTCCTATACTGAGTCATGGCCGATGTTGATGTAGCATGCGAGGTGCTATGATGCTAATTGAGGCGGTGTAAGTTCCAAGGACAAAACTCTGTGGTGCGGGTCTTATCCATCATCTGATGGGGACAGTAGGAGGCCACAAGGAGCTGGGATGAAAAAAGAAAATGGAGTTGTTTGCTTGTGGAGGTTGCAACATAGCTAAGCCACGCCGTCAAGGGATGTGAAACGGCAGTCTGGCTAGCTCATTGTGGGGTTACCCGAGTGTCATGACGCGGCAGCATGACGCTAATCTCCGATATGTTCTGCTTAGGCTCCATCCTGTGGGGTGAGACAACAGAAAACTATTGAAGCATCTATTTTTACGCTGCCGATAAGGCTGCTGTGCATCTAGGGAGCCTTGCTGCTGGCCCAATGCGCCCACTGAGGAGAGGGAAACAAGAAGATAGGGAAACAACTACAAATAGAGGGGGCCACAAAACCAGTCCGAGTAAGTCATCTACGCCTATTTTTGGCATGTCGCCTGAAAAGTCCAAAGTACAACGCTACATGAGAAACCTTCCGATTTTGAAAGTTATGGGAAACAAATGTGTAGAGTAGCATGATAGAATATGGTGAGCGCTCCTAGACGACAATCTCGCGGGACACTTCCGCACATGTTTGAGCAGTAATTACCCTCTAGGCCACAGAAGATGTTTGTCTGAAACTGTACTCATTACAAGAATTAATGACGTTTGTCTTACTACTCAAGAACTTTAAGGTAGTAAGTGAATCTCTAAATCTGACAGGGCAGGCCAGTAAGCCAGGAATATCAACAAAAGAAACGGGCAACTTGTTTTCATAAGTAGAGATTTGTGTTTTACGTGAACATCTGCCAACACATTGCACAAATCCCAGCCGCGATCTGTCCTCAATAGAGCACTACTGTCCAGGGTTGACCGTTTTTGTACAAAAGGAGAAGAACCCCTCTTTCCTGCTCAAAGGCCCTCTGTGTCTATATAATAGTGAAGATAGGTACGGGGATAGTTGATTGGGAGACCTAGAGTCGTTGGTGCTGTGAAATTTACGTATACAGGCGCGACGCCCTCGTAGTCGCACAGAACACTGACAAGTAGATGACGCATCCACCTGGAGAAGCTTGGATACGAGAGGCAAGCTAGTTGCCCCGTAAGAGCGTGCAAGGGAATAAAAATAACGCAGATTCACACCTGTTGCCTCTAAGTTGAAGGCAGGGAGGAAATTACTAGCACCTGGGGTAATGGTGACACGTGGAAAAAGGGTTGGAAGAGTAAGATCGCACTTAACCCTCAACTAATGGCCAGACTCACAATCCACAGCTGGCCCGAGAAGGGTAGCTATATATACTCAATCCTACTGATCTTGGACTGCATCTCCCGCTCGACTATTTTGGGACGCGCATCTGCCCTCAATAGCGATTTTCGGGAACCCTTCCTACCCGAGTCACGGAGGTAAAGGTGTAACAGGTGACTTCGGCGGCTATTGCATGCGAAGGCATGTATATTAAGCCTCAGGATAATGAGCGGTTACTAGCCTTTAAGAAGGATGCCGACCCGTTACAACTGCAACGATTACATCACCTTTTGCTTAACTCATTCCTAGTTGGTTTCGTTCTCTCAAACCTAGTTCGTTGATCCTAATACGAGCTAAAACTAAGCATTAATACTGCTTTGAGAAATTGTAAGTCGAACGTTTTGTGATAAACACGCCCAGACTGTGGTTAAGCCGGGTCTAGGAGGATATACGCGTCTCCGCTCGCTTGGGCCAAGATGGGTCCATAGCCAAAATTCTACTACATTATGCTAATCTAACCACCCTAGCTGAGGTTGGACGTATAGCTGGCTCAGTTCGGTTTAGATTCCGGTGACGGGGGCGGAGAGCGGCCCTGCTTCCCCACGCTTTGGCTAGCCGAAACCGAGCCGAGGATAGGCCCCAAGGATTTAGTGATGTATGAGAAAAGGGTTTCTAGTCTCTCGCGGACAGCCGCCGGATTGCTATACCTATGCAATATTGTATCTTTCATAAAGTCAGAATGCCTTGTCATGAGGAATGGTCAGGGCGTGGCGTGGCGCAGCACACGACCTCCAGAGGCAGCCAATTGAGGGCTTATCCCAAAGGATTGTATCCGCTTCGCTCCCTGCGCCGCACCGACCTTTATGCGTAGAGCTTCGGTTGCCTCCAAAGCAGCATGCAATCGACAACACTTCTTTGAAAAGCAGGAAGGCCGTTTCACCCGAACGACACCCGTCGCTTTGGTGAAGAGACACGATCTTTCAAAATGGGCCAGTATCCTTACAAACCGCTAAACTTGCCCCATGAGACCCGCATTTTAACCGTCATGCCAGGGTCTGGCAACGACCAACTCATCTGCAGCCTATCGCATCTGCAAATCAACTCGCCAGGCGACTACGATGCCCTCAGCTATTGCTGGAGCAAGAGCATCTCCAATCCTCCCCCGATCGATTTTAATAAAGAATATCCTGTCGCGCTCTCCGGCGAGGGCATTAACGAAGTGCGCCAAGTGAAACTGTGCGACGGTCTCGATGATCCCATTCTCGGCGGTTTATACATCCGCCTGGGCGGAGTCCTACCCCCAGAGGAAGCTCTTTGCGACGGTATGTCAATCAAGATTGGAGGTGAGCTCTCGCGAGCGCTCCGCCGCATGCGCGAAGAGAAGGAACCGTTACGCATCTGGGTCGACGCGCTGTGTATCAATCAGGACGATGTCCAGGAACGCAACGAGCATGTCAAGATGATGGATACAATATACGCGCGTGCAGAAAATGTACGAGTGTGGCTTGGGGAGGAAATTGGCCTCGAGATGGCAGCAGCAATGGCCTTCTCGAAGATTTCTGCCGCTCTTAGCGATGCATATGTTCCCGATCAAGACCTTGCCGATACAGCGCGGCGATTTAGAGACCACCCGGATTTCAACAATATTCCATGGAGGGAGCTTGGTGACTTCCTTAGACGAGCATGGGTGAGTTTCCCCTGAGCGCTTCGATTGCGTTCATCCTACTGCATCAGCTGGCTCACCTCTCCAGTTCGAACGCAGTTGGATTATCCAAGAGATTGTAAACGCCAAGAGTGTGACAGTTCATACTGGATGCCTTAGCTTCCCCTGGGATTCCATCTACTTTCCTATTGCAACCTTGCGTAAGCTTCGGATTGACAGCGTCTTGAGCAATCCGAGATGTGTCAAGGCAATCATCATGCTGGGGGATCTACGGGAAGAGCGGAAAACGAGTCATGGAGCGCCACTGGGCCAGCCTTTGCTGGGGCTTCTTGAAGAGTTGCGACACTTCGAAAGTACCATTGCCGCCGATAAAATCTATGCTATACTAGGCCTTGTCTCTACAGAGGACGAGATACCGGTCGACTATAGCAAACCATCAGAGCAGGTGTTCACCGAGTTCGCCGCGCAGCAGCTTCGAGCGGGATCACTAGACATCCTAACGCACTGTGTCTTCTCACCACAACCGGGCACCCTCGTTGGCCTTCCATCGTGGGTGCCCGACTGGACAAGACCAGGAGCTGTCGAGCCCTTTCGTATCCGCGGGCTGCTTGTTAGTACTGCTGGGTCTACGAAGCCACAAGTCACCTCGATTGACGAAACTTCCGGCACAATCAAGCTAAAGGGGCGGCTACTAGACACCGTCGATAGCATTGATGAGGTTAGGCAGATCGCCTGGGAGGATGCTGACTATATCGTCAAAGAGCAAGGGTTCTGTATACCTCCGGAGCGCAGTATTTGGCAGGACGAGTTGAACCGGCTGCGACTGAAGGAATCTACGGAGAATATCATGACTAATATTGCATTCCCGGGCCATCGTTGCAGCCGAGAACAGTATGAAGCCGCCTGGAGGACCTTCATGTGCAACCGCACACGGGAGAACGAAGTTCCTGATGCAGGGTATGGACATGCCTGGGGACATCTCATGATGTGTTTATCGAATGAGAGCCCAGCTGAGATTCCTCCAAGGGCAAGGCTCGACAATGGCTCTCCATATCTAGAAAGCCGAAGATCAATTTGGAAATCACCGAAGGGGTCTGAGGAAGATCTGACTTTTGATCGAGTAGACTGTCCTGAGAGCTCGAATGAGGGTCTTTCGAAATCCTGCGTAAGCACGGAGACAGAAAAGAAGGACGCAGAGATGGAGCAGAGATTAGTCGACAAGATGCTCTATACGTTCATAGGCGCCCATGGAAAGTGGTGCTACCATCGCCGCTTCTACCGATCCATGGCAGGAAGATACGGATGGGCTGTGGATGGTACTAAACATGGCGACGTTGTCGCCCTGTTCTACGGCTGCAGCTATCCATTCATCCTCCGTCCTCAAGGAAGCAACAGGTACCGAATCATTGGTGATTGCTATATCCATGGGCTTATGGATGGCGAAGGGTTAGGCAATGGCTATACAGAGGAGGAATTCACCATAGTTTAAAGTAATTCTTTTCCTTTATGGCCGAAGTAAGTTGACCCAACTAGAGCAAACAAAGCTTTTGGCAAGAGGGTTATTCGGTTACCGAAGTATTTTGTTCCCAATAATAACGCCGTCCGAACGTGTTTATCAATACCTGTCTTGGCGGTATTAGTTGACATTGTTCTTATATACCATCGTGTGCGGATACATTTAAAGTATTGATTCCGATTGACCGTGTTAAACAAAGTGGCTGATACTGAAATTTTGGGTGCCTTCCGGTCCGAGAAAGTAGCGCGAAGGATCCTTGGTTTGCCCTATTCGGACGTGCTCGGACGTCGGGCTTCCTCGGACGTCGGCCTACCTCAGATGCCGGGCTGCCCCCGTATAATGCCTCTTTTCCGGAGCGTCTAAAAATCAGGGTTACCGGATCGGATTTCGGGCAGAGACAAACTAGACAGAGCTACCTGAAACCCGTCTGCCAAAATCGCTTCACTTTCCTCTATGCAATACAATTCATTCAGAGGCGAGGAAGTGGCCTGGGCGCAAATTGATAGCTCCTTTTAGGGGCCACATACCATCTATCACACCGTGACGAATTTAGTACTTTTCTATGACATATTGAAGGTTTCACAAGTGATATCCTTGCTCGGAAAATCGTGCACGCTGGAGGTCACATACAGTAGTGTCCCGATCGGCCAAACTCAGGTCGCGAACATAAGTCAGCCGAGGACCAGGGCTCACTTCCAACTTCTAACTGAACTCCGTGTTTCTACCGCGAAGTCCGAAGCGGAACAAATTCTGATGTGATTGTCAGCGAAATTGGGTTCAACTTGCACCCCGAAATCCTATGAACAATGTTCTCGTTCTCGGTTCCAGAATACAAGGCGTCAAGAAGAATCGGTGATTCGATTGTTAGCAGCAGCTCAATAAAAAAGCAAATCCAAACGATAAAAATGCGCATTCGGAACAGTCTCATTGCCACCAGCCTCTGGCTTCACTTTGGTGCCGTCTTTACGCTCCCGGCAGTTGAGCCAATTCCTCCCAGCCAAGACCCCTTTTACACTCCGCCCTGCGGCTTCGAACACACTGAGCCTGGAAGAATTCTACGAACTCGACAGGCTTTGGGCTTGGTTTCTATCATTGCCAATAGCTCAGATGCGTACAGTCTCCTCTATCGAACAACTGGCACCAGAGGCCAACCCTCTTGGGCGGTCACAACGCTTCTCGTTCCAGCCAATACCTCCGCGACACTACCCAAGAAATTGGTTTCGTACAACCTCGCCTATGATACCCCGGCTGTGGACTGGAGTCCAAGCTATGGACTGTATAACATTTACTCTACTCCCACCGGTAGCGGCTTCCCAGCCGACTCGACATTTATTAGCGAAATCCTTGGCCGCGGTTGGTACGTCACTGTCCCCGACTATGAGGGCCCGGAAGCGTCATTCATCGAGGGGCCCCAGTCGGGGTACGCTGTAATTGACGCAGTTAGAGCGTCCATCATGGCCGATGCGATTGATTCCTCTGACGTCCAAACGGCCCTATGGGGCTACTCCGGCGGTGGCTTCGCTACCGCATGGGCGGCCGAGCTTCAGCCTGTGTACGCGCCAGATCTCAAGATTATTGGCGCCGCGGTCGGAGCACCACCCACCAACCTCTCCTTTTCTTTCGAGCAGATCAATAAGTCACTTTTCCAATTCCTGATTCCAACGACCTTGATCGGATTAGTATCGCAGTTCCCCGATGCCAACGCGTCGTTCGCCAACGCGCTGCATACAGATGGCCCGTTCAATGCCACTGTACTTTACCAAGTAACAAAAAGGAGTGCGAACGACAACAGAGAGGCGTTTGCGTACCAAGACATCCTAGATTACATGGTGGATAAACAGCCCCCATTAGAGCTCCCTTTTATCGTCGACCTAGTGACGACCCAGACGGTACTAGGGAAAAATGGCACCCCCCAGATGCCCTACTTCATGTATAGTGCCATTGACGACCGTGTGGTGGGTATTTCCGGAATGGATGCCCTGGTCGACCAATACTGCTCCTCCAATGCAACGGTTCTTTTCCAGCGCAATACTGTAGGAGGACATGTGGCGGAAATTACCAATGGCGTCCCGAGAGTCTTCGACTTTTTGGACGCGGTATTTGGGGGAAATTTCGTGCCTGGAAGTGGCTGTCGGATTGAGAACGTGACAGTCGCTCTCGTCACAACTCCTGATCCCCTATGAGAATGCGTGGAGGTCAGATTGCGTTTCTAACCCTCCCTTGGATCTACAAAGGCAGTTTATTTTAGGAAGGATTCATTACCAAGGCTTGGCACGTACCATAAGTAAGGCGATCTGTACACTAGTTGCCATGTCCAATACATCCGAGCATAGTGACAATTTAGTACTAGCCACGACTAAATCCAGGTTGGCAGAAACGGCCGCTCGAGGTCCGACGAGTTCCATCTAGAAGCCTCTCACGGCACTGGTGTTTTATTTCTATTGGCCAACATCCATAGCCACTTCTCGCCTTTAAATCTTGGCTCGAGAGGCCCATTTAGGCCTGGAGGTTAGTCTATTCCCCATCTCTCTCAGGAGATCCTTCCTGATCTTCCCGCTACCTGTGATAGGATAATCCTCTACAGCCTCGCCCTTACCTACCCAGATGATATGCTTCGGAGCCTTATGTCGGCCCAGCTCCTCACGCACCCAAGCTACCACGTCGTCTTGGTATGGTTTCTGCTGACCTGGCCGCACCTCCAAGAAGGCTGTCACAGCCTCGCCATATTGATCGTCCGTGACACCAACAACGCTTGCATGGCTGATCGCTGGGTGTTGAAGCAAGCGCTCCTCGATCTCCGGTGGGTAAATATTCTCGCCACCTAATGCCGCGTGTTAATAAGGTATCAATATATTGCTTCATTCATCAGAATCCCGAAATCTCGGCATCTCACCCCGAATGATAATGTCCTTGACCCTCCCTGTGATCCGGACATAACCGGCCTCGTCAATAGTCGCTTCGTCTCCCGTGTGCATCCACAGGACGCCCTTATCGTCAGGGACCATGGCCTCTTCCGTCTTCTCTCTCGCTCTGAAATAGCCCTGCTGCAAGAGGTAGCCAGATATGCAAATCTCACCGCGCGTTCCCACCGGGAGTATCTTGCCATTTTTGTCGACTACCTTCGCCAGCACGTGGGGCATGGCACGGCCAACCGTCTCCAGTTTTCGTTCTTGTGTATCACAGCTCTCAGTCATAAAGCTCATGGGAGACGTTTCTGTCATACCTTTCCGCGACAGATTGGATTATTAGCTTAGTCAACGCAAAAATTTTGCCAATGTGTTAGGGGCAAGGTTTACCGTATGCGATAGCGAGGAACTCATACCCTAGTCGTTTCTTCGCTTCAATGGCGAGCGTAGGAGCGACCTTTGATCCCGCGATGATACCCTTCTTAACAGTATTAATCTCTATATCGGTAAGCTCCATATGCCTAAAGATGGACGTAAACATAGTAGGCACCCCGTGAAATGCGGTGCATCTCTCACGTTGGAGCATGTTGGCCACAAGAGCAGCGTCGAAATCCCGCCCGGCAAAGCCGATGCATGCACCGTGAGTGAAGGTCGCGAGTAGCCCAGCAACGAGGCCAAAGCAGTGAAACAACGGGGGGCCGCAACAGAGGATATCCTCCGTAGTGACACCAAGCCGCTTGCCGATGAAGAAACCATTGTTCGTAATATTGCTTGTAGTGGCTTAGCTACAATTTCATCCGTTTTAGGCTGCTGATGGAGTATTGCTATGCGATACTTACTGATGGCTCAGCATTGCAGCCTTTGGAGAGCCAGTGGTGCCACTTGTAAACTGAAGGTTAACTATCGACCTTGTGTCTACAGACATCTCGGCTTCATCAAGCACCGAGCTACCAATAGAGACCGCGGCGCTGAGGATATCATTCCAGGTCATATCTGTTTGGCAGTGTAACTGCTCTGGGCGGAGCAGCACGACATGCTCGAGCCCGTGCCTTTTTTGACGGAGGCGCTGGAGGAGAGGTAGAGTTGATTGACGGTTAACCTCATCAGGAACGAAAAGCATACGAGGGGCTGTATATGAAACGTATCCAATATTAGCAAGAGATGCCTCAAAGCATGTTGCTGCGGATCAGACCTGCGTGCTCGAGTGCCCTCAGACATTCGGGAACAGTGTATGTCTTATTGAGGATGACAAGGCATGCACCAATTCTGCCGATGGCAAAGAATAGCTCAACAAAGCGCTCGTCATCGCCGGAGAAGATGGCGACGCGATCGTCCTTGCGAATGCCAATGGCCAACAGACCCTTTGCTAGCTCCTTCGTCCGCTTCGCCATGTCACGATAGGTGATACGCGCCTGTGTCCAGCCGACGATCACAGCTTCTCTATCGCTGTAGAGCTGTGCCTGCCGGTCCACGAGCTGGCCAAGCGTTAGCTCGATGAGCGGAGGATCTGTGGTGCCGCGGACAAGAGAGAGGCCATCGTGAGGAGCTCGTTTTTCCATTTTCGGCAATAGTCGTTTGTTCACCTATAGCTAACTACGGGCTAACTTTGTATAGGAGCAGGACGAGACTTTAAATAAAGAGGGAAGGAGCTGATATAAGCTATCGACATTACATGCTTAGTCTAGGCGAGCCCTAGGGTTGCAATCAATCTGATCTGCATTGAAGTAGAGAAGTAAGACATGACATGGTCATAGGTTGCAAATGTCACCGAGTCCTGACTAAGACAATAAGCTGCATTCATGCTATGTCACGTCAAGCGGGGCCAGTGTCGATCGAACGGACACCGCAAACAGCGAGGCAGCACACTCGATAGCCGTCTGTCAAACGGACTTGCTATATATTTCCTCTGTGATTCATTCGTAAGATATAGAATATTGCTGAGATTGGATTGAAAGTTGGTCCCTGTCCTCCCAACAACGGAGTAAATCTCTCCTTATCCCATCTTGTACATACTCTGCCTTCAAAGTCGTCGCCAGTGGAGGTACAAATTAGGTATGTACCATACGTAGTTAAGGGCTACGCACTATATATAGCAGCCTAAATGCCAATGCCCTCTGTCTCTTCAATCCTAAAAACATACTTCATGCCGCTCGCTTTCCCATCCTTAAGCCCCTCGAGCGCCGTCTGAATCCCGCCTAAGCCTCCCGGCACCACTTGAGTTCTCTGCCCGCGAAACCATCCCTGGCGTAGGCCCCGTGAGATATACCTAAAAAATATATACCCAAAGTCGGCGTCATTCTTGTGCACGCTCCCAACAAGGGTTGTACTCTTCTCTACCCACTCGGGCAATCCATTCATTTCCCCGCCAAGTACGAATGTAGCTTTTGCAGTCTTGCCATCTCCAGCCCGTGCGAAAACGAGACCGATATTTCTAGAGCTGCTTTCCTCTGAAACAGCATCTAAGGCATGCCTCACGGGCGGCTTGCCATCTAAAGCCTTCGTAAGGGTTTCCACAACATTTTCGTCTCCTTCTCGATAGTCAACAACCAGGTCTCCCTTTCTTGGATCAATAAATGTCCTGACGTATTCGATCGCTCGGCCAGCAACGCAAAGGATGGGGTGGATATTGCTGCGTAAAGCAAACTGCAGGCCGTAGAAACCAACAGAGGAAGAAGCTCCGTAGATTATCAGGGGAGTCTCGACAACGTGGCTCCTACTAACCACCCACGGGTACGGCAAGTCAAGGAGCCCATAAAGAGCCTTAGCGGCGGTCATAGCTGCAAGGGGGAGTGCCGCGGCTTCTATAGCAAGTGATAATGTCAATTGTCTGTTCGAAGATGGATTCAGAAGGAGCTGAGAAAAGATACCTTCAAAGGTTGTCTCCTTAGGGATGTGAAACGTAGTATGCTGCCAGGCGATGGCATATTCGGCAAAGCTACCCCCGGGGGTATTAATCTGGTGGAAAGCGGCCACACGATCGCCAGGCTTGAACTCGAACACATTCGCGCCAACCTTGTCCACGATACCAGCAATGTCATCTCCTGAATTTGTGGTTATATTCCAAACTTCCGCAAGCTTCCAGTCCTTGGGGTTTGATCCGCTGACAATGACACGAATAAGGACCTGGTCCTCGTTTGGCTCGGGGACTGGCGAATTCACGATTTGCACCCTTGGTCCTTAGTATAGAATCAAGTAAGCTTCGAGCTTCCAATTAGCCTAAGATTAGAGGGAGCTGGACAACCGCCTGTCGATACAGCAAGCGCTTATCCCATACCTTTACTCACGATTGCTTCTTTCATCTTCTCTGATATCACTTGTAGTGGCTGCTGGTTACGGCTACCCTCTGGTCTAAACTTTTGCGGTTGATAGGAGGTGGAGAACCGAGCATATAATCCCTTTAGGTTGTGTGGTAGAGACCGCCCAAAATCTACTGCCGAGGAACGCGGCAGACGCGTTTGGATAAAAGGCTAGGATAGTCTCTGGACTATATAAAGGTCGAATGAGATCTCGGCAGATAAACAGGCTCTCGGCGCCGGTTTAATATTTATAACAGTTGCTAAACAAAGGGGACTTCATTTAATATTATTACGGACCTTCCACTCGGTAAAATGATTAGGAAACCTCATATTATTCGAGCTGAGAATATATCAAACTTGTCTGTGATAACTGCACTTGAAAGTCGCTGTGACTATTTTACGACGACATAAATTTTGATTTGCGATCTTTATATTTAGTTGCCATCTCCTCCTTCCTGCACGTGGTGAATTGATCGGGAAAGTACTAGAGACTTGAAATTTGAACTTAAATTTAACGATCCTGGATTTGCTACGCGTAGATCGTGCCTTTATTCCTAGGACCAACGAACCATAAAATCGTAAGCCCAGGCCCCGGAAATGAAGTACTTTTGGAGACCAGTGAGAAAAAGAGATTGCGAAGTTTTGTTGTATGTCCATTGGTCTTTCGCGATGCGGTCGCCGTTGAGCATAACGTGGCTAGGGGCAACCGGTATGCCCATAAGAGTTATATTCTCCAGAGGATTCGTATGGGCAAAGTCTCCCTGTATTTGGACTGCTAAGTAAGTACTCGTTGCAGTGAACTAACCGAAAGAATAGCGCAATCTCTTATTAGCTCTATATTCCTAACAGTTTGGTTTCCTATATGCTTACCTTTACCCACGTCTTAGTGATCGGCGCCAAGCTCTCGCCGTCATCCAGATAAAGACTTCCAGAGGCCACACCCTGTAGATCTAGCGCTGCTAGAAGCGCCCAGTTACTGTTGCGGGCGGCCGAGGTAGTCATACCGGGCTCCTGGAGCGGAATAACAGACCCACCGCGCACATACACTGGGATGTGACCCAGGGGGGCCGCGATAGTGACATTTTCACCGGGCCGCACATTCGCGACGGCGGTTTGATTGTACCAGTCATACCACACTGTCACGCCGTCCGCCACCCCAGGGAATATGCCGTCGACCGCCGTGGCACCCTGGATTAAGCACGGCGTCACCATGATGGCACCACCGAGCATGAACTGCCGATCAGCGCTGGCCAACCAGGGTTCATTGGGAAACTCCCAGGCAAGAGCTCTCAGCACTGTGATTCCTTCCCGATTAGCCAAGGCGAATAACGTGTAGATATATGGCAACAGCGCGTAACGGATTCGCATCGCCGTTTTAGTTGCGTCCGCCACAGAAGGCCACACGTACGGCTCTTGGCTGCTAGATTCTAAGTTGTTGTGATTGCGATAGAATGGGAAAAAGGCACTCAGCTGCATCCAGCGACTACACAGTTCGTGATCTGCATCTCCGATGAACCCGCAAGCATCGACGCCGAACCTTTTATTACGCTCTGAGATTAGCATTAAAAAGCCATGTCCATGCGGCAATCCCCGCAGGACGAGGTGAGGGGAGAGACGAACATAGGAATGCCAAAGATGGAAAAGGACAACGCTTGTGGGATGCTGAAGAACAAATACGCCCACAGTGAGTAGTTATCGCCGCCCCAGTGCCCAGCAAATTTTCCGCTTCCAGCAAAAGCTAATACAGAGAATGGAGCTGCTCAGTGATCCGTCCATATTACTCTCGAGCGAAGAGCTGAGGGAAATTCTTACTACCGCGTCCAATAATAAAGGGTCTCTTCTCGGGGGATATTTTCAGTAGCCCATGATAAGTTGCATTTAGTATCTGATGTCCAAACAGGTTGTGGAAATCATACTGGAGGGAACCCCCGTGGTGGGTTGCGTTGGGGCTTACAGCCGATACTGCCAAGTCTCGATGTCCATTATTGATTGCATATGGTGGATAGTTCACATTTCGTACGCCAGGAGTTGGTTTAGAGCGAAAGTACTCTGTCGTAGTCGAATTGAGACTCGTCGCACATCGCCGATTTGGAGCCATCGATAACGGGTAGTCCGAAGATTCATTCCCGTCACTGTCCACTTCGACCTCTCGATAGCTCGATACAAGGTTACTGTCAACTCCTGGATTGTCTGACCAGGGCGGGTGGACTGGGTTAAGGGACAGGTTCCCCGTTCCACAAGAACCTACACAGAAAGCAGAAGCCTTTGGCCACATCAGTCCCTGCCTGAGCGTGATTCGTGCGTTGGCGAGCTTACCTCCGACATGTCGATCCATATACCATCGAATTTGATTTGTTTGTGCCATGCACTTATTTCGTTCATCCACCAATCGATTGCACCGGTACCATTCAGGACTGCACCGACCCAGTCAGGGAACACTAAACCCCAAACCCGTCAGGTATGATAGAACGGTGTAAAGTCCGGTACGTGCGCTGCAAGAAAGAGTCAAGAATATACGAACCTGTGTAGCCTTGACTGAAGTTAGCGAAAGAAGGCTATGCAAAGTTTGATGGACTACAGATGGAAGAAGGCTAAGGCACACCAGTTACTCACCGGGCCAAACAGCCCCATAGTAGAGGGTCATATCGGGATTCATCATAAAGGCATTCGCCTCTGTGCCGCGAGTGTAGGGAGCATATGCATCACTCTCATTCTCTGGGTTCGGTGCATATATGGCGCTATCAACTATTGGTACGTAGTGCTGCTTGTTAGCATGTAAACGAGATAAAAATTTGGCGCCCTCATTATAGCTGAAGCGTCTAGCGTCATTATCAAAGTTGCGATACTGATTCATGTAGTCAATGTCAGCTGTATCATGTCAAACGTCAGCCCAGGAACGCTATGAATGAAGCCCTCCAGTCCCATTCTTCCATCTTGGTGCAGAGAAGAGAAGGTAGCTTTGAGGCTATGTGCTACTTACTCCAAATTGCCTCTAGCGGGATACCTGATTTCTCAAATTGATCCACGACGTCTTGAACTGTGGACCAGTTCTGATATCCATACCGGCACTGATGGAAACCCAATGTCCAATACTGTTGCATAGCAGGAAGCCCAACAGTGGTGAGCTGGTATAGCTGGATGACATCCTGCGGGTTCGGTCCGTTGTAAAAGCTGAGGTCAATATTCCCCCCAATCGCTCTCCACGTAATCCCGGAAGGCTGGAGGGTGACCTCCTGGGCGTGGGCGTTGCGAAGGAAGACGCCGTGAGTAAAGGACTGGTACACAGTATCCTTGTCTGTCGCGTTGGGTGTATATGCTAGGCTTCCTGACTGAGTACTTTTGGTAAAATACCTGGTATCGAGATAGATGGGATGTGAGCCATAGAGATTCTGGTCAATGGCATCGGCGATATCTGCTGCAAACATCGTCCCTGTGTGAGTGGTCAACACTTTGGCCCCAAGTGTGTCGCAAAATCTCGGTCTACCGAACCAGTCACATACGGGTGAGATTGTTGCCGAGTCTAAGCCCATGTATGGTCTCGCCTAGGCCATACAGGTTATAGTTTTCTGGAAGTGGCGAGCAGAACTCCACGAACTGATCTTCGTAAACGAGCACCGAGCCCAATGTAGTGAAAAGGATATCCCGTGTCTCCTTGTGCCTCACGGCGAAGGAAAAGCTCGGGTCGTTCGACCACGAGAACTCTAGCTTGCTTAGCGAGACGGAGGCCTCTGGGTCGGCAGTGGGACGAGGAACAAGGATCTCTGGGAGCAGAAACCATGTCTCATTGTCCGCTCCTAGATACCGAGGCTGAATTTGGATGTTGATGAGGTCATCGTTATGATATTTTACCATCAGGGTCAGCTCCTCGACGTCATTGCCGTATACGTTGCAAGGCGAGCCTGCGAGACGTAGGTTGGCCGCAAAGCCTGCATCATCGTTGCGCGCGTCGGTTGCGATATAACCGGGACAGAGGGATTGCGCGTCGACTGCCTCAGGATCCTCAATGTTTGGTAATATGTTCATGCCGACGTTAGCACTCGGTGGGATAGTGAAGACAGGCCGCTTGGCAGTCATGGGTGCCGCCACAGTCGCCTGGCCGGCATAGCCACTGCCTGGAGGCCACAACGGCAAGCCAAGCCGGCCGGCCGTCAGAGCTATTGGTGAGAACCAGAGTAGCAGCAGTAGGGAGACCAAAAGCGCCACGGCCGCAATTGGCCTGTAGCCTTCATTTCGACTCCTCTTCACGTCTGTAAGCTCTTGTTCGGGTAGCCCCTCGTAAGAACTACTGC
Source organism: Thozetella sp. PMI_491 (assembly GCA_021432635.1). Taxonomy (NCBI): domain Eukaryota; kingdom Fungi; phylum Ascomycota; class Sordariomycetes; order Chaetosphaeriales; family Chaetosphaeriaceae; genus Thozetella; species Thozetella sp. PMI_491. The sequence continues at coordinate 788,231 of MU270034.1, forward strand.
GCTTCGCTTTATGTTTGTACCCCATTTTACTCCCCTTCCTTTCACTACTGTATGACTTTTCGGGGGGTGCTTCCTGTCTCTCGTCTTTCTCTCGAGTTGTGACAACGCATCCGGCCGGGATTGACTAATCTGGTATACATGTAGATTTTATTTTATTCGGCACTGCGTGACACGGTAAGAGAGAAATTAGTATGACGACAGCTATTCATAGAGGTTGTGCGATGTAAAGTTGCGGGGCTTATCCCCACCCCTCCTACCATCCCCAAAATATCTACCTAGTCACACGGGTGCAAAACGCGCCACGCATGTGACGTGGCTTTGGGGATGTACACGGTACGGTACCATCGTCTGCATCACACAGGGCACTACGGGCGGCCGCCCCCAGCCACCCCCAGCGGGGTATCCTAGTCAAGCTTTCAAGGGCAGGGGACAACGTACCTAAGGTAGGTGATAGGAGAGGTGGGACTGGATGATATGTGCTGTACATGCACAGATACCTACACAGGTACCTACTCAGAGTACCTCAGGCAAAGGGAAGGAGGTACCTATGCATGATTATCGTTCCGGCGCCGAATGAACGTCTCTAAAACCTGGGGATTGGAGGTTAGACACTAAAATCTGGGGTTTGAAGACTGGGATGCTATCAGCTTCGTGTCGAGCCTGCCCGAATTAGGCATGCCGGTCGTATTGATGTGACCTGGGCACCCTGCTCCTGGACTATCGCAGTCGCACTCGCCGGCCAGTGCTGTCCCGAAGGAGAAATATACGGTAACAAGCCGCCAATGAACTCTCGATACTGTCCCTATCTCCTTTCCATTTACAATTAAGGCAATAAAAGGACGTATCGTTTCATACCGGCTAGATGGAAAGAAGGATGCGGGGATTGTTGGCCAAAACTCACTCGGACATCGCATACCGTGCCGACAACCCTGGGTCGGCCAGCCACCTCGCAAAAAATACGTCGAAGAGCAGATAATTCTCAACTCGCCGAAGGGACGAGCTTTCCTAACTCAGTAGTTTACTAGCATCCATCCCAGTTTTGAGTTTCTGAGTCTCTTGTCCTGCTCGCTGTATGCTGGAACAGTTCTCACTTGTGCAACTATGGAGAAGCCCGCCGCCACGCACGTCGACGAACATGTCGACTCCGTCATCCCTACATCGGTACGACTCGATGATGATGTCCTGGCTAGGATGGTTCAAGATATCGACAACTTTGCTGGCCTCACAGAAAATGCCGCCGCTGCCACAGCGTTTGAGAAGAAACTGACAGTAGCTCAGGCCCTTCGCATGTATCCCAAGGCTGCTTTCTTCTCAGTCGTTCTCTCCACGGCCATCATTATGGAGGGCTTTGACACGGCGCTGCTTATCAACTTCATGGCGTACCCTCAGTTTCAAAAAAGATTCGGCGTGCCAGTCGGCGATGGTACCTACCAGCTTACGGCGCCGTGGCAATCTGGTCTGTCGGCTGGTGGCCAGGTTGGACAAATCCTCGGCCTGTGGGCGGCAGGTATCGCCGCTGAGCGTTGGGGCTACAAAAAGACAATGATCGTCAGCTTGGTACTCATGATTGGAGCCATTTTCATCATGTTCTTTGCTCAGAGCATCGAGATGCTCCTCGTCGGCGAGATCATATGTGGTTTCCCGTGGGGCGCGTTCCAGACTTTGACGACGACTTATGCTGCCGATATCACCCCCGTGGCTCTCCGGCCGTACCTGACAACCTTTGTCAACATGTCTGTGAGTGATATTACCTCACTTCTTATGGCCACCATCAGCGCTCTTTGCGGCGTTCTGGACTAACCAATGCTAGTGGGTGATTGGAGGACTGATTGCCACTGGTGTTATCCGAGGCCTGGTAGACCGGACGGACGATGACTGGGGCTGGCGTATTCCCTATGCTATCCAGTGGGTGTGGCCAGTCCCAATCATAGTTGGTATCCTCCTCGCGCCTGAGTCGCCGTGGTGGCTTGTGCGCAACGATCGCATAGAAGAGACCAAGAGAGTTTTACGCCGGCTAGTCTCGCCTGAGCATACAGACTACAACATCGAGAACCATATTGCTATGATGGTCTATACAAATGCGCATGAGAAGTCTGTCAGCGCTGGCACTTCGTATAAGGATTGCTTTCGAGGGGTTGACCTGCGACGTACGGAAGTCACTTGCTGCGTTTGGCTCCTCCAGGTTACTTGCGGTCTTGCGTTTGGCGGAAATGTGACCTACTTTCTCGAGCAGGCCGGTTTCGACCCTACAAATGCTTTTAGCTTCGGCCTCGGCACCAACGGCCTTGCCCTGTTAGGGACGCTCTCATCGTGGTGGGCCCTGCGGTTTGTCGGCCGCCGTACTCTATACCTCTGGGGCCTCGTTATCATGTTCTTCATACTCATCATAGTGGGCTTCCTCGGCATCCCAGAATCCACGCCGGCCATTGGGTACGCCTCGGGTGCCCTCATGATGATTTTCGTCGCTACCTACGATGTCACCGTCGGCCCTGTCTGCTACTGCTTGGTAGCTGAACTTCCCTCAACCCGACTTCGTATCAAGACAGTCGCGTTGGCACGCAATGTCTACAACATCGCTGGTATCGTGTGTACCTTCTTCAACAACCCGATCTTAAACCCTACTGCATGGAATTTGAGAGGCAAAGGCGGATTTGTCTGGTGTGGCTTCACGCTTGGCTCTATAGTTTGGGTGTATTTCCGGCTGCCCGAGCCCAAGGGCTTAACTCCTGGCGAGATAGATGTCTTGTTTGAGAATAAGGTCCCAGCTCGCAAGTTCGACAAGGTTAAGGCGGATGAGTTCCGCTCGGCCGGTTTGGATCCCCGAGCTGGTATCAAAAAGGTATAAGGCATCAATTCACCCCTCTGAGTTAACTTGAGGGCAAGCGGGGGAGCGATAGTTGTAATTTTCCGGGTCGAACCCAGTATACGTATCTCATACATCTAGCTACATATTTAGATAATCTGAATGTTAACAGCTTATCATGGGGCTCATAACCTAGTTTCGGTACAGAGCTATCCTTTCACTCTCCTTGCCGGAGATGGGACCGGTGAGAATGTCTATCTTTGTGTGTATTCGTCGAGCACAGCGTACCGCCTACTTCGCACTTCTGCAAACTTCTCAGTCTGAAACGATTTCTATAATGCAGAGGGATGAGCCCACACAAAGTAGGTACCTAGATACGTCGCAGCTAGTGGAGGCAGGCGGGGTATTCGGAAATAAGTTGCCGAGTGACCACCCAATATTACACCAACTTAAGTAACTACCTAGCTTGCGCATTAGCTTGAACTAGCGGGCATCTATTGGTCTGTGTGCGAGCGTTGGTCCCCGATACCTGAACGGGGGCCTTTGGGTGGGTAGAAAGCCAGGCCGCAAGACCGTGGGCCAGCGAGGAAGTGTCAAAGGCTCCGCCTGCTGTGATCAACAGGGTGAAATTGCACTCATCGCTCAATTTATCGCTCTTTTTCTTCCCTGCTCTTGTCGCTTCGGAATTCAGGGCCCTCCCTTACACCAGAGCTAACCTTGAAACGAAATGCGCGTAGTCACGGCTGTAGATGCGCACACACGTTCCCACTGGGTCGGCGTATGGGCTGCCGCGCCGGTGTTAACCAACGCAATGGACATGCCACCGCCGCCGTATGTGAGTCCCAGGCTTCCACAAACCTTAGCCGTAGAGAATATTGACTAACTTCAGCATCTAGACCACGCCAGAGCTAGCCTTCCACAATACAACGGTTCGCCAAACTCTACAAGTGACAACCGGCGGTCAACATTTGCGCATCCGCATATCGAACGCGTTTGGCTGCACAAACCTCCATATATGGTCTGTCACCATCGCTTTGCCCAAACCTGAGCTAGGGCAGCCCCATGCAGGCTCCAAGGCGGTTGTCGCCGACACAATACGGGCTGTGACTTTCGACGGTAGACCATCGACCGAAATCCCAAATGGCGCGCTCGCGCTCTCCGACCCTATAGACTTCGCTGTGCGTCCTGGGCAGGACATCACGGTGAGCATTTACCTCCGCGACGGTCAAGCTGGCGGTCATATTACTGGGCACGAGGGAGGCCGCACCGAATCGTGGTTGTGTCATGGCGACCTCACGGCCGATGCGGAATTCGACGCACCCGGCGTGCAGAGTGTGTTCCATTGGTACTTCCTCTCAGGTGTCGAGGCTTGGCAGGAACATCGTCATAGCGCATTCGTGCTGCTCGGCGACAGCATAACAGACGGCAACCTCAGCACCAACAATGGCAATGACAAATGGCCTGACTTACTGTTCGAGCGCATGATGGCACACCCGTTCGCGCAATACGTCTCGATCATCAACCAAGCTGCGGGGGGTAACAGCGTCCTGCAGGACTCACCGGCCGGGCATGCATTGGGCCGCTTAGACCGCGATGTATTTGCACAGCCAGGAGTTCGATACGTGCTTTTGTTGGATGGCGTTAACGATATTGGTGGGGCTCCAGATGATACTACGCGCCAAACAGAGGTTGGAGACCGACTACTGTTGGCATACAGGCAGATTACGGCGCGAGTACACTGTATGGGCCTACCTATGTTCGGGGCCACCATCGGGCCGATGGGACCTGACCATCCATACGCGACAGTAAAGCGAGAGGCTACGCGGCAGCGCGTGAACGACTGGATCCGCACTTCGGGAGTGTTCGACGCTGTAGTGGATTTTGACACCGTGCTCCGCGATCCCGACCAGCCGCTGCGCCTACGGCCCGACTTTGACTCGGGTGATCACTTGCATCCAAACGCCAAGGGATTCCAGGCCATGGCGGACGCATTTCCATTGGAATATTTTGAGAAGTTTGCGAACTATGTAGGCATGTTTAAATGATAACCCCAACCAATTTCGATGCCAGAAACACATTGAAGCCGTAATCATAGGGCACGAGAAAGATGAATATAGCTTAGACGCCGCAGAGAGAGCGCCGTCGGACTCAGCACTTAAGTATAACTGCTCTAGGGAAATGAACTTCTAGGCAGTCGCCACCCGTTCTCGACTCTATCTTGCATTGCTGCGGGTGTTCCACCCTTCGATTGACGGTGCTAATAATACTCGGGAAACCATCTACTATACTGTTCTAGTGTCATCTTCAGCAAGTAACACCTCATCAATCTAGACTGCCCGCATATTGGTAATACAGGTACTTCTCGCGCACCTCTTCAACAATCCCCCTCTCCCCAAAAAGGATACTGCCTCACTCTCGCTATCATTATAAATTAGGCTATGTTGAGGGACCGACAACACCTCGCCACCTGATGCTAGTGACTACAAGCTTCGCCAGAGTACTGTCAATGCATACAACTATAACCGCTTCGTAATTGACCTGATTACCTAAACCCTATTTCGAGAGAGTTGACGCATTGTATACAAAGATGGTTCTGCGCCTGGGGCCATTAGCCTTACCATGAAGCAAACAGCCTACCAGCAGATTCAGAAAGCACCCTTGCCTTGGCAGAACTACGGGGCGCATGACTAGTGCTGACTAGAGCCCATTTTAATGCTAGGGTCAGGTACCTACAGCCGTCTGATACTGATCAACCAGGTTCTTAGGTCCGGGGTAATGAAGTACCAGAGCGGTAGTAATGCGGGGAAATCCAACCTGAATCTAACCTCGACCTTCCCAGCTTAGCAGTGAGTCGTTGTTATGGTGTCCATTCATCCGGGACATCCTAAACAGGCATGGTCTCATCCAATTGCAGCAAAGACTCCCTATAACTAACGCCGACTACTTCCACGGCCAGTGACCAGGTAGTTGACACGCTGCTAATAAGATGCAACGCAACAAGGGATGTCCTCACGACACAGGCCAATCACAACCAGTAAAGCGACAGGGCCGCTCGTCCGCGACAATAGTGCCAGAGTCCGGGCATGTATAAGAAACATCTATACCGTATTAAAGACCTATCGTTAAAGTAACGTTACAGTTCCTGGACGATATTTACTTTTTACGTGACTGCTCTTAATAGACTTGAATTGAACCTACTAACTGGAAATAACCTTTATACTAACTCTATGAGGTAAGAAACCGTAATTAGGGAGGGAGAGGGAGAGAATATGTTTATGTATGCGAATAAATATGTCAAAATGAGATGTGCATACGTACAACAGTATATATAGCTCCACACGCGCAGAAATATGTGTATTATGATAATCACTACGAGTCCCTTCCACTGTGATGCAACAGGTTCCTATTTGCTCTCATCGACGGTGAAGTGTCACGCAATTTAACCAATCAAACCAATGATGTTCAATCATTTTCTTCTGCGGGTATTCATCCTAGGTTTGGGTCTGGCCCAAGCTCTACCAGACAGACATCGAGTCCGTACCAGGGTTCCTCAGGTGAGCTTCAAGCTCCTCGGCAAAACAACGACGAACTTACCCAATATCTACCGCGACGGTGGCGGAAGCGGTACTGTCGATGGTAAAAATATCGTCTGGTTTTCAGATGGGCTCTATACATCGGGCGGTTTACCTACCGCGGACGGCAGCAATGTGGTCAACTTCACGTCCAACTCTATCGCCATCACCGATGCTGATGGCAAAGACATCACCAGCCTAAAAGACTTCGGTACTACAGAAAAAGGGCCTTATCAATCCATCCCGTTTTACTACGAGAACGGCGAGACGGATAGTCTCACGGGTATCTGGCCCAATCAAAACTTGGTGACACTGTGTGGTGGTGCCTGCGCCGTAGGATTTCCTGCCGTCATCAACCGTACCCTAGTCTCGCAGCTCGTCATTGGCGACTTGTATAACACTGGCGTCGAGGTGAAGCTCACCCCATCTGGACCAGTTGCTACGCGCCCTGTCCAGAGTTTGTTCGATGCTCTCGCCGGTGAGCCGCTGTTCGGTAGCTTCTGCATCTATCCCGAAGGCGGCTACCTCTACATGTTTGCCAAGGTTGCATGGGCTAGTAACCCCTCCAGCAACGGGATCAAGCTAGCCCGTGTGCCGCAAGACAGTTGGGAGGACAAGTCAGCCTACACATTTTGGGATGGCGAACAGTTCGGAAGGGTAATGCCTCCTTTTGACGACGGTGGTAAGGCCAACATCATATCGATCAATGAGGTCGATCCCTCGGGTATCAATTACGGTCCTAACGCAGGCGAGATATGGTGGAGTGAAGTCAACAACTGCTATATTCTAATGTATCAGATGGAAGATGCATCTCAAGATATGAATGGTAAGTTGCCTCCCCTTGATAAAGAGATGTGAAGTATCTAACATTGTCTAGTATGGATGTCGTACAGCAATTCGATAACTAGAGGGTGGTCGGCCCCCATCACTGTGTATCAGCTCACCTCAGTTCCCGACACTTACAGCTATAGCTTCCACGTCATGCATAATGTCGACCCTACCGGAAAGAAACTACCGATCATGTGGACCGCGTACACTTCACCGGCTGGTTATCTGACTGCCATGGCTGAAGCAACATTCTCATAGTGTCTACAGCAGGCCATGAGTATATAAACAGTAGGAGTTGGAAGATTCAAGGAATAAAAACAAGCTTATGCGTGTTAGAAATGCACGTTACGCGCTTCATCTCTGTTGCCTTTGGGCAGATTGAGATACAAAAACTGTCACACCAAAACGTATACTCAGTAGCTCTCACGAAGATTAAGATTGAAGACTCTCTTGCTTCCCTTATATACTAGGGAAGCTCGAACCTATTAAATACACGTTTTCCACGCTCGTTTGACCGCCTATCCAATGTACGGGGGTGCGCGCGTGACTATGAAATATTGCTCGCTACGTAAGACCCCTTATTCCCGAGCTCGGCAGCTTGCAGAGTCTGTTGACGAGCTTCCCCTGCTTCTTTTGTGACAAAACAGACCCAGAATCCCAACCAAGTGTATTTATCAAGACAATTCGGTAAAATATCGATGTACAGATGGGTTTTACGGCTGCCATACTGCCGTTATGCAGGCGGGAACGAGCAAGTAACCCTCAAAGAAGTGTAGGTAATCTGATGATTGAGATACGGGAGTTAATTTCCTATATTGGTACTAAACTTGAGCTTCCTTCTCTCTTGCTTGGAAAAGACAAGGTGAGTTTGACGGTCGTTGCGAAAAGGATCATCGGGGGCGGAAGACGTCAATGGCAGCTGGCCAACCATTTAACTAGCGATCACTCCTAACCGCTTAGCAAGACTAACAAACCTCTCCTGATCACCCTTAATCCACATACCTGGAAATTTTTTCTCGCGCAAGACGCTGAAGCTGCAATTATAATCCCTTTACAAGACTTGTACCATTGTCGCAGCCACGGCAAGTATCACCGCCACCCTAGGATTTAGGGGATGGATGCTGCGAGTAAGGGTAGTCTATCTAGCCTAGCACTTACCACGTCACATAATCTAACAATGAATAGGGAATAGAGAGGCGGAAATGAAGGATGTCAAATATTTTTTCACCTTTACGTTGATTCTGAGAGCGGCGCCTGTGAACGGAGTAAGCGGCTTAGACGCGTTAAGCTGTCATTGTTAGATAATGAAGCAGGACCAGTCGCTTGAAATCCACAACTGCCTTGTGAATTTGGCCGGACATAAAGTGAGCCTGAATCAGAAGTAGGAAATTTGCTAGAAGCGGAGTATCCACTGTATATCGGAGCTGACCCTGCCACCAAGTAGATGGGATTAGAACCTCCATGCAACAAAAGGTAACAACATTGGATATATACCGTCTGTTCCTTATAATAGAGCTTATGCTTATCCTTATGACGCAGGGAAACTAACCGTGGAACGATACTGATAGTGGCTATGACAGCGAGAATTGCGTCAATGATGCGCAAAATACTGTATTCTCGGGCATTAATCACGAAGGATATATATACATTATAGCAGGACTAGGTAGCTATGGCGGTGCTGCTACTTCGAATAGTTAACGAATCGAGGACAGACGGGGGATGCGCGTTTGAAGTAGCATACACTACAAGTTTAGAGCCCGACGTAGATAATTTAAAACAATGGAAAGTTAGTAAATAAAGGCGTTCCTGTGATCTTAGTGTGATGCCCCCACATCAGGTTGAATTCTGAAGACTATTCTTTGGTTTTGCCTTCTACCTAGGAACCCTTCCTTAGAGTTATTGTTGCGATCATGCAAAAAAATATTTCCTAGGGCGACAGCTTCGTGGCTTCTCATACAGCGTCATCATACTGTGTCCATAGTGCCATAGCACAGTGCCGCCTGTATTGGTTCTTCCACATCTTCCTCCAGGCTCAACCCAAAGCTCTCATGAGCTTCTTCCACTCCAGCCCGCTTTGCCTTGAGCTCCTTGACACCGTTTGCTACAAATATAGTCAAACTAGCGCTTATAAGTGTACCAATAACTGCCATGAAGGCATTAATGGCCAGAGGATCGCCGCGAAGCCTTCCGTGGGTGAGCTCATCGAGGAACGGTTGGGTTAAGTTGATAAGCCCGGAGACGCAGATTAGAGACCCATAGATGCGGCCGAAAGTGGCGAAGCCGAACACTTTGGTAGCATAGTCTCTATATAGAGAGATCGCATGAGCCAGTCTGAAGATACATCACAGAAAGCGGAGGAAGTGGGCCGATAGGCCTGGAGGCGAACTTACGACACGGTCGAGTAATACAGCGGCCGGAACAACACAAAGACAGCGACGGTGAGATAGCCGGCCCATAGATGTGGAAGACAGTTGAGTATGCCTAGGAAGGCGATTATAGCAGTCAGGATGGCGAGGGTGGCGACGCTGCTCAGGTTGTTGAGCAATATGCCAATGAAGGGGGTGGAGACAACGCCAGCGACGGGAAGAGCGATGTCGAAGAAGTTGTTGATCGCTTCAGCGGCTTCTTCGGATCCTAGCATATGCCGGTACTGGGAACGCACGGTGGCGATGAAGTAATTCATGCGAAGCATCTGCAGCACTGTCAGGAGCAGTATTAGGAGGAACCATGGCGTCATCATCTGCTCGCGTGGTGAGAGCCCATGCAAAGCGCCCCACACTCCGCTAGCGGCCTGGCGCTCCTCAATCAGCTTGCGACGTTCCAACCGCTGGTCAGCATCGCCAGCGACCTGCTCGAGGCGTTTCAACTTGGCAAGCTTATCGTCGGCGCATGATATGCGCACACGCCGCTGCTTCCAGTCCCTCTCACGGCCCAGCGCGTGGAGATCCCGCGTCATATCCCGGGCTTTCTCGATCTTTTGCTCCAGCTCTGCGCGGTTGTGGTAGCTACCCGGTGGCATCACTATCATCTCGCCCATCACTATCAGTGCTGGTACTATCAGGAAGCCGCGGAAAAATTGCAGTGGCGTGAAATTGCCGTTCGACGCATCATACACCACCCTGTAGAAGAGGAATACCGCGGCCGACGCGTCGAAGGCGCCTGTCACTAGCGCTACGACGAGGCCCGAGTGCTTAGGAAAGGCTTTAGCGAGCTCGAAGCTGGGCACGAAGACGAAGGTGCCGCCAAGGCCTAGCAGCACGTAACCTAGTATGTAACCATCAAACTCAGGGGTAGCGAAAGCCGACCCTATGAGTATACAACCGGCTGCAAGTAGCACCGATGACGCTAAGTAGCACGCCCTCCGGCCGTAGTAATCGAGCATGGAGCCCGCTAGTATTGTCGCGATGTTGAGCGCAATGGATGCAGATGTGAACGACGCGTTGAGGCGCAGGTCCTGCTTGGGACAAGGCACCTCGGAACCTCGCCCTCCACCCTCCTTACTGTCGCCGGCGCGGCGAATGCTAGCCCCGACCTCCAACTGGCACGATTTATGGAATACGCCCTCAGCCACCAGCACAGGCTTCAAGGCGGCGTACCCGAACACAATGCCCGAGGCGAGACAGCACACCAGCACGGCGAAGCACACCTGGGCTGTCATGGACGTTAGATGTCGCTCATGTAGGCACGGGTGGGACAAATGATGCCGCCTTACCCCCTCTTCGGGCGGCCGAGACCTTATATGCGGCGATGTGCGGCAGCGTATCCGTCGTCGGCGGGGGGTCGGCTGGAGCAAAGGCGTCGTAGCTTAGGGTGTGCCATATCGGGACTAGGTTCTCCTCTTCGCCCTTATCATCAGTGTGGGTTGCATCTTGTTCGACACCTTCGATACCTTCCGTGGTGGTGAGTGGCTTGACCAGGGACATCTGAGACCGAGGTTGAGTCAGCCAGGGAGCAAAGCCGTTGCTGGTGATCGACAGGGCCCAGTGTGGAACTTTTGAGCGGGACAGAGAATTGGAGAGAGTTGCGCGTGTCCCATCCGTGGAGATTTGTGGGGAATGCGGGCAAGTCTTATGCCGTGGCTAGAACGACCACCCCAACCCCTCCTTCCTTCTCAGCCTCTCTACTGTGTCGCGTCATGGTTACCTCAAGTGTCTTCCTAACTACGCTAGCCCGGCGGTCCTACGGGTGAGTTGCTATATCTTCATTTGCGATTGGATCATAACTAGAGAATGGTTCACGTGGTAGTGCAGGGCAGCACTATTGACCCCGCATGGGAACATGGAGTCATGCATATTTGCACCTGACCACACCTGCTAGGTAGTCGTTGCTGCTGACTTTGGGGCAAGATGAAGACTAGCGTCCGATGCCGGCATCTAGCCCCTTCCTCGGACCTAGAGGAGGCTCTTGTATCCTCTCTGATGGCGAACTTGAGGCAAGGTTTAAAGTTTAGCGTAGTTGCCCCCTTTCTTTTCCATCAGCAGGGTTTCCTGTTGTGGCAATAATTGGCAAGGCCGGGCCCCAATCTGCCATTCGTTAAGGAGTTTCGGCTCACCTGGAGTTCGCTTCTGTGATGAACTTTTGGCATAGTCAACCTTTTGACCCAAGTCCAGGGGCATGATTGCGTGTGGCAGCCAGGTTGACAACGTGTTCAGTACCACTGGATTGGCTCAGGGTGGTTTGTTCTCCAACAAACCCTGTAAACGTCTGTCGGGACAACCGGATACGTAGTTGATGCATGAAACTAAGTTTGCAGATGTAACATTCCTATATCTCAGGCTGATGCTCATGAGAGATCATTTGGACTAGTGGTCGACAACAATTGGCTGTACCCTTCCTCCTCATACTGCCAAGGCCGCGTCGAGGCCCGGCTTTTCGTGGTGTGCTTTTTGCTTTTGGCGTCGAGTGATGGTATACTGTAACTGGTAAATCTTTTACCCGAGGGCATAACGTTGTAAACAAGTTTCATACCTCGAGAAGATTCCTAGGTTCGTACTTCGCCGGATTTTCCAGTGAAGTGCAGCTTGGCATCACCTGCACTGTATAAGAATCTCTGCACAGATATCTAGGGTAGAAAGTAGCAGCATACTGACACATCCACATCCATATTGAACCCGAGGAAGAAGGGGATCGAATATCGTTCTTTTCCAGACGAGTTTCTTACTCGATGAACCGTAGAAACGAATGTATCATTGGAGGCTCGCTCCAAAAAGTCCCCGATGTTGACAACAAAGGTTCCATGGATATACGGTGCTGGGACATAGATTCCGTTTTTGTTTAGCACCTCGAGCCCACCGACGGGATCTTGGTTCAATATAGTGAAAGCTGCACCCTTGTAATTAGCAAGTTTATGGCCAAAGCTCTAGCGTGATCAACATACTCTCCCAGTCGGTATGAGCCCCCAAGCTATCTCGATTGTCTGCTTCGGGATGCGTGGGAAGGTAGTGTTGTAGAATGATGGATACAAATGGCGCAGTAACCATCTTATCAAAATATGTTTCCTCAGCTCCTAGGCTAAGTGCGAAAGAGCGCAAAAGTTTTCGGGAAAGCCCAAGAAGCTCGCTTTGGTATCTGAGCATCGTCTTTTTAAAGTTAAGCGGCGTTTCAGGCCATTGATTGTAGACACCAACACACAGCTCCCGCTGCTCCATAGTAAGCAGTGGCGGGGCAGGATCATTGTCGGGATCGTAGCTGTAGAGAAATGAACCCTTTTGCACTAGATTTTGTCAGAATCAATGTCTCCTGGGTCACCAAGTGAGCATCTACTCACACATTGGCCCCTGTGGGGTGTTGGTGAAGTGCTGGTCGAAACCTCGCAACTTCTCGTGGTTATACACATATTCTTTCATCTTCACCTCCGAGGGCTGTGCGTGATACGCGCGCGACAATTCGAAGACCTCATCTATGAGATCCTGAGAGATCCCATGATCCTTGATATACATGAATCCAACGCTACGACATATTTCCCGGATCTCTTTAGCTACGGCTCTGCGGTCATCTATGCTCTCGCTGAAGATACGGCCGATATCGACAATAGGGATCTCATTGAAGGTCTCGACCGCTCTGTCACCGCGGAGAATTTCTCTCTTGTTATCGGCCCGATTATCACGAAAATAAAATTCATACTGTGGAGGCTCCGTAACGGTGGTAGTGCTCGTCGACATGGCGTAGTTGGACTCGGTGTCAGAATGTAACGGTGTAGCGATCGAATGGTGCAACTTCTAATCCATGGGATCAACTTGTTAGCAGAGGGGGCCGCTATGTATATCTATGCCCTGTCAGACTATCGGCCGGCTATAAACCGGACGCATTCGTCGGGCTTCCCGATCGTAGATAGCCTGGTGATAAGGAGTAAATGTAGGCTCCGCAAAATGGATCTCTCTGCAGTTGTTATCGCCCCCCTCTCACAGCCTCCTGCAGCACTAGCTAGGGAAACTAGAGTGAAAAGCGCATGCATACCTTGTTCGCCAATCGGCAGGATGATCTTTGCGGAAGTAGCCTATCTTAATCCGACGAGGGAGTCGTTACTTTGCGTCCGTCTCGGACAATCCGATATCATCTTATGCTCCCCGCCGACGTATACCTATGATTATAGGAAACGTCTTATTGATAGCCCAAATCTATGGGCATATAATTAAGGGATTACTTGGGCCTCTTGAGTTTATTTTTTCAATAGCTGGCTTTTACTGCCCGCTGTCTGTCGCAACGGACGCATCTCCGGAAACCGATACCGTATTCTGAATACCTTGGTACGTGGCCGAAAACGAGCGACAGAGTGGCTGCTCACGAAAAAAAGGCCAACGTCGATGTTGATAGCGGGGAGGTGCAGACCGTACAATTGGGTACGGCGCATCTCTCGCGAAACTTAGTGGCAAAGAAGTTCAGCTTTTCGCAATCGGGGGTGCTATAGAGAAACAGTATGCTCAATCTTACTCTCCTGCTGCTAACTACAGCACCTAGGTCTCTTGGTAACGGTGGGGTCCTATCTCCCCAAAGGGGGCCATGACTTTGTAGAAAGGGACATAACCCAGAAACTTTTCGCCCTAGGTTAGCAGGTATTCTGAAACAGACGTTTAGAGGAGCTTCTTCTTCCCCTCGGAAGGGCATCGGAAGGGCACTAGCTTGGTCTTACCGTCTCGATGGCTTATATGGTCGTGAGGAAGAGGCTGTTACGTTTCTGACGGCATTAGTGCGCGGCGATGCACTATTCGATCATAAACCATGGCTAGAACTGAAAGACGGAATATCTCGCACAGATTACCAATGAATGTAGCAGGTTGTATTGGTCCCAGTAATAAAGCTGCTGCAGGACTTGACCGGGTCGGCTTTAATTAATCGCAAAGACATACCCGTCTGGAGTACCGCATTCGATGAGAGAATATATGTGGCAGAGGTTTAAGGAGAGGCTATCTGGGTATTCCCGATGGAAGAGAGGCCCGACAGTACCTTCTAAAGGCTAATCCCTTAAGGGATACATTTTAATAACGGCACAGCGTTTACTGGACTAGTCTGCCCCGGTCGGATACCGTTCGTATTTTCCCCAGTCCAGTGGGAAGCATCACAGCGGAGGTCCAGCAAAGGCCTAATGAAAGCTAAATATCGCCGGGCTCGACACAAAGCCTAGAGAGACGGGTATCATGACAGAGATCAGAACACTAAAGCCCAATGGTGGTAACTATACGTGTTACCAAGAGACGCTCGAAGCACATTTCAGACAATGGCAGTCGATCTAGTAAATGGTTTGTTTACCACTTTCTAGATATGTTCAAGATATTAATTCTCGCTAGTCAAAGCTAGGAACGCAATGCGTTACAACATGGCGCGGCATGCGACATTTTCTAATGCGTATGTCGATAGAAGTATAAGATGCGGCGTCTACAGTCTTGTGATTGACGACGGATATGACACGCTCATCGGCCAAATGGCAAGCGCCAGTAGCACCTAAAGTTTAACTGCCTAATATAGTTCCTAAGAGATGTGGGCGGGCCTGCCACTGAAGTACAGATGCCGCAGACACTTTGCGTCATCCGACGGCGCAAAGTTCAGGCCTCGTCGCTGCCTTCAAGGTTTCCATACAACCCCATACTGGTTACTAGACACTCCCTCACGGCCGAGGGTGGCGCCACGGGCGGTGTGGCTGTATGTAACCACAGTCTAGACGGCTCGCGTGCACGGCACAGCGTCTAAGTCAAGGGGGCTTAATAAATCCGAGAAATACATGTTACCGAATAACGTAATCCATAAGCGAGTGACGAGGACAAGCGAGTGACGAATTTCTTATCGCATATTATACTCTCTATTTTCTTAACATCGTAACAACACTATACTTTGATAAAAAGCCGTAAAACTTTGTATACCTCTTTTTATAGTAAGTAAGTAATTAATGAATATTCTTGATAATTATAGAAAAAAGTTTTCGGAGGTGGATATGGAAGGTGGGTGAGTTTAGGTGTCCACTTTTCTACTTTCTCGAATTTATTTAGCACTTTATTTTTCTAGAATTATAAAAAGAGTACTTATAGATAATATAATATTTCTTTTAAATACCTGTAAATTTTTAAAGCTTTTATTCAAGTATGGTGTTGTTATGATGTTAAGAAATATTGAGGACAATGTGTGATAAGAAATTCGTCACTCGCTTGTCCTCGTCACTCGCTTATGGATTACGTTAATATAAACACACTAACTATACCAAGAGAAGCTCGCAAAGAACTTTGGCCATAGCAACAACTACCTAGGTTCCAATACCCAGTCTGCCATACACCACTTTACAACTAAGTAGCTAAACTCTTTGGGTCAAGGTCAGAACTAAGAGTGATTTAAACAGCACTCTAAGTTGAAGGATCAACATTATTTATATGCTATCTATCTGTTTCAAAATGGCGAAGATATCGCGGGATACCTTTCCGCGGTCACTAATATCTTCTCCCACTGTTAGATAAAACTTCTCCTTGCGTCTTGACAGGCAACTGCAACAGTACAACCAGGACAACCGGACTCGCTGCCCCATGGCGAGCGGTCCTAACAGAGGCGTGTACTCATCAATGCTATTTGAACCTCGAATGAAAAGGGAGTCTTGCTCAAGGGCCTGAACCATTCTGCTCAACATCCAGATAACGGTCTCGTTGGGAGAGTCCATGAGATAGCCTAGACATATCCTCAGATATTCGCCGCGCTCGTAGTGGGTTGCCGCGGACGCGTGTTCGCTTCCCATCTCTTGTATTTGCATCTCAATTTGGTATAAGTCGATAAATGTACGGGTAGCAAGCCAGCTGTAGCTGTCGAACATGGGCTCAGGTACACGGCCTCTCCAAAGGTGTTCGATATCCTCCTGGGCTAAGAAGTCGCGAGCAGTACGGTGCAAATAATGCACCGTTGAGTCAACACCGTATAGGTCGTGGAAGTTTCGTTTTCTCCCAAACCGCATCAGATCAGTATCGTCATCGATAACCATGTCTGTACTAGCCTTGATATTGCCAAATGCCAATTCCCCCCTGAAGGACCGTAGTTCCAACAGGCCGGCACATTGGCTCATTAATCGCAAGTAGAGCTGGTAGCATCTAGCTAGTTGTGTCTCGTGGCCAATCTCGCGCTCTAGTGGCTCGTATCCTCGCTCGCCGACATGCCAGAGGAGTAGTGCCTTGGGTGGTCTTATTGAGCTCTTTACTACGCTGAAAAGACGAAAGGAAGAGGACCAGTATCGATTCGGTATGCGCTCTACCAAGTGGCGATAAAGGTCGTCTAAATCGCTTGGCAACTCATTAACACGCTGTTGGAGGATAGACGTTTCGTCACCATTTCGAAGGCCGCTTTTCAGGGACCTAGCGACGAGGTATACCCAAAGAAAGACCCCCTCAGCCTTTTTGACGATGGTTGCCTGTAGGTCTGACAAGGTATGAGGATTTGCGAGGTTTGATATGTTCATAGAGTTGGAATGTTTAAAAGAGTCGGAAACGTAAAGCTTGATGTCGCTGACCGTAAGATCCTGCAGCCTCAAAGAAGGTACTTGGCCCCGACCAAAGTTGGTTTCAAAAACAGCCCATGGGCGGGTTGATACGCAGACTTTAGTATTGGGAAACGTAGCCCAGGACTGTAGGACTGCGACCAAGCCTTCCAGGTCGTCCTCGGATCCCTCGTATTCATCCAGGCCATCAATTAAGAGGAGTGTTCGATTGGACGTGGAATGTGACAGCACGTACTTTAAGGGGACTAGGAAGTTGGTCCCACTCCATTTTAGAAGACCTTCATGAACTGCATATGAGTTGAGGTTTCCGAGTGCGCGAGCTTGCCATTCATCTGTTCCAAGGAGGCCATTTGTCCGGTGGAGTAGTCTTAGTTCCGTCCGGCAAAACCTCTCAGCGTGAGGGTAGATAGAGGCCCATTTTTTGGGAAACGCTTCCTGAACCATCTGAGGTTTCTTGCGTAAAAGGCTGAAGAGAATAGTTCTGAACAGCCCTTGGTGTGATTTCTGGTTACCTGTCCCAGCAGCCCAGAAGAAGTAGCTAGCGACATCCAGGGGCAAGGACGAAGTTGAAGCAGATGCGGCAGATAAACCATGAAGCTTCAAATCCAAATGGCTGGCAATGAATTTCATCAATGTAGACTTGCCAGAGCCTGCTTTTCCGTTGATCCAGAAAAGGCCGCCTTTATCTTGGAGCCACTCAGCAAAGCCTACCTTGCCTGGCTGGAATATCCAATCATACGTGCTCCTTCGAGAATCTTCAATGCTTCTATGAGCTTGTGCAATGGCCTCAAATCGATTGTTGATCTCGTCGAAACTGAAGGAGCTCCAGATGCCTACAGTAAAGTTAATGGGAAGTCGCAGCCGGCTAGGTTTAATCAAACAGGTTTGAACAAACATTGACTTGTAATCTCTTCACAGATGATAGATAGATTCTCGAATTCTTCATCCTGATTGATCTCTTTGCCTGTTGCGGTATATTAGCTCCTAGAGAGACTGAAACCTGTAGAGGCAAGGTTCTTACGAGAAGGGATGTGAGGCTTTTGAGCCTGAAGGGCACGTTTGATGTAGTCGAGGACAATCATGTAACCTTTATCAGTTCTAGAGGCGAATCTAGCCATAGATCTGTGGTCCCGGCCGGGTATATGTTCCTTCAGTACTTCAGATCCGTCGATACACGCGGATGCCTCAGGAACAACCTGAAGTGGATGCTCCTAAATTAGTATGGTAAACGACTGTAGACCCCCCCGATTTGACTACTTACCAAGCCGATCAGGGGCATGGGAATATCCTCCCATAAACACACAACAAAGAAGTTGCGTCGGATAGAGTCGAAAGAATTTCGCTGTTGCTCTAGAAGTGCGGAGTCGTTCTCGAGGGCCTTGAGCATTTGGTCGTTGGCACCGACAATCTTGCCAACTTTGGCGGCAATCTTGCCAAGAGTAGCCTTGGAACTTCCTCGATGAGGTGTGCCCATGAAAATGACACCACATGCCGCCAAGAATATACTTCCCAGAGGGGATGTATGACTTTGTTGACTGTGGTAATGCTCAAATGATCTTACAAGCGCCTAATCCTCTAGTTAGCACATTTTGTATCCCATAGTTGCCATCAGTTGACGCGTACTT
The DNA here is from genome assembly GCA_021432635.1 of Thozetella sp. PMI_491. Classification (NCBI taxonomy): domain Eukaryota; kingdom Fungi; phylum Ascomycota; class Sordariomycetes; order Chaetosphaeriales; family Chaetosphaeriaceae; genus Thozetella; species Thozetella sp. PMI_491. The sequence continues at coordinate 807,020 of MU270034.1, forward strand.
GTTTTACCACAAGACCTCCCAAACTATGACAAACAAATACAATCGGCCGGTCATCCTAGACACAGGATTAGCGGTCGATTCAAGACTGACACTGGGTATCTTCACCTTCAAGTCACGGCGCGATCGGGCTAGGTCGTTAAGGAGACTCTCTGCTTGACCGGCGATGCTCGTTCGGCTTCCGGATTCGGCAATTTTGAACACTTTCGAATCATAGCCTTTCTTAACTCCTTGTTAGTGAAGCTGCAGGAGATCTAACTGGCATTGACGAGGGGATTGCGAGTTGGTAGGTCGGAAACCTCACCGAAAAGATACGTGCACCAGGAAAGTCCTGTTTGAGCAGATCTCGCGGCCAGCAGATGCTTCCACTAGCCCAGGTGCTGAGATAACCGCCCCCTAGGCCGTGAACGAAAACTATACTAGGGCATGATTAGATTTTAACTGCTGCAGTAGAAGATTTTTATCTAGGGAACATACTCAGCCGTCACAGCCTGGTCAGGAGGTGGCTCGTATAATAGAGAAAGGCCGAGCTCCTGTGGCATGACTCAATACAGAAGATGCGGCCTCAACGGCGCCTAAACAGTTATAGCGATGAAATATCGATGCCGCGAGAAGTGTAGCGAGTTTTTAAGATTCGTGTTGAAGTAGTTGCAGCGTGAGGCGGGTGGACGAAGAGCGGGGTAGGAAGCTGATGGGCAGGTGACAAGGCTCCCTCCTGCAGCCTTGAGGTTGCCTTGGCGAAGAAGGCATAAACTGCACTTATAAATCGTATTCCTGTCACTGGTGCCTATCGCTCATGTCTGCCCAACTCAGGCGGCCTCAATTCTGACGAGAATGCCTTTTAAGTTTGACATCCAACATCCTTTCCACTGGCAAGATGCTTTACCTTCGATTGTTTTGGGAGTTAGTTTTTGCATTGCGCCGAACGCGGGAGGCTGGAGGTAACCGCGATCGCCTCCTCGGGACTGCTTCTTAGGCTAGCTCGCTCCATCGCCTCCCTTCGACTTCCGGGCTGCCATCCACGAGGCGGTCGCTCGTCTGAAACACTGTTGGGCCGCGGGCATGAGCACCGCGCCGACGGCGGCCCGAGACCAAAACCAAGACGAACACTGGCGGCACCTTCCGCATCTAATTGTCCAGTTATGCGCTAACAAGACCCGCGTCCTGGTCGCCTCCTGCTTCCCTTTCCGATCCAACCCAGGCGGGCCACACTAACTTCCACTCCATATCCTAGCAAATCCACACAGGCCGCAAAGAAGATCCATGTGAAAGTCTTACGACATGACTAGCAAGGGTTGCATTGTTGTTATATTTCTAGATTAATCCTCTCAAGACAATAACCTCTCCACGAACCAAACCGTCACCATTGCCCATACTCTTATCGCTCGCACTATGCTATTCGCCCTTCCACGCTGAACTCTGTCCTCATGCTGTAAGTTTACATGGTAAAATATGCCCTTGCGGCACTGTTTCTCTTTTTATGTGGTTATTGTAGTGTCGGAGCGCTAGGTAACGGGGTATGTACCGTATGTTTCTAGTTCCTATATGATAGCTTGTTCTTGTTTATTACATGTCATTTTGTTTGCTTAAACGATCGAAAGTTAACTAAAAGGAGGCGAGGGGGGCTGATGAAAGTGGAGGGAGTGTAATGCTTGTGGTAGGCATCTACTCGGTGATCACAATCTTGTGCTGAAAAAGTGGGCCGATCTCAGGTACATCAGTTAGTAGTGCGAGTTATATGGCAATCGATGTATCGAGTCAGGCTCATGGCGGGGTAGTTCCGTGCACAATATCGTGATCAAGGAGGAGGTCATTGGCGACTGCAAAAGACCTGGTGCCCTTTCGGGACGTCGGACCCACTTTTCGGAGTCCGGAAGGCCCAGAAAGGAAGGTCTTGGAGCTCAGCTAACGCGTTTGGCGTGACGACGTATGGCGACGTCTCTCCTGGCTGTGCAAAGTCGCAATTAGCTGCTTGCGACTAGCCATGGGCTGCACCGGCTATTGAGCAGCATCCAAAGACCTCTTCCTGCGCTTCCGCAGCGCCCTGGTCGCTGCCCCCCAAACACCTTTGCACCGCGCGCCAGCAGCCATGTCTCTGTGTGGAGCATCGAGCGATGGCTCCTTCGGCCCGCGCGTCGACGTTGGGTGCCGCGCCTTCGACTTCACCGTGTTCTTCGAGGATGTGTTTTTCGGCGCTGGCCCAGCCGCGCTGCTCCTCCTCTTTCTGCCCTTCTTCGGGTGGATCCTGCTGAAGCAGCGTCGCGTCGCTGGGGGCTCTCTGCTCCTGGCTGCTAAACTGGTGGGTCTCACTAGGGGACCCTGACGGAATGGCCTTGCTAAACTGTGCGCTAGCTGGCTTATTCGAGCCTATTTGCTTTCCATATCGCGTTTCTCATCCTCCGCACCCGAAACCTGCCAGTTACCACCGCCGCATCCCTTCCGGCTGATGTGTTGCAGGTTGTTGCCATTGCCGGGGCAGCGGAGCTCTCGTATCTGCACCACGGTCGCTCGGTCCGGCCGTCTACGCTGCTCACGTTGGCATTGTCGTCATGGGCCTTGCTGGACGTCCCCCGTTTGAGGACTTTGTGGATGGTCCCGGGCGCCGAACATGCGTCCATTGTACTCACTATCGCCTTGACTTTGACCCTGATCACCCTTGGCCTGGAGTCCAAGGACAAGCGGGACATCTTGGAAGCTGGAGTGGCCAAACCAGACACCCCGGAGCCCTTCGCTGGGTTCTGGAAGCGTGCTAGTTTTGCGTGGCTGGCGACAACTTTCCGCCGGGGATATACCAAGGTTATCTCGGTGGATGATTTACCGGAGCTGGATCCCCAGCTGAGCAGCGGCGTAGTTCACCACGAGCTGGAAAGGGCGTGGGCTACATGTATAGAAACCCCGAAATTCGGTGAGAATCTTCGCTCATCTTTGCTGACAAGTTCAACAGGCGACAAGACCAGGAAGCATGCGCTACTGCTCGCCTGCTTCCGCGCCTATTCGGGCCCTTTCCTGGCCGGCGTGATCCCGCGCCTGTTTTTCACGGGCTTTTCCTTTGCGCAGCCATTCCTAATCAACGTCACAATATCTTTTATGGGCGACCCAGCCGCGGATACTAACTTTGGAAAAGGTCTCATTGGCGCTTTCGCGCTCGTGTATCTTGGCATGGCCGTAAGTCGATCTCCCCTGCTATTAACTCGGGGTTTTCGTCCTGACTGTCGCCTGGCAGGTTTCTACTGCCTTGCATTGGTACCAGACCTTCCGCTTCGTTATTCGCCTACGAGGCGGTCTCATCTCGCTCATATACCGCCACACGGTGCAGACGCGGGCTGTTGATTTGGGCGAGATTACCGCTGTCACCTTGATGGGGACCGATGTGGAGCGCATCACTACAGGTTTCAAGTCAATCCACGAGCTCTGGTCATCGGTCATCGACATCGCGATCGCCACCTATTTGCTCGAGCGCCAGGTCCAGATCGTATGCTTCGTTCCTATCTTGATGGTTGTCGGTGAGTACGGGCCCACGGCGGCGTACCAACTCCACTGCCCACTCGGGCAGCGTATTTCTATCTGCTAATCTCTCTGCGGCGTCCCTGCTTCCCAGTCGCGGTCATCATTATACTCAAGGTATCGATGCTCTCCAAAGGTTCACAGCGGGCATGGGTCGAAAAAGTCGAGGATCGTCTACGCCTGACCACACACCTGCTTGGAGACATGAAGGCAGTTAAGATGCTGGGCCTGTCCGAGCGGATGTACGACCTGGTCCAGGGACTGCGAAAAGTAGAAATAGAAACCTCGCGAGCCTTTCGAAAGCTGCTCATATGGCAGATCTACGTCTGTAAGTGACTCTCTTCACTTCTCGCCATGGGCAACACGCCAGGCCTTCTTCCTAAAGTATGCTGACCTGCTGTAGCGAACACTCCGGCTGACCTGGCACCCGTGCTCACATTCACGGTCTATTCTGTAATCGCACTAGTCCGCAATGACAGCTCTCTCCTTGCGGGCCAGGCGTTCACGTCCCTGTCGCTCATCTCGCTGCTTACTTCTCTCGTACTGGCTTTCATCCAGGCGATTCCGGCGGTGCTTCAGTGCATCGGCAGCTTTGACCGCATACAAGAGTATTGCAGCGAGCAGTCCTCGTGCACTACTATGGTTCTAGAACCTCCAAGCAGCGAGAAGAATAGCAGCGAAAAGAATAGCAGCGAAAAGAATAGCAGCGAGAAGAACAACAGCGAGAAGGACATCAGCTCCATCGGTTTGGTACCCCGGCCTTTGGATTCCATACAGCGCACCAACGGCGACGAGACAAGCATTATCACTGTCCGCGGATCTTCCTTTGGCTGGGGTAAAGACGATAAGGCTGTTTTGGAGGATATTGATGTAGCCATTCCTAGAAATGCCTTCACACTCGTCCTCGGTCCGGTGGGGAGCGGGAAGTCGACCTTTCTAGAGACCATGCTCGGCGAGACCGTGTCTGCGGACCGACAAGCTCAGGTGGCCCTCCCAACAACGGCATATTGCTCGCAGACGGTATGGCTCAGGGGTGGCACGATACGCCAAAATATTATTGGTCCGTCCGAGGTCGATGAGACGTGGTACAAGACTGTCGTCTGGGCCTGTGGGCTAGAGCCAGATTTTCTTCAGCTTCCCCGCGGCGACCAGACGCCCGTGGGAAGCAAAGGACTCGGCCTCAGTGGCGGCCAAAAACAGAGAATCGTAAGTGTCTGCCTACGCCAAGAAAACTACTGGCACCCATGGGATTTCTAATGACTTCTAAAAGGCACTCGCGCGCGCGGTTTACGCCAGAACTGCCATCGTACTGCTAGACGACGTCTTCAGTGGTGTGGATGCTGCGACGACGGATCTTATTGTTCGCCGGCTGTTCGGCAGTGAAGGTATCTTTCGTAGGAACAAGAACACTGTCGTCTTGGCCACGCATAATGGTGAGTCGGATCGCTAGGCCACAACAGCCGCTGGTGATACTAACGACGTAATCAGCTACCCTGGTCCCCTTTGCCGACAGCTTAGTGGTGTTCCAGAATGGTCGTATCATCGAGCGCGGAAGCTACGATGAGCTCAGAAACGGCGACGGGTACGTGGCCAGGCTCGCCGTCAAGTCGTCAGATGTAGCCGAAGGGGCTGCCAACACCAGCGCGGCGGGCCCCGATGTTCCGGTAACACCTGGCGCGGACAGTGTCACCGATACTGAGCTGGCGCTCGATCTCTCGGACCCGACAAGACAGAATGGTAACTGGTCTGTCTACAAGTATTATGCGAAATCAGCCGGCTATACCGCGGTTTTTTCCTTTGCAGCGGCCATGGTCGTCGGGGCATTTTGCCACGAGTTTCCTAGTGAGTCTATACTCGTGAAATATGGAAGGAGAGGGTTAACGGTAGATCTTAGCAATCTGGCTAGACTGGTGGTCGGCCGCGAACGCAAAGAATCCGAATGCTGACTTAGGTCTATACCTTGGAATTTACGCCCTACTCTCCGTGGCAACTCTCACCTCATTGCTGGTGGCCTGCTGGTACTGTTCTCTCCGTTTTTCCAGATCATTCTTGGTGCACTCCAAAAATGGCTTACACCAAAATAGGTTCATTTTTATAACTATGATATCAAATTCCGCCATCAAGCTCCACAGCGACCTCCTCCGTGCTACCACAAGGTCAGTTTCCAAAGCCTAATTTCTCAAGCCCTCATCGCTTCCCAAAATGCAGTATAACTCGCTCTTAACACCTTAACTCTACCATAGAGCGCCAGTTCAGTTCTTCCAAAAGTCTGATGTCGGAAGCATCACCAATCGGTAAGAAATCCCCTAGTCTGTATTTGTTTGTAGGCTCCGATCTGCGATTATCGCCTCCAGCATACAAAGAATTATAGGGAAGACTGATTGGATTTTGGATGTGAAGATTTAGTCAAGATATGGACCTCATCGACATGAATCTTCCTCTACAGGTCGTCAATTACGTAGTTGGTAAGTCTTGCCAAAGCTCGAAACAGCCACACGTGCTAAGCTGACGGTCGTAGCGGCTAGTACTTGCTTGGTAAAGGCAATCATACTCTTCGTGTTTGTCAAGTATCTCGGTGTTGTCCTGCCTTTCATGGTAGCAGCTATCTACACCACGCAGAAATTCTACCTGCGGACGTCTCGCCAAGTCCGATTGCTCGACATAGAAGCCAAGGCGCCGCTATATACGCATTTCCTGGAGACAGTCCAAGGAGCGGCGATAATCCGGGCCCATGGTTGGCAGGAGACCGTCGAAGCCGAGTGTCAGTCCCTGCTTGACACCTCCCAACGTCCCGTATACATTCTGTCGTGCATTCAGCAGTGCCTAGCCCTGGTTCTTGACTTGCTTGTCACGGTGTTGGCCGTCATCTTGGTATCCGTCGTCACTACATGGCGGGACGCCTTTGACCCCGGGGCCGTGGGCGTGGCCTTAATCATGGTCATGACTTTTAATACGACATTGATGTCGCTCGTCAAATTCTGGACCACTATGGAGACTTCGATCGGTGCTGTGGCGCGCGTCAAGAAATTTGTCGATACGACCGACTCCGAAGAGCCTGCACAGATCCCGGAGCCGATCCCGCGCGAGTGGCCCGAATCTGGAGCCGTCCAGTTCTCGAGCGTTGTCGCTGCGTACTCGAGCGGATCCGATCCCGTGCTGAAGGGCATGACTACGTCTGTACGCCCTGGCGAGAAGCTGGCAGTCTGTGGGCGATCGGGGAGTGGAAAGACATCTTTCATTCTCGCTCTATTGCAGATGGTGGAGGTGCAGCAGGGCACCATAACCATCGATGGCATCAATCTCTCGCGTCTGAGTCCGGCCGACTTACGATCCCGCCTTAATGTCGTGACTCAGGACCCATTTTTGATGCCAGGGACCATTCGTTTCAACCTGGACCCGTTCGAGAAGGTCCCGGACGAGGATATAATCGCTGCACTGCGAAAGATTGGCCTCTGGGATGCGATCGAGAAAGACGAGGGTCTGGACAAGGACATGACGGCTGAGTCATGGTCTGTCGGCCAGAGACAGCTCTTGTGCCTAGCTCGTGCCATGCTACGCAAGAGCCGTATCCTAGTGCTTGATGAAGCGACTAGCAGGTATGTTGAGTCTGTTAACCCCTTTTGAAGACTAAGTGCTAAAAGCTATAGCGTTGATGCGGAGACGGAAAGAATGATGCAGGGAATTATCGACTCTGAGTTCCCGGACGTTACGATTATCGCTGTTACGCATCGGTTCGACTTTATCCATCAGTATGACCGTGTTATTGTTCTTGATGGTGGCGTCTTGATGGAGGATGACACTCCTGCTGCCCTTCTGGCTTCCGAGTCGCATTTTAGAAAGATATATCAAGCAGGAGGACACTAGACTATTTAGAGGAATTAGAGCCCTGTAGCCTGACCGCATCCCATACATACGTTGCTGAAACTTCGCGATATGTTATGGATTTGTCGCATGTGATCCGCAACCTGCCGCATCCAATCACCCTTTAGAGAGACCTGAAATGCCGTAGTATACATGCGACAAATTCATTGACACCCTCTTAGCCGTACAAGATACACCCAACACCAGATTTAGTATTGCGGAATATATTACGAGCTGCAATCTGTTGATTCTCAAAGGGCAGCTAGCGGGAATATCAAGGACTAAGAGCGCAGGCGATAGCTGATGGCTAATACAATTCATAACAGGAAACTCGTACCGACCAATATCAACTTCACCGCTATGTGGTCTGTTCTAGAAACTTTTTCAACGGCAGGCTACCCGTCATGTGCGCCACCTCCTCCACATAAGTCCTGTCCAGAAAGAAAGGCTTACCCGTGAGATTAGGTATGTACCTACCAACGAGACGGTCCGGGTCCACATCCTCTACGCGAATCTCTTTCATGAGGGTGATCCTATACGGGTCGATGCCGCCACGTAGATAGCTGGAGTGGAAAGGAACATTTACTCCGCTCAAAGGCACCGTGGCTTTCCCTCGTTTCAGTACTAGCGGCTTTGGTGCCCGACTGAGGGCTGCTCTTGACGCTGCGATCAGTCCGCCTAGAGAAGCATTAGAGACTAATGGCCCTCGGGTCCCGGAGGAGGCTAGCTGGTCGCAAACGTGCGCGAGTATCCAGAGAGGTTCGAGCTAGGTGAAGTTAGACGGACTGTTCTGCAATAACGCGGAGGAAGAAATATCCTTTGCCTACGAGCGCCAAGGAAAACAACTTACGTGACCCGCACAGACATATTGTTGCCCTTCCACATTGAGGTTGACTACCTCTAGGAGAAGTCCTGTGTCGGAGTTGATAGCCGCAACAGTTTCCTGAAGCTGCCTCTCTCCGAATTCTATATGATGACCATGTAAGCTATTGGACTGGTGCACTGGCGGCCTTTATTCCCTCCTGTCGGGGGAGGTTCTCGGGGAAGGGGCGTACCTGGGTGCACTCTGCTGGGGTTTACGGCAACCATGGAGTAATCCGTTCTACCATCCTGGTCTTGCTCAACTGCAGTTTGCATTACCATACCCCGGTAGAAAGACAGTCGCATCAGCGTTTCGACCGTAAGGATACTGGCGCACCCTGCCAGCGCACTGTACTCGCCAAGGGAGTGGCCTGCAAAGAGCGCTTTGTCCAGAATGAGGCCGCGGGATCGAAGTGCGGCCATCTCGGCCAAGTTCAACAGGCTGATGGCTGGCTGCGCCATTTGGGTGGCAAACAGCAGCCCGTCAGGGTTTTGGAAGGTATACGACGAAGAGGACTCGGTCAAGCCATCAAACACCGACACCGCAACTTCCTCGCCGTTCTGTACAACCGATTTCGTGAGGGCGAGGTAGTTCGTCCGAAGCTGGCGCCCTCGATGGCCGCCAAAATACACTGTAAGAGCCTTGGGATTCCTCCGGACGATGTCCAGGAGCGAGAATCCTGAATAATTAACATGAGTCACCATAATTACATCTGGTATATTTGGTCCATGACCATCCATAGAGGGTAGCAGAATGGATTGGTACTCACCGTAAAGCTCAAACAGCGTGCGGTCGCCACGGTCCCACACGTCTCGGGCTGCCGGGTCAGACTCGTAGGTTGCCATGCCCATGCCTTGCCTTTGGCTTCCTTGCCCGCAGAATAAATACGCTGTCCCAGTCTGCTCGATTTCTGCTTCTGCTCGAATAATCTTGGCACCAGATTGGACGTCGTGGGCTTGAACTTCGAGAACCATGCGGCCACTCGTCATTGACGTATGCCGTATCTCGATCCTCAGCTGCTCGCCGCCGCGCAACATTCCTTCAAAGGATGTGCGCCATTGGCGGAACTGGGCTCCTCCGCACATGGCTGCAACATGATCCTGTACGGCAAGGCGACAGACAGCAGACGTGTACATGCCGTGCAGGATGGGCTGCTGCAACCCGGCGAATGCTGCAAAACTAGGGCATGTGTGGATCGGATTTGTGTCTCGGGATGCTACTGAATATTCCCAGGACCGATTGGGAATGGTGATGATCGGGCATTCTGATGAAAACCAGCCCGGCTGCTCAAGCGTGACGCGCGGTTCGGCAACGGAGCCGTGGCGGCGGAGGAAGTCAACGACAGGATTTCCAAAGCACGTCTCCGCAGAGAAGGCAACAGTAGCGATAAGTGCAGATCTTGAGTATACCTGCCCAGTAACCTTCAAACTCGATGGACTCTTAGCACCTTTGTCGGCTGCACCCGTAACCTCACGCGTAGCGATGCGAAATAGCAGTGTGCGTCCCAGAAGGCTGACAGACGCATCTGCCACATTAAACCACTTCCGACTTAAGAGGAGAGCCTCCATCTTAGCTGAGTTGACACGTATATGCGTATCGGGTGCCGTGATGTTCGAAACTGACTTCTCGGGAGGGAAATTGCCGGGGATAAAAAAGGTCGATTCGATAGTAAAGGCTACTTCGCCATCTTTAAGCACCGTTCCCCTTACCTCGACGGTCTTCCCTCTGCGCTGGTTCTTAATGCTGATAACACGGGATGTGGCTTTGAATAAGTCGCCTATAGCAATGTTATAGCCGGCAGGGCCAACCTCGATAGTGTTCGCACGGTGAAGCAAGCGTTGCAGGTTTCCTCCTATTTGTGGATTGCACAGGGGCTTCACTAGGGCGTCCCATCCAAGCACCATGGCGATGTCTAGCGGGATCTGACTGAACGTTTCGTGCGACTCTAGCTCCGGAGCTATGGCTGCCACGAACTCTTGAGCCAATCGTGGCGTCAACTCCAGTCCTGTGCCGGTGTAGTCGATATCCAGCAGTGATGAGCTCGGAGAGATGCCTCGTGGAATATCTCCCACACCCCAGCAGGCTGCGTAGAAGAAACGGATCCTGGCATCGCGGTCCCTGGTTACATCTACTAGAGTCTGGACGCCACCCTCCTCTGCTCCGAAGATCTCGAGGTCTAGCCTTAGAGAGCTCATTGTTTGGCACAGGCCCCGCGAACCATTCAGTGTAACATCGATGTGTTTTCCATTTGTCGAAGCTAATGAGATTGCTGGATACGATGTATTCGATTTTAGGTCGAATCTTTGAAGTGTCAGGGTCACGGAACCGTCAGTCGGATTCTCAGTAATGTCGACAGTGTCCCGGGGACCAGGTGCACAAGCGCGAGGGATGGGATTAGGAACACGCCTGCGGCCTAGCACCATCTCCTCGTCCTTCAGACAACATCGCAGCCATTCTGGCCACCTGCGGTCGTCTGAGCTTAACAGTATCGTCCCTGAGCGATCCTGGCGATTCATGTCTTTCGAGTTTGCCGAGCTGGTGTGCTTCTGCGTCTGGAAGTTCTCAGCTGGCGAGCTCGCCAGCCGTCGGCCAGAACTGTCGTGCCGTTCTATGACGACCACTGAACTCTCCTGCAACATCTCAACTAGAACTGTAGTGATGCTGCCAAGAATATCCACGGCGGATTCGGTGGTTGAGTTCGAATAATTCGCGGCCACAGGCCCGTGGATGATGCACACTCTTTCCGGATCCTGGTCGATAACAGCCTCTAGCCTATCCGCCTGCCACAGACTGTCCTTTTTGAAGTATGTCTCAAAGTGCTCGTCGAGTCTCGGAATAAAGTTGACTGGCTTCTCTCCTGGCCGCCTGCACAATGTCAGGAAGAGAGAGACATCCTCAGGATATAAGTAGTCATCCAGTTCCTCGGGGCACCTTCGGCGAAGACCAGCAAGAATTTCTCCCGGCGATGAATCCACGTTCCCGCGTGCTTCAGCTTCGCCCTCTGTCGGTGGCGGCAGACGCTCAACTACTCGGGTGAGGAATTCGCGGAAGAAACCTTTGTATGACCGCGCAAGCCACTCTCCAGAGGTGCTCACGAATTGCAGCTCGACGAGTCGGGCAAGGCACTCGTAATAGGTCAGGTCCTCCAGATCAACAGCTTCGCCCGTGGCATCCATGGCAAACCAGGGCTTGGAGTAGTCCTGATTCAGCCGATATATGATTTCAGCCCTCCGTCTTTGCAGCTCCGCCAGTCGCGACTTCGCATCGCTGATGCTAAAGACAGAGTCATCGAGCTCCCTCCAAAACCGCGCGGCTCGGTTTGCCAGCTGGTGGATCGGCTCGCCCATCTCGGATCGCACGGTGATCACCCCGCCGGACGCACCAGCGTAGGTCGCATGCCAGTTTGCCTCGGCCGTGCCGGGCGTTGCGCGTATTAGCTCTTTGACGCCCGTAGAAGTATGCGCCTCTCTAGCCACCATCAAGCGGCTGCCTAGAAGCACGCCGTCAAAGGGCATGCGGGGCCGGTGGAAGACTTCAGACCACTCGCCTGTGAGAAATGGCGAAATGGACTGCGCGTCCCCAAAGCCGCCGCCGACGACCAGCACAACGTTCGGACGCGCACGAATGGAGGCATAAGCTTGGAGTATCGGTTCGTATTGATCCTCGTACGAGTGATGGCCACCAGCGCGCCCGCCCGTCCACTGTAGCATGAACGGAAACCTAGGGCACGTATCTGCGATCTCGAGTGCCCGCTCGATCGCCGCCGCAGAGCCGGGCTTGAGGCCAATGTACTTCAGCCCTAGCGTCTGGACGTACTCCACCGCTGTGTCGAGCGATGGCACGCCTGCCCCAATGGTCATGCCGTGGATCGGCAGGCCCTCGGCTACCAGGCGCCGGATCAGCTCCGTCTGCCATGCTACAGCTTGCGGGTTGGCATATATGATGTTGATCGCGATGCCTCGATGTGGTGGGATCGCCACCGCGAGCCTGCGAATAGCCTCTTCGAGGTCTCCTTCGCGAGCATAACCTCCCCCTGCGAGTTCAATGTGATAGCCGGCATTGACCACGGTCGCGACAAAGTCCCACGGAACTGTCGTCGGCGTCATACCGGCTACTATGACTGGGGGGGTACCGAGAAGGCGACTGAGCCGAGTCGAAAGCCGAGGACCGGAACTTTCCTCATTGACAATCTTCGGCGCGTAGATTTGAGACCAGTCCGCGGGAGGCGTGATGGGATGGCGGGTGAACAGTTCATGCTTCCCGCCACTGAATGATGTCGATTCGACCATCTCCGACGCGAGTATTACTCGCGTTCCAGAACCCTGCACATGGCCCTGGAGCATGTAAGAGGCGCGGCCCGGGCCGAAATCGACCAAGTGCGTCACTCCTGCCTGGATGCCGGCTTTTGTCCAGTCTCCCGGTTCGCTTGTGATCATGGAGATAAGCGAACTGACTAGCTCATTCGTCGAGGAATAGACAATTGGCACTCCACTCCTTGGATGAATGACTGGAATGCCGAAAGTGGCATCTGCAAAGAGTCGCTCGCCCACCGCCTCTAGCACCTTTTCCGCCACGCCACGCAGTAGAGGGGAGTGGAAAGGCGCCGAGACCGGTAGAAAGACTAGGTCTATGACGGGACGACGCCTAGGAAATGGTATTTTACTTTGGTCCTGGCCAGGCTTGGCTCGGAGGTTCTCGAATAGCTTGTAGACGCCGACCAAGGCTGCTGGTGGCCCTGCGACCACCACCGAGTCCGAGGAATTGACGAGCGCAACGGACACCTGTTCACTGGGCGGGAGGTGGATATTTGCCTGATGCAGCACATTCTCAACTGAGGCATAGGCAAGACCTCGGACACTGAGCAAACAAGACACCACTCCGTCCACTCGGTGGCCGGGGACCGCCCTGGCGGCTGGTGGTGCCGAGGCAAGGGCTGCGTTATGGCTCTGGAGTCCGATCCAGAAGAGTAGCTCTACAGCATCGCCTGCGAGAGCCTCGAATCTCTCCCATGTATCAGAGGAGGCGACTACGGCCGCAATAATGATTCCCTGTGAGTGTCCCGTGGCGCCAGAAAAGAAGCGCCGCATGGTGCCGGGGGTAACTTGAAGGACTTTGCAGGCAATGCAGTAGTGGCAGAGGCTGAGTATTCCGTTCATGGGAAAGCTGACAGGAGCCGAGGAGAGACGTGTCCGGCTCGGCGTGGTGCCAACCTCATGCAACCAGCTCTTCAGATCGAGATATCGACCCGAGTCTCCGTCTCCATACCCGGCAGCTCGAGATGCTTTCTGGAGTACCTGCGCCACGGAATCCACCAGGTCTCCAAGGAGGGGTCGGTACGCGTCATATATTTTGCGCAAGTCGTCTAATCCCTGCGAATTGTGTGTTCCCTGCCCACCAAATAGAGCCAGCAGCGATGCCGAGTCGCTCGCAGATGCTTGAAAAAGAGAAGATACCGCCCACCCCTCTCTCTCTGGGTGTCTCATGCCAAAGTACGCCTTCAGGAGAGAATACCGAGCGTCGGCAGGTGCGCGCGTGGCTACGCTGTGGATTTCGTCGTTGCCGAGGAGGTGGATGCGAAATGCCTTCATAGCCAAGTCATAGAACCCCTGCGCGACTGTCTTCTCGTGGAGAAAATCCAAAAATGCTGCAGCGTGGGTGAGAGGAATTCGGAGCGGGTTCCCATCGGCTTCAATGCCCTCCGCGATCGTGGGCGCCGGCCGGAACATGTTCAAGTAGGGCATTAGTACGCCCTGCTCCTTCTCGTCCAGGCAGCTAAAGTCCCAGCACATGCCGCCAGGCGGGCTCTTGGAGTTGGTTTGAAGCATGATCAAGGTGCCTCTAGGCTGGTAGACGGGAAAGTCTTGGCGCAGTTGGCGCAACCTGAGTCTTTTTTTTGCCGATATTTACAGCCCACTCGATGGGCTATCCATAGGACCTGAACCAGCTACCTGGATTTGGATTCTGGCACGGACTCAGCGGAGTGGATAGCTAGATCTTCAATGGGCTGTCGCGTAGAGAGTGGAACAAGAGCTATACAGGGAGTAGAGGAAGTACTAAGTGTCTACAGCCGTGTAGCAGCTGTAAGCGTGGAAATGGAGACGGGGTCTACATCTCTGAGACGTCGGCTGGAAAGGCACGAAAGCACGAGATTCATTCCATGTTCAGACGCAATACCTGCTCTTTCCCCGTAGCACCCACTGAGAGACCCGATTGGCTCTCGAGTAGCCTCCACCTGCGATGCCTGACTGAAAAGGTAACTTCTCTGTCAGGCAGGACTTGGCCGTACAGCCTGAGCCACCCAAAGCGGACGCACCGTCCTCGGAGAGCGGTGTACTTGAAGAGCAGACCCCATAATGCTAGCAGATATTTGCTTCTTTCGAACAAGTTCGCCTAGCGACAGCATCCTAACAGCCCCTTCCCGTGCCAGAAACTGCCAGCTCTCCTATTATTTACCTGATCGGGGCCACGCCCGAAATGGTCATGTTTTGCACTCTAGGCCAATCGTGGCCGTGCTCACGGCCCGGCTGCAATGCAACGCTGATTGCCCCGCCTTTACCGTTCCTTTGGGCGGCGAACCCAACTTCTTTCTCCCTATCCAGTGCTTCGCTCCCCGTGTGTTGGCCGCTATGCCCCTTTAGGCACCATTGCTAGCCTCTGTATTCCGGACTGCGAAGACAACCTAGGTCTGGCGCAAAGGGTTCAGCCGCGGCTCTACGGATTCTGTCCGCTTAGACCCACCTGCAGGATCCGCGCACCCGTGGCGAGGAGGTCTGTATGCAAGGCGAATGCATGGTCGCGTCATTTGTGGTCTCAGCTCGGCCACTGGCAAGAATTAACCTTGGCGAACAACGACTTGGTCGCACATCAACACCGCCTCCAGAGTGTGGCTAGATGAGACGTGTAGTGTGCTTCCGTAGCCAAGCCCAGCACCTCGACCCGAACGACAACAAATCCCAGGACTGGGGCCAACAGCAGCTTCGATGGATTCCTCCGACAAAATCACCGCCGAGAGGAAGATTGCACATTTGCTGCTTGTAGAGCTTCTCGCGTTAGTGTTTCTGTCTTTGGTTTGCTTGGAGTCCAGCCAGCAACACTCTGCTATTCTCAATGCAAGGCACGAGCACGAGAAGCCCATGGTCGATTGCTGACGCTTTCCAACAGGCATCAATTGGCATATCCGGTAAAATGGTGAATTTGGCCCTCGCCAATCGATGGAGCGCTAGGCCGCTCGAATGATCCATCATAGTTTCTGACGCTCTCGCCAGGATAGATACCCAGGATGTTTTGTTTTCCGATCGCGACATCAGGCGCATGGTGGAACTGGGGCCGTCCAATGTGCTTAGCAACATGGCCAAGAGGACTCGAGACTTGAAGTTCCAGACTATGGACTCCGTGCTGGGCCTAAAACGTGATTTCCTGTCTGTTAGCAGGGACGCGCAGTCTATTCAATACAAGCATGGCACGCTTGACACACTTGACAACAGCACGGAACATCAATTACCGCTCAGGAGCCCACCCGCCTCCACCAAAGAAGATCTGGCCACCAAGGGCAACTCAGCGCCTCTTTCCCTCGACAACCCGCCGGAGACACGACCGGTTGTGGCTGCACAGGAAGTGTCCACTCCCGCAGATGCCGTCCCTGATGCTCCATTGACGCCGTTGGAAATTATTAGCAGCTTGGTGTCAATCAAATTGAAGCGACCGCTCTCCCAAATTGCCCCATCCAAAAGTCTCAGCGAATTATCATCTGGTACGTCTCAGCAATCTTCTGTAGCGAGCGAGCTTGCGGGTGATTTCTCGGGCAGTGGTGACTAACTCTGGACCGCAATCTACCAGGGAGATCGACTTTGCAGAATGAGCTCGTAGGGGATATTGCCTCAGAATTCGGCAGCGTCTCGGATGGAGCCGAGCAGCTTTCGCTGGCGGCACTCGCAGCTGGGCTGCAGCCGGTAAAGAATGGCACCGAGTTCGGCAAGACCGTATCGCAGCTCGTAGCTCGATGGATCTCGGCCACGATGCCCGCTGGCTTCGGAGTGGCAACCATGCGAGACTACTTTCGTGTACAGTGGGGGCTCGGCCCCGGCCGTCAGCACTCGGTCCTGCTGGCAGCTCTCGTGCGCAGCACAATCCAGCCCCCGCCACCTCTGAGCACGGTTTCGGAGGCAAAGGCGTTCTTGCAGGGGATCGTGACCGACTACGCCAAGGAGTGCGGCATCTCCTTGGGCTCTGCCTCCGCTGCGACATCTTCTCGGCAGACCGTGGTCGCGTCTATCGACCCGTCAGTACTTGCGACTTTGTCAGAGGAGCCCAGGAGGCTAGCGGCTGTGCAGCAGAAAGCGCTTGCCGCCTACCTGGGCCTAGAAGATGCTTCGGCATTGCAGATCCGAGAACTTGAGAGCGCCCAGGAGCAGTGGCAGGCCCAGCGCGATCTGTGGCTCTCTGAGTTTGGCCCAGCGTTTGAGGAAGGGATCAAGCCTCTTTTCGATGTGCGCAAGCTCCGGCATTTCGATTTCTCGTGGAACCAGGCACGCCTTGAGCTTCTCGACCTTTTCGGCGCCCTAAATAGCCGATCGAACCCGTTTTCTGGCATACCTCTATCAGCTCTCCAAAAGCTCGCCGACAAGTGCGGCACGGAGAGCCTCGCCCTCATCCGGCGCCTCGAGGCAAAGGCAGACGAAGTAGGGGGCCAAACCTCCGCCAGATCTCGATTCGCGCGAGAAATGGCCGACATGACAAAACGGTCCCTGCAAAGCGGCCCGCAGTGTAGGTTCTTGGGTCTTGCGACCCGGCCAGTCACAGAGGTTGGAAAGGATGGGGCAGTTTCAACGCACGAAGTTCCACGAATCTCAGATCAAGAGGCTGGAACGTATCTAGACGTACTTCTTAAGAGTGCCTCGGTCGATGCGCTAGGAGAATCCTCCATGGGACCCTTCGTATCCCTCCGAGCCAAGGTGGACGGCTCTTGGGTGCGCGAGGACGCACTGACGACCCAGCTGCTTGACAACATCTCGACACTGATCACAAGCGGCGCTTCCTTCCGCGACAAAGTGGTCCTCATTACGGGTGCCGGTCCCAATTCCATTGGCGCCGAGATTGTCAAGGGCCTGCTCATGGGCGGGGCCGTGGTCGTCGTCACCACGAGCCGGGATATCGCAGTTGCCCAAGCTTTCTTTCAGCCGATATACACGCAATGGGGCTCCCGAGGCTCTCAGCTGTTTGTACTTCCGTTCAACCAGGCTAGTGTTGCAGACTGCCGCCAGCTCGTGGATTACATACTTGGCGCCAAAGGCCTGGGCAGTCACATCGACGTTCTGATCCCCATGGCAGCGGTGCCGGAGAAGCACGCCGAGATCGACCAGCTCGGGGAGCATTCCGAGTTGGCCCACAGGCTGATGCTGACCAACGTCCTTCGCCTCGCGGGCCTAGTCATAGAGAAGAAGACCGAACTGGGAATCGAGTGCCGTCCAACGCAGCTGCTGCTTCCGCTCTCCCCCAATCATGGTATATTTGGCGGCGACGGCCTCTATTCCGAATCGAAGCTAGGCCTGGAGAGCCTTCTTAACCGCGTCTCGTCTGAGTCGTGGCGAGATAAACTTTCTGTCTGCGGTGTCGTGATCGGCTGGACACGTGGGACAGGACTGATGGGCTCGAACGACGTGGTCGCTGAGGCTATAGAGTCACACGGTGTGCTGACTTTCACCGCAAGAGAGATGGCTCTGAACATGCTAGCGCTACTCCTGCCCCCAGTTTCGTCGTTCTGGGAGCTACAGCCGATATTGGCTGACTACGCTGGTGGCATGCAGCGACTTCCAGATCTCAAAGCCATAACCCGCGAGGCTCGGGAAGCGATCCAAAGGAAGAGCGAGGTTGCCAGGCTCATCGCCGAAGAGGACCGCTTGGAACGTTCTATGGTACACGACGGAAAAGAAGGCCAAGCACCAGGCAGTTATGGGACGGCACCCCCTGGCTCTCCTCTCCTACAACCGGCAAACAGCAGGAGGAGTCGATTTCAGCTGGAGTTCCCGCCGCTGCACAATCATCAGCAGGATTTGTTGCCGCTACACCATCTTAGAGACATGGTCGACCTCAGCAGTACAGTGGTCGTGGTCGGCTATTCAGAGCTGGGGCCGTGGGGAAGCTCCCGGACGCGGTGGCAGATGGAATCTCATCAAATTCTCAACGCGTCCGGATATGTCGAAATGGCGTGGATCATGGGCTTGATCGAGCACGCTGACGGAGCCGGTGGTGGCAACGCCAAACAGTATGTCGGCTGGTTTGACGCCGCCAACAAAAAGCCGTTAGATGAAGACCAGATTCGCGTCAAGTTTGGCCAGCAAATCCTCGAGAACGCCGGGGTCCGGGTCATTGATCCCGAGTCCTCGGGTGGCTACGATCCCATGAAGAAGGAATACCTCCAGGAGGTTGCCATCGAGGCCGACTTGCCCGAATTCGAGACAGACCGGGCCACCGCGGAGGCAATCAAACTAAAGCACGGTAATAACTGTATCGTCCAAGAGCTCGACGGTTCGTGCCGCGTTGTGATCAAGGCCGGCGCCCGCATCATGATTCCCAAGGTATCGCCATTGTCATCGAGCCACGTGGCTGGGCTGCTTCCTAAAGGCTGGGATCCAGCGCGATATGGCATCCCTCAGAATATTGTCGACCAAGTCGACAGAACCACACTTTACACACTCATTTGCGTAGCTGAGGCTTTCCTTTCCGCCGGGATCGAAGACCCGGCCACCGAGCTGTTCCGCTACTTTCATCCTGCCGAACTGGGTAACTTTGTGGGAACGTCGATCGGCAGCACGAGCAAAACCCGCGACATGCACCGCAACGTTTTCTTGGACAAGTCGGTCCAGGTTGACTTCATTCAAGAGGTCATGATGAACTCGGCCGCCGCCTGGGTGAACATGCTGCTCCTCGGGGCCAGCGGACCCATCAAGACCCCGGTCGGGGCATGTGCCACCAGCATGGAGTCTCTGGACAACGCAGTCGAGTCGATCCGGCTGGGTCACACCCGCATGTGCGTAGTCGGTGGCGTTGACGCCTTCCACGAAGACGAGTCCTACGGCTTCGCATCCATGAAAGCCACCGCCGACACCGGCGCTCAAGCTGTGGCGGGCCGTCTGCCTAAGGAAATGTCCCGACCGACTGCCGAGAGTCGCGCCGGATTCATCGAGTCCGAGGGCTGCGGCGTCCAAATCCTCTGTGCGGCTGACCTCGCCCTGGAGATGGGTCTGCCGGTCTACGCCATTGTGGCCGGGTCCGCGATGGCAGCCGACAAGATCGGCCGCTCGCTTCCAGCACCGGGCAAGGGCGTGCTGACGTTCGCTCGCGAGGCCGAAGGAGCCGCCCAGTCGCCCGTACTAGACGTGGACTATCGAAGATCTCAGATGCGATCGATCATGGCCGCTGTTGCTTCCGGGATGGACCGGGATGGTGACTTTGCCACTAGCCCGTTGTCTCTGATCAGCAGCCCCTCCTCAAACACAACCTCCGGCTGGCAATCTGTCTCCTCCTCTGGTGGCACCAGCACGCCAGATCTCGTCCCCGGCGGCATTGCTCCTAGCACAGCGTCAGCTGGGTCGACAGGGTCTTCGGTCGTTAAGATCGAGGAAGCGGATGCGCGGTCCCACAGCCCCATGCTGCATAGCGCATTTGAAGCCAGTATTCGTGCCATCCGTCGGCAATGGTCCACCGATCTCAGACGGCTGGACCCGCGAATCTCCCCGCTGCGTGCTTCGCTGGCTGTGTGGGGCCTCACAGTAGACGACATAGGTGTGGTCTCGATGCACGGCACATCTACCAAGGCCAACGATATGAACGAGCCGGCCACGTTACAGGCGCAAATGGAACACCTCGGGCGCGCCGGCCGGCCCCTTCTCGCCGTGGCGCAGAAGTCCGTCACGGGGCACCCGAAGGCACCGGCAGCGGCTTGGATGCTGAACGGTTGCCTGCAGATGTTGGCGACGGGAGTCGTGCCGGGGAACTTCGCCGTAGATAATGTTGAGCCCGCCCTGGCGAAGATGGACCATCTTGTGTTTCCCACGACAAGCCTCAACGTCGGAGGCCCCAATGGGCTCTGGGGCGGCGAGGGACTGCGCGCGTTCATGCTCAGCTCGTTCGGCTTTGGGCAGAAGGGGGCGCAAATGGTCGGCGTGGCACCACGATATCTCTTTGCCACTCTTGGCGAGAAGGAGTACCGTGCATATTCAGACCGGTGTTCCTTGCGGAAGAAGCGTGCTAACAGGTCGTTTGCCAATGCAATTCTACGGACTAAGCTCGTGAAGATGGTCGACTCGCCCCTCTACGCTGCAGGGGATGAATCAAGGGTGTTGCTCAGTCCATCGTCGAGGGTACGATTAAATAAGGATGGGAGGGAAGAGTTTAAGATTGATGAAGACGATGCCGCTGCGAAGGATTTAATTTAGATCCAGATCATTTTGGCCCGTTGTCCCCTTGCTTCCTAAGTTTGGCTTGCTTGATAGGGTCTTATTTTAGGGTGTCTTCAACGTGTTATTCCCCTTGCGCAGCTCGCAATCAGATTAAGCCAAAGAAGAAGGATTTTCCATAGTCGTTGTGCTTCGAGCAAAGTCACATGTATTTGCCCGCAGCTTCCACACTACCGTACGTGGCCACATGATGAGAAAAAGGTTTCTTTGGTAGTTCCAGAATACTACTTGTTTCCCAAACCTAGTAAACTTGACATCATGTCTAGTTATGCTGAGCCTAACCGTTGTGTTTATCTTTTGTGCGCTAGGTGAAGGTATCCCTGGATCATGTTGAATGAGGTCGAGATATATATAGGTAGGCATATTTGTACACCCTCATTCCGATTTCTACTGCAGCCAGTATTGGACTGAATATTAGATGGCATGGAACAATATTTCTACTTTACTCTTCGAGCAATGTCACGGAGATTGGGCTAGCATGTCTACGGACGCCAAAAATGGACGAGGGCCAGAGTTGTCGGTTTAAAGTAACCACTTTGCAGTTTTGTGTATTAGAACGGGGTTTGCATTGGCGAAAGTTCGTGGGGAATGCCACAATATTCTATGTCGTTTTGAACCGTACTAATTTCGCTTTCCGTCCTTGGACCTCACCCGCTGCTTAACCCGAGTGACGACCAGGGCAGGCTGAGCTTGGGTGAGCATGACTGAGCCAATACTAAATAAGCTTGGCATCTCGCTCCTCGGAGTTTGATCAGAGGCACCCACCAAGTTAATGTCGCCCTGGCTAAGATTTAAGGGGCAGTGATTCCTCTTAGGACATCACTTGGGGTGTGATTGACAAACCGCTGTACTGTGCGCTGTGATGTGCTGAGATACCTATTCGTCTACATAAGTGTGGCCAGGGTGGCTGGATATACAGTACTCCTCGGGCTCCTGTAACTAGGCGCTATTCCATAGGGATTTGCCTCGGATAAGCAGCTCTAGCCGTATTAGTGATTAGATTTACCCTAGAGGCAGAGGCCGACCATGCTGAACTGTTCGAAAGAGTGGAGAACCCGAGGGAAAAAAACAACCGCCCGACAAATTCCGCTCACGACACAAGCCATTCTTTTGGCTGGGGCCCTACTTTGGTGAATCCTGGTGTTATCAGTGAGACCGAGCCAGACGCGGGCCAGCATATTATCTCCGGCAGCAAGTAAATCGCCTCTTGCACCACAGCCAGTGAGTCTCTCATATACATTCAATCCAAACCCTGACGTATTTGCAGAAGCACATTGTGCTTCTAGGAACTCCATATCGCCAATGGGCACCTCTTAGACCAATGATATTCTTTCGCTGCAAAGCCACTCCGAAAATGATGTTTTCCCAGGACAACCCAGCACTGGGTTGCGCTTCTTTGAACGTTCTTTCTGTCGCATAGTTTCAGCGTTTTATTCCGACGCGAATGGGAAGACAGCAACTAGAGCTGGTGGAGGGGATAAAGCAAGCAATCCCGAGACACAAGAGGCACCAAGTATACCTCCAGCTTCCTCAAGCCTGTCGAGATCAGATACCGGGAAGAAGCGCCAGTAATAAAACGATAGGAACTCTGATGGTGAAGATGGCAAAGAGGGAAGCGATAGACGGCAGCTAAAGAGGCCTAGAGCAGACCAGGCTAGCGGCCCCAAAAGGCTCAAACATCCTGCCTGTCCTTTTGGAAGTTAAATCCAAGGAATCATAATATATGCCTATTCAAGAGGCTAACATCTATTAGCTCCGTAAAGCAACACTTAGTCAGGCGACACACCCCAGCCTTTTATTGTGCCGCCTGCTTCAAGCAGTTCGATGGCTTCGCTTCTTACGACGATCACGCGCTGGGGAGGTCATGTCGGCGGAGCCCGACTGCTGAGCTGGAAGGTATCTCATACGAAAAGACCAGAGAACTACGCCGCAAATCTAAACCTGGTACTCTCCAGGAGCAGTGGCTCGCCATATGGAGGGTCTTGTTCCCGGACCGATCTGGCCCCTCGTCCGTCTACGTGGATTCGGACCTGTCTGAGGACTTCTGTCTCGTACGCGAGTTCAGCGAGCGCTGCGGTGTATCTATTCTGCGGGAACAGCTCCGCAGCGATGGGCTGGCCCCGAGACTTGGAGTCTCAGAGGGCGAGCTCCTAGAAACACTGAGTAAGGCAATGGACGCCAATATTTGAACGCTTCGACCCCGAATGGTCTGCCGCTTTTCCGGTATCGCTTACCGATTTAAACGAGACAAGCTCCGAGGCCCTGGCACCAGAGCCGGCTGTCGTGGCGACTAGCGCGGATAGCGAGGCGGTGATGGGGCCACAACCTTCCCAGGATGCTTCCCGGGCGATTGATGTGGCGTCATCCTCTTGGAACCGCATATATGGTCCGATAGCGCAGCAAACTCCGTTCCGGTAGGGTGTGCAGCAAACGGATGCAGAATCAGCAGCCGTTTCTAGCTCTCTTGATGTTTCCCCGTAAAACATCGTACTAACAAGAGCAGAGGTAGTAGAGCCTTCCCCCAGTGTTCTCGCACAATACCCTTGGGATATTAGTTACACAAAATACCTATCTCGAGCAGGAAACGGTTAATTGCCAACCTGAAGACCTCGCAAATATCTCTAGCGCCTTAGAACCCGAGTCATGGGATGTTGTGGGAGATGCCTGTGACTTTGATGTTTTGTTGGCAAATGTTCTTGGGGGCCCAGAGTCTCTGCCGAATTAGTAGGGTCATGAAACCATGTATCAATAACTGATATGTCGCTAACTAGGGCTTCTGGTTCTAAGAGAAGCGGGTTTATACAAGTATCAGGAAATTATAAACAGAGCGGACGAAATACCTGAGGATTTCTTCAGTATATATATTAGCTATTTTATTGCTTTGCCACCTCACAATGTCTCTACCATCCTATCTATGGCATTTCATATCTACCGTACGGTTAGGCAGGAAGGCAACAGGTTATCGATTGCGATATGCAATCTCTATTGTCGACAATAGGCAGCCCGGTGACCGCCGTACGCCCATGATCACAAACCTCCCTTCTTCATCGCTAGCATCCTGCAGCACTTTGCGGAATTGGTCTAGGTCGCGTTCCGTGGTGTTATACATGTGCATGCTACAAAGGGATCGCGCCCGCAACAGCATCTCTTCCGCGGGGGTCACTTCACTGGCAGCATCCCTCGCCGATTTGAAGGTGACCGGCGTTGGGAGGACTGCCTCAGTGATCAACAGTCGCGAGTCATAACCCGCTGATATCAGGGCCAATTTCATGGCGCGCACAATACGGGTTGCATCTTGGTCTGCGTGGCAGCGTAATAACGTCCGAAGTACAAATACAGTTGGACCCGCTAACGTCGACCCGGAAGATGAGCCGGACGCTTGCGAATTACTCCGTCGGATCGGCAGTGACCTCTGGACAAACGGATCTTGTATCTGTATATCGATACGAGTTCGAATATGATCCGGGGCGCCGCTCAGTGTTGCTTTTGCGCCACCGACTTCCAGCTCGCTGGGGACCTGGACAGTGCAGCGGAGGGCCGGAAACGCCTCGGTGAGAGCCAAGCAGGCGGCCGCGGAGCCCGGGCCGGACTAAGCAGTGCTGTTAGCTTACATTCGTGGGGACGAAATGCCGAGGAGACAATGGGTTTCTTGGGCTTACGTGAACTACCAAGCCTCCTTCGATATGATGCCAATCGTAGTCAGCGACCAGATGGTCCACCCCCGTAGGAGACATATATGACTCAGCGCTAAGGCTGGCGGCAAAGAGACGCCCGAACTCATCAGAATGGGCAAGATACTCGGCGATCGGCAGCGCGGTGCTCATGGCGACGTTGGCTGCGGTCTTGCAGGTGTCGTCCGTGGTGCCCCAGCGCTCCGTTGCTGCGATAGCCTTGGAGGCTACCGGCACTAGAAAGTCGGCCACGAACTTGGCCGCGCCAGCGTTCAATTGCTTGCTGACGAAGTGGCGTGACAAGGCCGTGTGGGCTAGTCGCCCCGGATGCGGCTCACACAAGAAATTGCTTGTCATCGCCATCCGCGCGAAGGCCTGAAGCTGCCGCTCGGGAACATCACTGCGAAGAGACAGGGAGTTGGATTAGCTTTTCAATCTCGAGCTGCCTCAGGATAGGTTCCTCCACGTACCAAATACTAGCTAGGTATCTGTACTCAACAGCACCGGTCAACGGTATAGCCGCTAGGATCTGAAAGTGGCTAAGCCACCGAATGCTGGTCTGAACTTGGTGCTATAGCCCCTCACAGCCGCCATCAGCCCTCCTCCCATGGCGAGTCCGCCGGCCCGGGGCAGCAAGCGCAGGACTGCTGCGTCGACGTACCTGGGCTGCTAGGGACGGCAGATATTCGGTGGGCTCCGTGGCGAGCTGTTGTATCTTCATGGCGGCGCTTATCAGGGTCTGGCGGGCCTTCTGGACGTTGACGGGGGCTTTGCGAAGCACGCTCGAGTCCGGGCCATCGGGGGCCAAGGAGACATGGGGGACGAAGTTTAGGTCACAATGCGCGGTGATGAACTTGGCGGCAGAAGTGATATCCTTGGCTATCCTCTCAAGCTCTGATAAGTCCTCCATTGTGGCCTCCATATCGTCGTACCGCGGTATCTCCGATTCCGGCCGACCGTCACGGGGGAAACGGACATAGATGTCAAGCGTTGGGATATATGCAGTTGAGCTATTGAGCTACTATGTATAGAGAGTCCACTATAGCCGCTTGCCCATCTGGGACGGCGAGGCAAGGATCTGGGCCAGCCGCCGGACTCGATAATCCGCGTATGGGGAAAAGAATAGCTGTCAACCCCTTATTGCTCGGCGTACGGTAGAGGGCCACAAGACTGCAGGTGTGCCACAGCGCGACGTGCTTCGCTCACCGAAACACCACGCTGGCCAGTGGCATGCTCCGCACATCGAATGCGACTACACGGCAGGCTTTGCGTATTTGGCAAACGATCTGTCCAATCCCTGTCTAGTGTGTTCCGTACGAGAGCCCTACAATAACGGTATCTTAGATCCACTCCGGGTACTCCCTCTTAGATCCACTCCGGGTACTCCCTCTCAGATCCACTCCGGATACTCCCATTAAAGTTCCCTAGGGGATCTTCTGGACCCTCCTGAGCTAGGGCTTTTAATTCGTAGCAGCTTTCTAACAGACCCATCACGGTACCAGACAAAGTGGGAGACTGTTGACCAAATGCGGTCCATCGTCAAAATAATTCCGGGCACCAGGCATGAAACATTCCTCTTCGGTCTGATTTCGGAACACGCGTACTCTACATGCTATATTCTGTGTCTCCTACTCTACGCAGTGTCTTCACTGCAATATACAGCCATCTGTTTGATTTGCCCGCTAGGCCAAACAGCATGGGACCCCAAGCACTTTTCATTGTCACATAATTTGTAATATCCAAGAGCATCTAGACGTAGCTATCGACACGCCGCAGAAAGGTTACGGCTTCATTGGTGGCCCCTTGCAGGCGGCGTCGCAGGTCGAGCTCCAGATGCTGAAAGACCGACGCTGAGAGAATCCGGCCACCGCTGCCCGTTCCCGGTATAGGCAGAAAGCCGGCGTCCGGACCCGCCAGTTCGGCGCTGGCCCGTCGAGCCAGTAGTTCGGTCAGCGGATAAAAGCCATGCAGCTGGCCAAGCACGGCCTGTGTGCATGCCCTGGCTTCCTCGTAGCTGTGCTCTCCGCTGGCAGCAACCGTCGCCCCACTTTTGATGATGCTGTGGTATCGTTCTAGGACCTCAAAAGCTGCCATCACTACCACCAGCACCAAGCTGTCATCGGTAGCCGCGCATGTGCAGCTTAGCATTTTGATCGCCTGGCGCAGTACGTTAATGCCGGTCGTAACCACTTCTTCTGCCGATGACCGACTTGTGCTGCCGGTCCCGCTAGAAGCGCTTGACTTCGCACTCGGCGGGTTACCTACTCTTACAGGCATATGCGAGTCGGACGGCAGAACGACGAAATAATCGTCCATATCGCCGCTTGAGGCTTCTGATTCCTTCAAGGTCACCAGAATCTCTGTTGCTTGCCGCAAGCAGCTGTGCTGGGGCGAGGATTGCGCTGAACAAGATGACCACTGCCTCAGGTCGCCTAGTGCGCCGGTAGGAGCGCCCACCGGGTCTTCGAACCAGCGCAAAAGATTAGGAATGGATAGACTGGTAGCGCTCGCATTCTCTTGTTGCTGTAATGAGCCAGCCAGAACCCCCGCGAAGCCAGCGTTGAGGTCCGCAGGGCGAGGAGGTCCGGTGTCACCGTCGGGCAGGATGCCGTCAAATGAATCTGGATCATGCGACAAGCTGATGGTTTCTTGGGGGCCGAGGCGCGGGGCAGAGGGCGCAAGGGCGGTGTCATGGCTCTGAGGTGCCAAGCTGAAGTCTAGGCATAGATCTGAGTCTAGAGAGTCGCCAAGTGCTGGGCGCGCACGGCCAGATGGCAAGGGCAGCGGGCGCTCGCGGGGCGTGGGCGTGGGCGTGGGCGACGTCGTGTCTGGCCTTGCGCTGCCAGCCGCCTCGGAATGCTGTGAGAAGTCCAGGACGCCGGCGCCGCGCCATGGGCTATGGGTGATGGGCCTCCTGCCTCCGGCCGGCAGGCGGCCAAAACGGTGGGATAGAGCGTAGTTGCACTGGAGGCCACGCTCATCGCAGCGAGTGCAACGTGGGCGCGTCTTGCTGCACCGGACCTTGGCCGCAGAGCAACCTGTGCAAGTGTCGCGAAACCTTTGCCCGCCCGGCGGCCGGTCGGGCATGACGCGCTGTTGTTGTGTCCGTCGGGGTCGGACTTCCCCTCCCGACGTGATTCGGCAGATCGGCTACCCTGGATTCAGCACCACTGCAAGCCCATGCGCTCGGGGCCAAGCAGTGTTATGTACACAGCATGCTCCGTATAGGTACCCCCCTTCCGCGGCCCCCAACTGCACATGGCTGGAAGGAGCTGGGAATGCAGGGCGGGTTTAGCGAGCGAGGTACCGAACTCGCGCCGCCGCCCCCCCTGGATACGCTACCAAGCATTCGCTGCCACGATTTAGGGTCCCGAGCACGGAATACGAAACCACTGCAGTATGTTGTCTAGGCTGCTAGGTTAGGCCTACAGACAGTAAATCCCGTACGCTAAGCAGGGGCTGAGCAGGGGTTACATACGTATATGTAGTCAACGTGAGTCAGGATCCCACCAAACGAATTTACTCACCGCCTTTGCACGGTTCTAACACTAACCCTGGATTAGATGCGTCTGCGCCTTGAAAAGTAGTTTGTTGGCTGATTAAAGGCGGTGATTAAGTTCATGGTGCTCTGGACCTCTCATAGTAGTACTTTTAGACCCAACAGGTCCCAGGATATGCTGTTCTGTCTAGAGTTATACACCTTTTAGCTACCTTATATATCTTTATATTGGTCTAGCTGGGGATAGCTAACCCGGGGTTAAATATCCTCCCATTTTACTAAACGAGCACTTGCGGAAACTCCCTAGCGGTTATGTACCACCATTATGCTAGCACCTTTGTAGGGCGAACGAGCTGGACCCACAACCTAGAATGAATTGGCGTATTAGGCTTAGCGCTTTGCAGGATCCGCCGGCCGCCTACGGCCCGATAGCCTGGGGAACTGCCCAGCCGAAGAGAGGTCACCAACCTCTGGGTATACAATCCTCCAGGATCACGAATCGGCACAGCAGACCAACTACTCCACATAGAAGGCGTATCTGGGCTGGATTGCATCGCATGGACCAGCCCCTCGGATTGCTTCTGCATGGTTCTCCTAAAGAATTCTAGAACCCTAGAGCTGAGCCGCTGACAAGCTCACGCGCCAAATGGTAGGAATAGGCAAAGATGCTGTGTTATGAGCCTGCCGCTGACGCCCATTAACTGTGGGTAATATACTGCCTAATGAAGAAGAATGTTCCATACAAAACCACTGTCTCGTGTTGGCTAGTGTACGTGCTCCTAAATCCGATCGCCAGTTGGGAAAGAAGCCAGACCCACCCTTCACATGGTGTGTGGACTGCAAATCACCTTAGGCACGATTTGTGTTGTGTTCCTGTGCAGCCAATCAAAGCTTGGCTTGGCATGGCTAGATACCTCGAGTGACTTGCTAAGCAAGCATCGCTGATCAAATTGCTGGTGTCAGCCAATAAGATCAGTAGGTAAAATCAGCTGTCCACTAGGAGCTCCATTGAAAGCATATACACTATTTTAACAAGGATTTTTTAAGAAGAAATCGTTAAAAAATCACAATAAAAGATGGATCGCTTAAACTAGTAAATATAAAAGGTAATTATTAGATAGGTATAAAGATTGCTTTTAATCCTATTATAAAGGTTAGGATAGCTGTAAAACTAAGCGACTTTAAAAGTAGTGGTTTGATGACCCGCTAAATAAGTGATGTACTCAGTTGTACTAGTGGGTCGACCCGTTTTCACAACACAAGATCGGGCCTATGACTGGGGATGCGCTGTTGACCAATGTAAACTATTGCGACATCGTCGCGCGCACTCGCGTCAGGATTTCCTAATCCACACCTCTGTAGACGCAAGGTTCGTCCGTCCCCCTGACAGGGAAGGTAGTATAGGTAGCTACAGTGCGTGCAGTGAAAGCCTCCAGCGGTTTGAATAGGGCGGACCCCCGGCTCATCTGCAATACCTGCCTATCTGGTGAGCGAATTAAACGGTTTACGGCACGGGCGCGGCCGCGAGGCGGCGCGCTAGCGGGAGGCGAAACCGAACCGTGGGTCCGGCGGGCTCAGAAGAGGTAGGGTACTTTTTGGACCCCAGACAAATATCGTACCTATATGTATGGACGGACGGGGTTCCGTACTTAATTGCCAGGGTTCGTCCTGGAAGGTCCAGGCTTTGAAGCATTCCGCACTTCTAAAAAAAAAAAAAAAAAAAACTTAGTCCGATGCAGAGGTCTGGACCCCGGAGTTCTATGCAGGTTTGGCACTAAATAATAGGAAGTCAAAGCTCCGCACGCATCGCCAACAAGTTTCTCCATTGTGCAATATTGTCAAATTATTGGCTCCCTGACACGTCTACCCTGAAAGCAGCCACCTGACAGTACTGGTACCTGATAGCTCGTTCGACACGGGTCGGCCGCCGAATTGCCAAGCATGTCTTCTCTCGCAGACGAAGCGGACACCCCTCTGCTGTGCGACGAAGATTCCGTTGACCCATTGAGCCATGGGCATGCTCACTCGCGCTCTGGTGCCGACTCGACAGGTATTGCCTCGTGGCCTATCTTTCTCCTCGCCACCCTTGTCATCTTCCTCGCCCAGGCCGGCCTCGCGGTGGCAATTCCTTCTATAGCCGAGCTGCTCGAAGACATAATATGCGCCCACTATTACGCTGAGCCGCTCGCTGAGCCACGCAATCGAATGGACTGCAAGGCCGAACCAGTCCAGACGCGGCTGGCAATGCTTAGAGGAGTCGCTTCCGTACTCCTCCTCCTACCCTGTAATCTGACCCCTGCCCGGCCTTGCCCTGCCCCCCCTTTCTCCCTGTTTTTCGTACAACGCTCGCACCATTCTCTGCCGGCCACGCTGTCCTTCCCGCCCCCAAGGGCTGACCCAATGCCAAAATTCAGGTGTTGTCCTCACAGTTCCCTACACTGGCCTCGCGCAGCGCTGGGGCGTGCGTCCGGTTCTGGCTCTTTCCGCTTCGGGCATATTCCTGGAGCAAGCATGGGTTGCTCTTGTTTGTGGGTATTCGCCGAAGCCTGCAAGGCAAATTGGGCGCGCACGAACCACTTACACCGACGGACATAGGCTGGTACGGCAGGACCTCGTGGCCGGTGGAGCTGGTCTATCTATCCCCCGTCTTCTATCTGATTGGCGGCGGCCTTGGGACCGCATCGTCGCTCGTCTTCATCCTCGTTGCCGACATTACCCCTCCACACCTTAGGTACGTCCTTTCGAAGCACGTTGCCGACGTCATCGGCCGCACCGCGCTAACGCTGCAATTGTGTAGAGCGTCTCGCTTCTATCTCCTGGAGGCGTCTTCGTTCGGCGGAAGCATCGCCGGATACACCGTGAGCCCCTTGGCTTCGCAATGGAGCCCATGGGTGCCTGTGCAGCTTGGCCTCGTGCTTCTTGCGACGGCCAATGCCCTGATCATGCTGGATCTGGTATCGTGGCCACAGCAGAGTGATCAAGAGGTCCCAGCAGCACCGGAGTCTGTGGGTAGTCCACTAGCTAAGTCTTCCACCTCATTTCACTTCGTGGGCTTGGCATATGCGTTTTTCTGGCGCCGCAAACTCGTCAGTATCGTACTGATAGGATATTTCCTGAGGGCTCTCGCAATGAGTGTGATGAAGTTGCAGATTCTTTACGTATCGCATCTCCTCCACTGGGAATTCTCGCAGGTACGTGCACTGTGATACCGCCTAAACTACCAAAGTTAATACCCATTCGAATGTGCACAGGCAGCGTACATATTGTCGCTGGATAGTGGAGTGCACCTGGTCGTGCTCCTACTACTACTTCCGATCATCAGCCGTATGCTCCAGGGAAGGCTCAAGCTGCCCAACACAGTCAGCGATGCTTGGATCGCAAGAGGGAGCAGTCTGCTGTCGCTCGTCGGTTGCCTGGGGACCGCAGTCTCATCATCGCCTCCTACTATTGCCATCAGTAAGACTATATAGAACAACGGCTTCTCCTACCGATGACGGAAGAGAGATGCTGATTATTTTACAGGCACCGTATTGTACTCCCTTGGCGCAGGGTACTACCAGTCCGTCCGCGCCATGTTGACTGCGGTGACAGAATCCCAGGATCGGGCGGTTCTGTACTCGGTCATGATGATAGTTGAGATCATAGCTACTCTCATCGGCGCTTTCTCATGGCCGATGGTTTACGGAGCTGGCCTGCAGGCGGGGGGCTTCTGGGTTGGGATGCCCTTCGTAGCGGCTGCTGCCATTCTCGCATTTGTTTACTCTACCTTGGCAATTGTGCCCTCCAAGGAAGTCGTTTCTGAGGACGAATAGATATTCTAAGCAAAGTAGAAGCACCCTGATCATCTAGATAGGAGATAGAAGAAGTTACATTCTTCCAACCTATGGAAATTTGTAGAGCCTTGGCTTTCAAGATGTAACCCCATCCCCCGGAGTTTTTCGCACCAGCCTAGAGATAGCAATAAAGAGACAAATTGGCCGCAGAAAGCCCGATAGCACCCTGAGAACAAGTCCCCGACAGCCTCGGCCCTAACCAGCGATTTCCTTGCGCAGCAGCACGTCGCCGCTCTCCATGCCGCCAGTCAGGAAGCGAGTGCCATCAGGCAAGTCAAATGGCTTCCTGAAGATGTCAAACTTGAAGTCGTGCCAGTCCTTGGCCGACCAAGCCTTTCCGTCCTGGTCGCGGAACGTGGCGTTGTCGGCCATGCGGAGGAAGTAGGCAATGCTGTATCGGTCCTCGTGCTGCACATCGTAGAGCGGCGTGACCCGGTGCACGACCGAGGCGAAGCGGAAGCCGGACACAAATCGCAGGCTGTCGCCGACGTTGACGACGGCGTGGCCCTCGCGCGGCTCCACGAAGGCCCAGCTCGCCGTGTCCGGGGAGAGGATCTGTAAGCCCCACTGCTTGCACAGCAGGAACGTGAGCGTGCCCACGTCCGTGTGCTTATTGTGGCCCTTTCCCTCGGTGATGCCGTCATGCTTGGGATAGCGGAGCATGCCGAGGGTGCTCAGCCCGGGCTTAGACGCATCGTCGTGCAACACCTCGAAGCGGTCTGGGCCGGTGAGGCCGCAGGCGTCCGACAGCTCCGAGAGGATCGTCAGCGTCGCTCCATGCGCGCTGCGTATGAAGTCGAAGAAAAGCGCCTCGTGCTGCTTGGCCGAGCTTGTGAGCTCGGCGGAGCCATTGAGCTGCTCCCGTCGGGAGACCTAGGAACGTGGTCAGCGCTTTGCCACGCGATCCCGTGTCTACATCCGTGGACACACACCTTGAGGGACTCGTACGAGTCGACCGAGGTCAAGTCGTCACCCGCTGAGGTGCCCGCCGGCTCGTACCTGGGAGACGGTTATGTCGTGTACCACTGCAAGCATCTGCGTGTGAGAGAGCATACCCTGTATTGTCGCTTGCGCGGTCATCCTGCATCTTGACCTCCTGCGGCTGGGCGAAGTACTCGGCCATGGCATCGAGCAACTGCTGCCACTTGTCAAGCAGAACCGAGTCGCTGCGCAGGTCCAAGTAGAAGAATCCATACTTTTCGCACGTCTGGAGCAGCCGCGCGCGCTCGGTCAGGTCGCCGCGGCGGAGAAGGCCCAGATCATGAGTGGGGAGGGACGACGACACAATGTCGCCGCTGATAGTCGCCATTACGAACGAGTGGGAGCAAACTCTATACAAGGCTTTTAATGGATGTCAATGGGGGTTCATCGCACTCCCGAGAGACGGGCAACTATGCCTAGAAAAGTAGGACTTGGCGTGATGCCTGTGTGTCATGTAGCATGGACACGCAAGGCAAATCGACTTGGACTAGCTGAGTAAATAATTAATCTTCACCTTGCCGCTTTTGCTCTGGGTTGTGGTGGTACGATATTGCTATCGCGGAGATTCGAACATTACGCATCTGGTCTTGTTCCGCGGGCCAACGACCTTGCCGTCGCAAGCCGTTTGCTCTTCAAACGGCTAGATGTTGGGAAGGATTTAGCTATACATTCCTCATCTGGCCTGACGATCCGAGACCTCTCTAAAACGGCGTTTACCGAGACCGTGGGGCTCGCCAATGCCGATCCGCTATTGGCCGCCCGTGTAAAGCTCCTTCGCTGAGCGAAGCCCCAATTTCAGCTGGGCTGTCCCATGATCCTGGGTCTCCGCTCCCCATTTGGCTAGAGCAATAAGGTGCCCGTCCCCACGAGGCACGATCAGTGTAAGTGGGGGGGCCGAGAAACCCTGTATCCAACGGCCATGCCATATTGCCAGCCTGTGGTAAGCTAAGTAAGTACCTTGCTCTGGTAATGCATCCTCTATCCCATATCTCTAGTTTGTAGTCGACCTAATCACAATCTTCTCGAACATAGCTGCCAGCCCTCTCAAGTTTCCCGAGCTACCACATCATTCGAAAGACCGTGTACTTGTAGAGAGAAAATCGGCGCAGCCATGATTCCACCAAACGGCGATGACCGCGGGGCGATAGGGGGAGCCGTTGGGAGCCTGAAGATGCTAGGTTTCCAACAGGCGTCCAATGAAAGCTTTGGGTCCTTCCCGAAGACTAGCGGTATCGTCACAATCGACGAAGTATCCCCCCTCCAGAGCCCAGGACCTACCAGCTATGTCGATAGCTCGGCTCCAGCAAACGAAGCTCAGCTCGAGCCTAGCAGGTTCCCACTGATGGACTTCACCCAAGAGAGCCTCCAAGCTCTAGTTAGTGAATTCCTTGCCAGACACGATGGCCTTACCGAAGGCGACATCGAGGACATCTATCCTTGCTCCCCCGTGCAAGAAGCTGTTCTCGCGAGCCAGCACCAGGGCAGGAGCGACTATGTGATTCGCGGAACCCTCGAAGTCATGTCGCTGGGAGACGGCCCTGTCCAACTGGGTCGACTCGAAGACGCGTGGAAGAGCGTCGTGAGGCAGTCTCCTATCTTGCGTACTGTCTTCCTCGAAGATACGACTGGGAGGGGTCTATTCTGCCAAGTAGTCGTCAGAAGCATCGCTGCAAGTATCGACAAGGTCCAGTGCAGTTCGCTGAACTCTTTCCTCGACAGAGTTGGCTGGACCAAGGACAGCTTCTCTCCACACTGCCTCACGTTTTGGGAAGCGCCTGCAGGCAAGACCTACCTCAAGCTTGAGCTTAACCACGCCATATCCGACGGTGTGGCGACGCTGGTTATAGTGCATGAGCTCATGCGCTTGTACGATGACCCGTCTCTGCGACTCACCGGCCCGTCGTATCGAGATTTCATGACGCACCTCCGGGATGTCCCGTATGAGGAGCATCTAGACTATTGGAGAGACTTTCTCTCCGGCGCGGAACTGTCGAATTTCACGCGGCTGAGTGACCCCACTCCATCCGGGTCCGAGCCCAAGATAGGCCGCCGCGAGATGAAGCTAGACAGAAACCGGATCCGCGCGGTGGGGGGTGACAAGGGAGTAACGCTCACGATGTTCTTCCAGGCAGTCTGGGCTGTGATTCTTCGCAGCTACCTTCACAGCAACGATGTGCTCTTTGGCTTCGTCTCATCAGGGCGACGATGTGTCCCGCTCAAAGCCGTCGGTACGGCCCTGGGCCCGTACATCGCCCAGATGGTGGCCAGGGCCCAGATCCAGAACTCTGACACTTTGGTCGAGCTAGCGAAGAAGCTGCATCACAGCACCACTGAAGCCCTGTCCCATGAACAGTGCTCCTTAGCCCGAATACAACGCGAGCTTCGGTTTAACGGAAGCATGTTTAATACCATGGTGGATGTTCAAAGGCATCCGCCGCTCCACAAGACGGGAAAAGCCATCTATATGGCAATTGCCGATGTCTACAGTCCCACCGAGTACGATATTGTGTTGAACGTGGAGGACAGAGGCACGGAGCTTGCTGCAAAGATTAACTATTCGACGGACTTCTTTACTGCTGCGGACGCAGAAGTCTTAGAGAGTGTCTTCCTCTCCACGGTAGAGCAGTTTCTCCGCGACCCGGAGCAGAGGGTTATGGATCTCGACTTGGCTCCCCGCCATCACCAGGATCGAATCATGTCATGGAATAGCACTCTTCCTGAACCTGTCGATGAATGCATTCCTAATCTTATTGACATCGAGGCTGCCCGCTTCCCGGAAGCACCCGCTATCCGCTCGCTGGATATGGACATGACATTCCAAGAGTTGGCGGACGCGACCAATCGCTTGGCCCGCCACTTGGTCTGGCTGGGGGTCAGTCCCGGCGATATGATCCCGTTCTGCATGGAAAAGTCGCCCTGGGCTATCATAGCCATGTTGGCAATTATGAAAGCCGGCGCAGCGTTTGTGCCGCTTGACCCGGCGAACCCACCGAGCCGCAGCGCTGGTATCGTTGCGGACACCAATGCCAGCATCATTCTCACCTCTCCCACAATTCAGCCGGCAGTCACGGCCTTCAGTGAACAGGCAATTATCGTGGTTGTCGATGATTCCATACTTGAGACTTCTCAGAGCAACAGCGAGTTGCCTTCTCTAAGGCCCGACTACGTGGCTTACGTGCTCTTCACCTCGGGCTCTACAGGCAAGCCGAAGGGAGTTGTTGTGCCCCACCGATCCATCTGCTCGAGCATGCGCGGCCATGGCCCGGGCATGGGGACGGTCCGAGGGGCACGCGTATTGCAGTTTGCTGCCTTCACATTCGACGCCATGGTCTACGAGGTTTTCACGGTGCTCGCGACCGGCGGCTGCGTTTGTGTTCCCTCTGATCAGGACCGACTGGACGACACAGTTTCAGCAATCAACCAGTTGGACGTAAACCTGCTCATGTTAACGCCCACCTTCCTCAGGACCATTGATCCTTCCTCCGTCCCGGGCGTGGAGACCGTCATCCTTATCGGCGAGGCGGCGGGCAAAGATGTGGTTGATGCGTGGTGCGACAGAGTGAAACTTTACAACGGATATGGACCGACTGAGACCTGCGTGGTCTGCGTTGCTAGAGAGTTCTCCAGAGAGCTTGGGATGACGCACGATATCATCGGCAAAGCGGTCGGCTGTCGATCGTGGGTGGTTGACCCTGAAGACCACAACAAGCTCGCGCCCCTCGGCGCCGTCGGTGAGCTACTAATTGAGGGCCCTGGTGTCTCGAAGGGATATCTCAATGATGCGGAAAAGACGGCCGCATCATTCATCGAGCCTCCCAGCTGGCTCGCAGGACTGGGTCTGGGGAGCCCGGACGCCCACGCAGCCTTTTACAAGACCGGTGACGTCGTCCGGCAACTCTACGATGGATCATTGAAGTTCTGCGGTAGGGTTGACGACCAGGTCAAGGTGAACGGCCAACGCCTTGAGCTTGGTGAGGTCGAGACTCATCTCACCGCCAGCGGGCTGGTGCTTCAATCCCTAGCGTACGTGCCGAAGAGCGGCCCGGTGTCCGGGCGCCTGGTGGCGCTCATTTCCCTGCGCAAGACAACAGGAATTGCACCTCAACCAAAGGCCAGCAAGGATACCCTACAACTGCCCTCTGAAGGGCTCCGCGATGAGGTGGCGCAAGAGATTGCCGTCCTCTCCGAGAGCATACAGTCCTCGCTGCCGGCGTACATGGTGCCTTCAATATGGATACCGGTATTGAGCATGCCAATGCAGCAGTCGGGAAAGCTGGACCGCAAGACGATCTGTTCCGCAGTTCTGAATATGGATGATGCCACCTTCCAAAAGATCTCGAGCTTCCAGAGCATTGGGGTCGACCAGGAGCTGGATCAAGCATTCGCGGGGAAGCTGGTAGAGTCACGACTTCGGGACATCTGGAGTGAGGTGCTGAACACACCAAAGAGCAATATAGGTCTGCATAGGCCTTTTTTGGCCCTTGGGGGCGACTCGATCTCGGCCATGAGGGTTGTTTCGCGAGCTAGGACAGAGGGCATACGGTTAGGCGTAGCCGACATTCTACGCCATTCCACCATCGCCGAAATATCCCGGCGTGCAGTCCAGATTATTGCTCTTCCAGGAATCCGGCCTCTCGAGCAGGAAGAGCCTCTCCAGATCCCTTTCTCGTTGTCCCCGATACAGGCCGCACACTTCAACGCCTGCCCGGACGGAGAGAATCGCTTCAGCCAGAGCATCATGCTGCAGATGAAGAATCCGGCCGAGGTCTCCACATTGCGCCGCGCAATCGATGCAATTGTCGACCATCATCCAATGCTCAGGGCTCGCTTCTCGAGAAACGATGACCATGTCTGGACCCAGTCTATATCTCAGGAGAAGAATTGGAGATTTGTCGAAACTTCTCTTGATTCAGAATCCATAGCGTCAGCACAACCACTCCTTGAGAAGAGCCAAAACTCTCTGGACTTCGCCAACAGACGCACTCTCTCGGTGGATGTGATCAACCTACCTCTCGGCAGACAGTTCATCTATATTGTCATCCACCATCTCGTCGTAGACCTAGTCTCTTGGCGCATCATCTTCGAGGATCTCGAAGATATACTAAAACTCGGAAAGATCCAGCATGACAAGTCCCTCACTTTCCGTCAATGGAGGCAGCTTCAGCAGGAATACGCTAGCAGACTGTCCTTAGACAAAGTCATCCAGCGAGATCCCGTGCCCGCAGATCTGGGATACTGGGACATCGATTCCTCAGGAACGTACGGCGACGTAGCTTCCGTTTCCTTCAAACTTGACGAGAAGACCACGAGCCTGCTGCTAGGGGCGGCGAACGAATCGCTCCGTACTCAGCCCGTAGAGCTCTTCATGGCTGCCGTTCTATACTCCTTCGCGAACGTCTTTACCGACCGGGCCATTCCCTCTCTGTTTACAGAGAGCCACGGACGACACCCCTTGGCAGAAGAGTGTGATATCGAGCGAACGATCGGCTGGTTTACCACCATCTCCCCCATTACCATCGATACTACAGAAGGTAAAGATCTGGCGGATTTGATTCGGCTTGTGAAGGACGCTCGCCGAACCGTCCCCAATGAAGGGTTGGACTACTTCACATCACGCTGGTTGACTCCTGGTGGAAAGTCAGCATTTGCGCCTCACGACACTCCGGAGATCATCTTCAACTACCAGGGTCTTTATCAGCAACTAGAGCGTTCGGACTCCCTTCTTAGGCGTGTCCCCCAGACCGACATCCAACTGCCCCCTGATGTTGCGGGCTCATACCCCCGCATGTCGCTTTTCGACATTTTATCAAGTATCGAGGACGGTCAATTTTTGTGCTCTTTCACTTGGCCTCGGGGGATTTCACGTCTGGAATCGATTAATCGCTGGGTTGATGAGTGCAAACAGGCATTGGTTCGAATCGCTAACAGCCCGCTGCCATCCCTTGCAACGCTGAGCGAATATCCCCTCATCCCTCATGGATATGCACCCCTGGACAGCTTTGTGGGCAAATTCCTTGAGCAGTGGAAGTTGAATAGCCTTGAGGAGATCGAGACTATTCTTCCTTGCTCCCCTATTCAAGAAGGTATTATTGCAAGTCAAGTTAAGGATTCTAACCTAGGTCTGTACGATTTCGAATCGGTGTGGAAGGTAAGTTCCGAGACCGGAACACCGGTTAATCTGGACCAGTTTGAGTCTGCCCTCAGAGAGGTGGTCGGCCGGCATCAGATATTGCGCACTGTATTCTGCGAGTCCGAGTTTGCGCGGATGCCCTTCGTGCAAGTTGTTCTTCGGGATGCGGAGTCGATATGCCGCACCGTCTTTCGAGTTGCATGCAACTCGGTCAACGACATCGACACAGCAGTGACTCACCCTGGGCTCCTGGTTCCTGGACAGTTCCCTTACAGCTTTACCATATACGAGACGGCCCAGGGTGTCTATTGCAAGTCTAATATGAACCATGCTCTAGTTGACGGCGCGTCGATGGCTGTCTTGCTCCGCGACATCTACCTCGCCTATGACCGCCTCGAGCTCCCTCCGGCACCATTGTACGGAGACTTCATCGCCTATCTGCAGAATCGTGACGATGAAGAGTCTTACGCCTTCTGGAAATCTATGCTAGAAGATGTTGACCCCTGCCATTTCCCAAGCTTAAACAAGACACAGAGAGCGGAGTTTCGGTCGGTCGACGTTCCCGTTGCTGACGGGGTTAGGTTGCGCGAGTTCTGCCGGAGCCAGAATGTAACAATGGCGACTCTCATGAGTACCGTATGGTCTCTTGTCC
This sequence comes from Thozetella sp. PMI_491, assembly GCA_021432635.1. Lineage (NCBI taxonomy): Eukaryota > Fungi > Ascomycota > Sordariomycetes > Chaetosphaeriales > Chaetosphaeriaceae > Thozetella > Thozetella sp. PMI_491. The sequence goes on from MU270034.1 coordinate 846,465, forward strand.
TTCAGTCGTACCTCGGCAAGGACACTAGCACTGTGTGCTTCGGGTTTCTCGCAGCGGGGAGAGACGTCCCCGTAGCCGGTGTGCAGGACATCATGGGGCCGCTCTTCGCCATGCTCGTTCAAATGGTCTCCCTTGATCTGTCGACAGCGGTCACGGACCTCCTGGGCCAGGTCCAAAATAAAATCGCGGAGAGTCTGTCCCACCAGCATTGTTCACTGAGCCGCATCCAAAACAGCATCGGCCTCAACGGCACCAAACTGTTCAATACTGTGCTCAACCTGCAGCGACGCGATCGTCTCCAGAACCGGCCATCCATCAAGATCGAGTCCGAAGCGGTCTACGATCCAAGTGAGGTTTGTACTACCGTTGTCTCGAGACGCAACATTTTGCCCTTCGCAGGGTGCTGATAATCGTGTGTGCCAGTTTGACATCAGCTTCAACATTGTCGATGCGGATGACGGGGTCTCGGCAAATCTGCAGTTTTGGACCTCCTGCCTGTCCGAAGAGCATGCCCTCAACGTCAGCAGGGCGATAGACCAGGCTATTCGGGCGGTTCTCGAAAACCCAGCGAAGTCGGTTGGCAGCCTCAGCCTTTTCCACGAGCATCACGCAACCCAGCTGCGCCAGTGGAACTCTTCAGTTCCAGCATCAATAATCTCTTGTGTCCACCGTATGGTGGAAGAGCAGGTCGACGACCAGCCAGGCGCTCTTGCTGTCTGTACGACGGCAGCGGGGGGCAACACCCGCTTAACTTATCGAGAGCTTGATGATCTGGCCGCCAAACTAGCCTCTCATCTTGCTTCGCTTGGGGTTGGTCCAGGGACTTTTGTTCCCTTCTGCCACGAAAAGTCACCTTGGACCATCGTCGTCATGTACGCCATCCTCAAAGCTGGGGGGGCCTGTGTTGCTCTCGACCCATCGCACCCGCCCCGAAGACTCCAGGAGATCATCAATATGACCGAGGCAAAAGTCGTTGTGAGCCAGAAGAAGCATGCAGAAAAGTTCGATGGTCTCGCAAAAGTCGTCGAGATTGCCCCAGGGACCTGGGATAGTCTACCTCCGCTTCCCTTCAGAGGCTCTGCGACACCCCGTGACGCTGCGTTCGTCACATTCACTTCAGGTAGCACTGGCGTGCCTAAGGGCATCGTTCTGGAGCATGCTTCTCTCTGTACCAGCATCCGTCATCACGGCTCTGTGGAGTTGGTGCAAAAATCCACCAGGGCATTGCAGTTCGGAGCCTACACCTTCGATGTAAGCGTCGAGGAGATCTTTACCACTCTGTCATTCGGCGGCTGTGTCTGCGTACCATCGGAGCATGAGCGACTCAACGACCTGTCCGCCGCTATCAAGGAGATGGAAGTGAATTGGGCCCATCTCACTCCAACGGTAGCCGGCCTCTTGAATCCCGTCGAATTGTCCTGCCTCGAGACAATAGTGTTGGGCGGCGAGGCCATACCGTACAACACGATTGCACAGTGGCTAGGACATACTCGGGTGATTGCTACCTACGGTCCTGCCGAGTGCTCCATCACATGCTCGGGCGTCGAGGTGCATGAGCCTGACGGCGGGCTTATGGGCCTCCCCGCGGGAGCCAATCTTTGGATTGTAGCTCCTCAGGACCACAACAAGCTGGTCCCCATTGGATCTCCCGGAGAAATCCTCATTGAGGGTCCTCTGCTCGCAAGAGGGTACATGGATGAGAAACAGACCGAGGCGGCTTTTATTTATGACCCAGCATGGGCCAAGGACTTCCCGATTCCAGGTGTGCCAGAAACCGGCCGACGGATGTACAAGTCCGGTGACATGGCCCGTTTCAATCTTGATGGATCCATCAGCAGCGCTGGGCGGAAAGACATGCAAGTCAAAATCCACGGCCAGCGCGTCGATTTGCGAGAGATAGAACACCATATTGCCAAGACTGGCGCTACCAGGCACGCTGCGGCGCTGATCCTGCAGAAGGGCCATCTCGCGGGCCGCTTGGTATTGGTTTTCTCTCCGCTCGACGCCGCAACGGAAAATGACGATGTAGGCGCGGAGCTCGACCTTGGACCACTAATTTTGCAGCGTAATGACGTATCCTTCCGCCATACCTCCGAGCTGCGAAGCCTCCTAGAGGAGCGTGTCCCAGGTTACATGCTGCCCAGGGCCTGGATATGCGTCAACGCTCTCCCCGTGACAGCGAATGGCAAACTCGACCGGAAGCAAACGCAGAGGTGGCTCGAAACGCTCAGCGACGAGACCTATGAGAAAATTATGGCGGCAGAGAGCACGGGCTCATCAGCAGCTGAGCCGGATAACCCTGTCGAGAAAGAGCTACGTAAGGCATGGAGCCGAGTGCTGGGAGTTCCTGAGAAACAGATTGGAACCAACCAGAGCTTTTTCAGTCTCGCTGGCGATTCTATCTCGGCTATCCAGGTGTCTTCCATCCTACGGAATGCAGGCATCCAAATCTCTGTCCAGGATATCCTCCAGTTCCGCTCGATTCAAGAGATTGCGAAACATACCAGCATGGTGCACAAATCTTTGACCAATGCAGTGTGGGAGGATTCGATTGACTCAAGTTTTCCTCTGTCACCGATCCAACGCATGCATTTTAACGCGATGCCTGCTGGCCAGAACCATTACAATCAAAGCTTCCTCCTCCGATTCAAGAGATCGGTGGAAGCCAGCGCCGTACACAGGGCACTAGAGGCCATAGTTAAGCGGCACTCCATGCTTCGGACCCGGTTTCACTGCGACAATGATGGCGGCCAGTGGTCACAGACAGTCACTGACAATGTTTCTTCTCTGCATTTCACCCAGGCAACAGACGCATCCACCCTCGAGGACGGCAAGACTTTCTTTAACAAACTCGAGACAAACTTGGACATTCGCGACGGACCAGTGCTGGCCGCCGGATTCTTGTGCTCGAGTGACGGCGCGCAGCATTTATTCCTTGTCGCCCACCACCTTGTGGTCGACATCGTCTCGTGGAGAGTAATCATCGAGGACTTACAGGACATCCTGCAGTCGAGAACGCCATCTCCAAGCACAATGCCATTCCAGGCCTGGGTACACTCTCAGATTGCGTATGCTCAAAACGAGAGTACCCGAGGATCCCTTTCACCGGCAAAGGTACTCCTATTCGGAGCGCCCCCCGCTGACTTCGAGTTCTGGGGCGTCCGGGATGTGGGAACTCACAATGACACGATATTTTCTTCTTTCGATCTTGGAAAAGACCATACTGCAAGACTGGTAGAGCACAGTAGTCAACATCTGGGCTCAGAACTGGTGGACATATTGCTTGCTGCTGTATTCCAGTCTTTCCGACATGTGTTTGCGGACCGCCGCCTCCCTTCAATCTTCAACGAGGGGCATGGCAGGGAGCCATTTAGCGAATCTGTCGACATCTCCAGGACCGTCGGTTGGTTTACAACAATGTATCCAATCGCAATTGAAAACAATGCTAGCGCTCTTCCTAGCTTCCCAGAGACACTTCGCGCCGTCAGAGACGCTCGACGATTTCTTCCAGGGAAGGGGTGGCCATACTTCACAGCGCGATACCTCACGGCCGATGGGGCCAAGCAGTTTGCAGACCATGAAAAGATGGAGATTCTGTTCAACTACCTAGGACAAACGCTGAGGTCCGAGAACGATGATGCCATATTCGAGCAAGCGGCAAACCCAGCTGATGTGTGGGACGTGAGCCGGTCCTCCGCGCGCGCAGCGTTGTTTGACATCGTCGCATCGCTCGAGAACGGGCAGCTCAAGTTCCACTATGCCTATTCTTCCAAGCTCCTCGGCCAAGATCGTATTCAGCGATGGGTTCGAGAGTGCGAGTCCTGCCTTACTTCTGTGCCAGATCTGTTCAAGACGCACGCCACGGTACTACCTGCGTTCGGCGACTTCCCGCTTCTCCGAGGGCTCGTCGACTACAGCGGCCTAGAAACCATCACGAGAAATTCTCTCTCTGAACTCAAAGAGAACATCAGCCAGATTGACGAAATTGATGACATCTATCCATGCTCGCCGATGCAGGAGGGTATTTTGGCTAGCCGGGCAAGACAACAAGGCTTGTACGATACCCAGGAGACCTGGAAGGTTACCCCTCGCGTCAAATCGAGCCCCGTCGATCTGCATCGACTTCAGAAAGCAGTATGCATGGTGATCAGTCGACACCCATTACTCAGGACCTATTTCGTCGAGGGTACAGCACTGCTACCATACGTGCAGGTGGTGCTGAAGAAAGTGCCGAACCCTGTTGACATTGTCGCTTGCAAGGACCTGGCGGAGCTGCTAGCCCTTTCGTCCTACAGCAAAGACGTTGCGGAAAAGATGTTCACCTACCGCTTCACCATAGCGGAGACTCCAAAAGGGGAAGTATTCTGCAAGTTAGAGATGAATCACGCTCTCATCGACGGTATCTCGATGAAAATCCTGGTGCGGGACATTGTGCTTGCTTACGATAGTCCGGACACCCCTACTGCCGGGCCACTGTATAGCGAGTTCATCAGGTACCTCCAGCAGAAGCAGCCAGAGGAAACCGCCATTGCATACTGGGCTAATCTCTTGGGCGACGTCGATCCATGCTTATTCCCTTCACTCGCAGTCGACGCACCCGAAGCGCCAAAGGTTTTCAACGCGCGGGACCTCTTCTTATCCAGCGCGCACGTCAAGCGCGTGCATGAGTTTTGCCAAAACAACAGTACGACGGTTGCTAATTTCATGTCGGCCGTTTGGGCTCTGGTTCTCCAGGCATACACGGGCTCCAGCACCGTATGCTTCGGGTATCTCTCGTCTGGGCGAGACGCCCCAGTTACCGATGCGGACGCGATCGTCGGGCCACTTATTAACATGATGATTCGGAAGGTAGACCTAGACGGCCAGCTTCCCGTACCAGAGCTGATTGAGACCATGCACACGAACTTTCTACAAGGCTTCTCCCATCAGCACTGCTCGCTTGCCAAAGTTCACCATGTTCTGGATCGGGAGCGGCGCCGTGGGCAGCTGTTTAATACGGTCGTGAATGTACAAAGACTTGCCAGTCCAGGCAGCGACCAGTCAGCTATCGAATTCGAAGTGGTCCACGGGCACGATCCCAGCGAGGTAGGCAACTCTAGTCTTCTTTCCTACGCGCATGCGCGCATGGAAGGGATCGTGGGGCAGTGGCGGAAAGTAAAAAGAGGACATGCTAATTTCATTCTAACAGTATGATATTACCTTCAACGTGGTGGACTCAGATCGAGAAATCTTCTTCAGTCTGCAGTACTGGACATCCTGCCTGTCCGATGAGCACGCCGAACTCCTCCGCAGTACTCTGCTTCGGGCTGTGGAGAGCCTGATCGACAACGCCGCCGGTACACTGGCGAGTATTGACTTATTTAGCGACCATCACAAGGCTAAGGTGCTAGAATGGAACTCTAATGTGCCTCAGACTGTGGCGTCATGCATCCAGGAGTTGGTCGAGCGTCGGGTCCAGTCCCAGCCCAACGCCCAGGCCGTTAGCTCGTCTTCAACAGTTCTCACGTACAAAGAACTAGACGACCTCGCTTCCAAGCTAGCAGGGCATCTCGCTCTCCTGGGTGTCGGACCGGAGACTATGGTGCCGTTCTATTTCGAAAAGTCTGCGTGGGGCGTCGTCACCACGTACGCGATATTGAAGGCCGGGGGTGCTTGTGTCGCCCTCTCGCCTGAGTATCCACGGAACCGCGTGGCAAGCATCATCGAGTCGACCCGCGCTACAATTGCCGTGGCTGATGCTACACTTGCGCCGCGCCTCGCCGACCTTGTCGACAAAGTTGTCGTCATCGATGCATCGAAGGGCGGGCTAGCGTCAATGAAGGAGCAACTGGAGGACCTACCCATCTCTCAGCCGGTCCGAGCCAGCCCGGAAAATCCTTGCTTCATCACCTTCACATCGGGAAGCACAGGCACTCCTAAAGGCATCGTGATAGAGCATGCGTCGCTATGCACCAGCATCCACCATCACGGTACAGTGGAGCTCCTGGCCGCGACAAGCCGGGTCCTGCAGTTTGCGTCGTACATATTCGACGTCAGTGTTGAAGAAATGTTCACGACACTTTCCTTTGGGGGCTGCGTATGTGTTCCGACGGAGCAGGAGCGGATGAATGACCTCGCAACCTTTATACAGTCGCAGAACATCGACTGGGCGCACTTAACCCCTACAGTTGCGAGCCTTCTCGACCCTGAAATGGTTCCAGGCCTGAAAACACTGGTACTGGGTGGAGAGCTGATTCCAAAGAATATCGTGGAGAAATGGGTAAACCGCACGCAACTAATCGCTACTTACGGTCCCGCCGAGTGCTCTATCACCTGCACTGGAGCGCCGATTTCACCTTCCCAAGTCAGGGGCGGCCAGATGGGTCTCCCCGCTGGAGCACTAATCTGGATTGCGGATCCAAAGGACCCTAACAAGCTGGCACCAATAGGTTGCCCGGGAGAAATCATGATCGAGGGCCCTCTCCTGGCCCGTGGATACCTGGATCCCGTTCAAACCGCAGCTGCGTTCCTGGTAGACCTTCGCTGGACTCAGGACGTTCCTGTCAATGGAGTGCCGTCTACCGGTCGGAGAGTTTACAAGGCAGGAGACATGGCACGATACAGCTTAGACGGTTCAATCATCAGCGGGGGCCGGAAAGACACACAAGTGAAGATCCGCGGCCAGCGTGTCGACTTACGGGAGATTGAGCACCACCTTGAAGGCGAGGATGTACGGCACGCTGCAGCCCTTATCCCAAGTACGGGCTACTGGAAAGAAAAGATCATCGCTGTGTTTTCTCTGTGGGATCTCCCTGTTGGTAAGAAACCCGAAAATCTTCAGGTGATGGCTGCAAAGGAAATAGTTCCCTACATCAACAAGTTCCGGTCCGCACTGCAGGACAATGTCCCCGGCTACATGATGCCGGCCGCCTGGATCGCAGTTGAGACGCTGCCCTTGACGACAAACGGCAAGATGAACCGTCGCCAAGTTCAGGGATGGCTAGAGACTATGGATCCCGAGCTGTGCAAGACAGTTCTTTCCCTGGAGCGGCGCGGTGATGCCTCTGGGCCCAGGCGCGAGCTGAACGAGATGGAGAAGGAGCTGGTGACGATATGGGCTGCCGTTCTGGACATAGAGGAAAGCAGAATTGGGCTAGACCAGGCATTCTTTAGCCTCGGAGGTGACTCCATCTCGGCTATGCAGGTGACTTCGCGCCTGAGGGCCGCAGGCATCCGGCTACCAGTGCACGACATCCTGAGATACCGAACCATCGCAGCGCTAGCGACACGTGCCACGTACACAGAGGAGCGGCAAACGAGCGTTGCAGCTCAGACTATGACCAACAGGGTTGAGAGCATCGACACCGACTTTGGCCTGACTCCTATACAGCAGATGCACTTCCAAATCCACAAGTCGGGCCAGAACCACTATAACCAGAGCATCTTGATCAAGTTGCGGGAGAGATCTAACGCCAACGTGGTTCATGAGGCTCTATTGGCCCTCGTCGCTCGCCACCCAATGCTTCGCGCACGGTTCAGAGTCAATTCTCAGGGAGTCTGGGCTCAGCGGATAACGACCGAGACCTCAGAATCATGCCGATTCACAAGCTTTAGTGCGTCTTCTCTAGAAGAGAGCATACCAATGCTGTCGAGATCCCAAACAAGTCTGGACATTATCAATGGTCCACTCATGGCCGCCGATCTCGTGCAGACTGATGAGCAGCAATACTTGTACATCGTCATCCACCATTTGGCAATAGACCTTGTCTCTTGGGGTATCATCTTCCGCGAGATGGAGGCTCTTCTTTCCGGCAAACTGGATTCTCCACAGCCTCTGTCGTTCCAGACATGGGCACTTGCGCAGGCGGATTACGCGCTTGAGAACCTTGCCCCCCGAGGCGTGTTGCCTTCAGGCGGATTGATTAAGCCAGACTTTGAATACTGGAACATGACAGACACGCAGAATGCATACGGATCGAGCACTGGAGCAACGTTCTCCATCGACCGAGAATCGACTCGCCTGATCCTCGGAGATGCCAACACGGCCATGCACACGGAGCCAGTCGAGATCATACTAGCCGTTATCATCACCTCATTCCAGCGAATATTCCGAGACCGCAACGTGCCTCCAGTCTTCTTGGAAGGACATGGCCGAGAGTCGTGGCTTGAGGACATTGACATATCGAAAACAATCGGCTGGTTCACGACCATGTACCCGATACAAGTCAGCGGTGCAAAGACCGTTGCTGCGCCTACACATGATAACCAGCTCACCGACCTGGAGCGAATCTTGAGAGAAGTCAAGGACGTACGCCGTCGGGTGCCCGGAAATGGCTTCAATTATTTCGCGTCACGCTACCTCAATCCAGACGGTATCGAGACGTTCCAGGGCCAGGAACGAATGGAGATTCTCTTCAACTATCTTGGTGGACAGCAAGGTACCGATCTCGGGAGTGGACTCTTCGGGAAGTCCGCGTTCAAGTTTCCCGATCTCTTCGATGTAGACCCGAGCGCTTCTAGGGCGGCACTGTTCGAGATCTCAGCCGGGGTGGAGGATGGCGAACTACGCTACAGCATTAACTACTCCTCCAACATCGGTCGGCAAGATCAGATCCGCGCCTGGATTCGCGAGTGCGAGCTTCTACTTGCCTCCGCTTGCAAAAAGCTCGCTAAGGCTCCTGTCATACCCACACTAGTCGACTATCCCTTGCTGCAGCTCGATGACTACGAGCCTCTGGACAGCATCGTTGAGAATTGCGTCGTGCGACTCGGCCTGCCCGGAGCGGAGAACATCGAGAGCATCCACCCTTGCTCACCCATGCAGGAAGGCATCTTATTCAGTCGCTCCCGCACAGACAGCCTATATGACGTACAAGTACTGCTCCAAGTTACCAGCCGCGGTGGACAGGTGGTGGACTTGCACCGCTTCCAGCAGGCTTGCGAGCAGCTAATTGCGCATCACCAGGCTCTGCGCACGCATTTCATCGAGGCAGCGGGCGAGCAGGAGAACCTTCGCTCGTTCTTGCAGGTTGTTGAGAAACACGTTACCAACCCCCCAATCTTGCTGTGCAAGTACGATAGCCTAGACCAGTTCAGCGCCTCATCGCCCCCTGCGACGCATGAAACCGGCAAGCTGCCCTATCGCTTCACCATCTGCGAGGTGCCCTCTCGAGATGCCAGGCCAGGAGAGATCTACTTGCGAATTGAGATTAACCACGCACTAATCGACGGCACGTCGACCGGAATCCTCGTCAGGGATCTTATGCGGTCTTATGATGGCGAGCTGCGCGGCCTGGTCGGTCCGGCTTACAGCGACTTCATTGCATATTTACAAGCGCAGCCGCCGAACGAAGCAATTGATTTCTGGACAGCCTACCTCTCAGGAGTAACGAAGTGCCAATTCCCTGTCCTGGTGGACGAGGTAAAGCCTGGAACGGACAAGACAGCCTCTGAAAACGCTGGCCAAACACACCCTGCAGTGGCGGGATCTCGTCTCCATGTTCTCGACCTGGATATCACAAAGGAGCAAAGTGAGCAACTCCACAGCTTCTGCAAATCATACAATACTACCCTGGCGAACTTGATGTCGGCTGTCTGGGCTATTGTCCTGCAATGTTTCGTCGGTACCAGCTCCGAAGATCCCTCCGTGTGCTTCGGGTACTTGAACTCGGGTAGAGACATCCCCATCGAGGGCGTGCACGACCTCATCGGCCCCTTGATTACGATACTCGCGCGCAGGGCCCAGGTGTACCCGTCCATGCGAGTCATCGATTTGGTGGAGAAGATGCAGGACGACTTTGCAAGGAGCCTACCGCATCAACACTGCTCCCTCGCCGAAATTCATCACGCACTCGGCCTGGGCGCCTCGCCCTTGTTCAACACCACCGTTAACTTGCAGAAGAAGGACCGCGGGCTGGGTGGGTTAACTCAGGGCAGTATCGTGCTGGAAGAGGTCATGGGGTACGATCCGAGCGAGGTATGTAAACCTGTTTCGTTCTGATAAACACGGGGTTCTCCTAAGCAAAACTCACGTCTTCTAACTCGATACAGTACGATATCTCACTTGGCATCCTCGATGGCGACCATGTTCAACTCTCTTTGACATACTGGGATCATTGCCTTTCTGAGTTTCATGCAAGAAGTCTATCCCGGTCAGTAAGCGCTACCCTGGCATCCATCCTCTCGGATCCGAACAGGCGCATCGCCGATATAAACCTAGTCAGTGCCCATGACCTGGCGCTGTACCATACCTGGAACGCAGATTCGGAGTACGAGGTGTCAGGCTACATCCATAACGCTATAAAGCGGCAAGTAGACCTGCAGCCTGAGGCTCCAGCGATTTGTTCGACAGAGCCCGCGGTGACAGTATCGTATCGGGATCTCGATCGCCTTTCCGACCACCTGGCAAAATCTCCCCCACTGCATGACATCGAAGCAGGGGCATTCGTACTTCTCTGCTTTGACAAATCCCCATGGACACCGCTCGTCATGCTGGCGGTTCTCAAGGCCGGTGGGGCGTGTGTGGCGGTGGACCCGTCACTCTCAGCCGACCATCTAGAGGGCATTATCGAGGATACCAAGTCCTCCGTCGTTCTCGCCACCCCTTTTCATGCTCACCTGTTTGCTACCAAGGTAGCTCATGTCATTGAGATAGACGGCGAGAAGCTCACGAGCCAGCTGCAGGCCCAGGGCGCTGAAGGACGCTACGAAAGTGCTGACGATGGTGTGCCACTTCACCCTAAGCTTGGAGGAGTAGACCGACCAGCATTTGTTATTTTCAACTCCAGCGGCACAGAAAAGCCCGAGGGCGTCGTGGTCAATCACAGCACCTACTGCACCAGCGTGGCCGCACACGCACCGATCCTGCGCATGCAGCGCGGCACTCGGGTGCTGCAGTTCGCCTCTTACATGGAAGATACGAGCGCGAGGGAAATTTACACCACGCTCATGGTGGGCGGGTGTGTTTGCGTTCCATCCGAGAGTCAGCTGCGGGACCAGCTTGCCGCTTCTATACAGGCCATGCACGTCAACTATTTGTCCCTCACGCCCACCGTAGCAGCAGCGCTGCAACCCACCAGTGTTCCAACAGTGCAAACGCTGGTAGTCAGCGGAGAGGTCATCAACCGGGGTGTTCTCGCCTCTTGGGCCGACAGCGTATCCCTCATCACTACGTACGGCCCAGCCGGTACGGCGGGATGGACCACTGCGAATGTTGGAATCAAGTCGACAGCTTACCCGGCCAACCTAGGCCAAACCAAGCTTGGAAACTCCCTCTGGATAACGGACCCGCGAGACTCTAATAAACTCCTCCCCATTGGTGCGCTAGGAGAAATTGTTGTGGGTGGCCCAGCATTCGCACATCGCTACCTCAGTACAGAGCCCAAGGCCGACAGCGCCTTCGTTGAGCCTCCAGCGTGGTACAACCTCAGCAAAAGAAGCAATGGCATCGAGTTCTTCTACAGATCTGGAGATCTTGGTCGCTATAATCCTGATGGAAGCGTGACACTCGTTGGTCGCAAGAGCGATCGCTCTGGGCAACTAGACGACCTCGAGCAGGTATGCCAACAGCTTGTCGCCCTTCCTGGTATCGAGCATGCCGCTGTCCTCCTCCCGCAGTCTGGAGTTCTTGGCCGGCGCCTAGTAGCCGTCCTCTCTCTCCGGGATGTAAGTCTCAATTTACAGCAGCCTGAGGCTCTCCGGCCCGTCGAATCCCGCTTCCACGAGCTCGCCTTCAAATCGCTAGGTCCGGTAAGATCCGAAGCAGAGCTTGTCCTACCAATGCAGAAAGTCCCTACTGAGTGGATCGTGGTGGAAAAAATACCGCTCCTGTCGTCTGGCAGACTAGACACGCCGGCGGTCCGTACCTGGCTGGAGAAGATGACCCAGGAAGAATACCAGACTGCGATTGCTGTGCTAGCCCATGGCAATTCGATCGATACTCTCGGGGAAACGAATTTGAGCCCACTGGAAATTGAACTACGGAGTGTCTTTGCGCAGGTACTCAAGCAGGACTCAGATACGCTCAGTACATCGCGGACGTTCATCGGGCTTGGGGGTGATTCGATCTCGGCTATGCAAGTGGTATGGCACGCCCGCGCTCGAGGCATCAACATCTTTGTTCAGGATGTTATGCGGATGGGCAGCATATCCAAAATTGCAGTGAGGGCGGCAGAAGCAGGACCAATCCCGGGCAAAGGCTCTCGTCAGAAATCTAGTGGCGATCCTTTCGCACTATTGCAAGTCCCGACTAGTCGCCTAGAGACCCTCCTTCGTGAGCTCACTCTTTCGCAACGCGGCTTGGTTGCCCACACCAAGGATATCGAAGACATCTTCCCCTGCTCTCCGGTACAGGAAGGTATCCTCATCAGCCAAGCCAAGAGTCCGAGTCAGTACAAGGTTCGCGCCATGTGGAAAGTCACCACGAGCCATCCAGGAGAGACGGTCGTTGTTGACCGCCTAGTCGAGGCTTGGAATAAGGCCGCAGCTCGGCACCAGGCCCTCCGCTCGTTCTTCATCGAGGAGGGTTTCGGAAACGCCAGCTTTGCGCAGGTCGTTCTCAAGGAGGCTGCAGTCCCTGTCCTCCAGCTGGACTACGACACGCTCGAAGACTTCATGGCTGCCCAGCAAGCTGACACTTACCCAGACGGAAATCTACCGTATCAAGTTACCATCGGCAGGTTGTCCTCTGGCGATGTCTACTGTAAACTCGTCATCAGCCACGCACTTGATGACGGGTTCTCCCGACAAGTGGTCCTCCGGGATGTAGCAGCAGCATATGACAATACCCTTTCGACAGAGAAAGCACCTGCTTATAGCGATTATATCGCATATATCTCCAGGCAACCTGCAGAGGCTGCATCCACGTACTGGAAGAACTACCTATCAGACGTGTCACCATGCCACTTCCCAGTGCTGAACCAGGAGGTTCAAGGCCAATCTCTCGAGCTTCCCATCGTGCGACGTGTCATCGACCAAGAGCAGACTGCCGCCCTGCAGCTTCTATGTGTCGAGCAAGAAGTCACCATTTCGGACGTGTTCAAGGTTATCTGGGCTGTTGTGCTACGAGCCTATCTCGGCGGTGAGCCCGTCGCCTTCGGTTACTTGACTTCAGGACGTGATGCACCGATCGATAACGTACACGGCATTGCTGGACCGCTCATCAACATGCTTGTCTATCGAACTGAAGGCAACGCGGGAGCTACATTTGCCGACCTCCTCAAGGAGGCGCACAATGATTACGCTCAAAGCCTCCCTCATCAATATGCGCCACTTAAGGAAGTTCTTCACGTAGCAGGCGCAGGACAAGACGGGCTCTTCAACACAGTGGTCAACGTAATGTCATTAAAGTTCCAAGGAGAGGCCTGGAATAGTAAGATCGCATTCGAGCCTCGGCCTGTCTATGATCCAACTGAGGTAAGTGCGTCGAGACAACACCTTGTCACAGTATCTAACATGTTCTATAGTACTCCGTTTCCTTGGATGTAGTTGAGTCTAAATCAGAGATTGAGCTGTTCCTCGACTACTGGCCATCCTATCTTTCTCCGGAACAGGCAGCGGGTATCATGGAAACTGTGCTGAAAGCTATTGGCTGCCTGCTAGACAATCCATCCCAGACCCTCGGTCAGCTGGACCTCTTTAGCAAGCGGGACCAATTGCAGGTATCCAGATGGGGGGCTATACCTGACTACGGAGACAGCGAATGTCTTCACCATGTCATCGAGCGTCGCGCGGCAGCTCAACCCGATGCACCAGCGGTAGCCTCGGACGATGGAGGTCTGTCCTACAAGGAGCTCAACGAATTTGCAAACGTGCTAGCACATCACCTCGTCGATTTAGGTGCCGGTCCAGAGAAATTCATTCCTCTTTGCTTTGAGAAGTCCCCCTGGGGAGTCGTGGCAATGGTCGCCGTGCTCAAAGCCGGGGCAGCGTGCGTGGGTCTCGATCCAGCACAACCACTGGAGAGAATGGAGACAATTATCAGCGATACAAACGCCTCGCTGGTTCTGGCATCGACGGCAAACGCAGGGCGCTTGAAGAACCGTGACGTTGAGGTAGTGCTCGTCAACTCAAGCACTTTGGCCAGCCTACCAAGAAGGGCCACAGCCCCCAAGACCGCTGTTACAGTCGACAATGCTGCCTATATTGTGTACACATCCGGAAGCACCGGTACTCCGAAGGGTGCAATTCTGGAACATCGCAATCTCTACGCGATGTCGCTGAGCCTGCCCAAGCTTGGCATGACGGCTCATTCGAGGGTCGGCCACTTTGCGTCATACGCGTTTGATGTCAGCATCGAAGAGACAATCCTCACGCTAATGCAAGGAGCCTGCAGCTGTGTGATATCCGATGAGGACCGCCTCGGGGACCTTGCCGGTGCTATGAACCGTCTCCAGGTTACCTGGTCAGAGCTGACGCCAACCGTTGTCCGCATGTTGGAGCCACGCGATTTGCCGCACCTGGAGACCCTGATTGTCGGAGGAGAGGTCTTGCCAGACGACATCATTGCCAAATGGTCCAGCCAAGTAAGCTTGGTCAACACATACGGCCCATGCGAATGTTCAATCACCTGCTCGATGACCGACGTACTGGGAACTGGTACCCGCGGAGTCAACATCGGCGGGCCACTTATGGCGAACTTTTGGATTACCGACATCCACAACTCCGAGAGGCTAGTTCCGGTCGGTGCAATTGGAGAGCTAGTCATCGAGGGGCCCCTTGTCGGCCGTGGATACCTGAACAACAAAGAAAAGACCAGGGAGTCGTTCCTTCAAAACCCAGCGTGGTCGCACGATAGTGGCCTCGGCCATCGCTTCTACAAAACCGGCGACCTGGCACGATGGAATTTGGACGGCACCGTGACATACCTGGGCCGCAAGGACAGCCAAGCCAAGATTCACGGCCAACGTATTGAGCTGACCGAGATTGAGCATCATATTTGTGATTCCCCGCTGGCCAAGGACGCCATTGCCGTGGTACCCCGACAAGGGCCTCTCGCCCAACGGCTAGTGTCCTTGGTCGTAGTGAAGGGCGACTTTGCATCAAAGCAAGCGGAGGACGGTCTCCCGATAATCGAGAATGCGGAACAAAGATCGTGGGCGTGGGACCAGCTCGCCAACATCCGCCAGATCGTTGAAATCAAGCTTCCGCGCCACATGGTCCCAACACTTTGGATACCCGTTATCAGGCTGCCTCTACTTGCCTCTGGCAAGACCAACCGTCGGCTGATAGCCCGCTGGCTCGAGGAGATGGACCATGGAACCCATGTGCAGATGATTGGGCCATCGCAGGAGCAAGAAGCCATAGTCCCTCCGTCCACCGAGATGGAGATCATTCTTCGGGACCTATGGGCTGAACTCCTTCATACCGCACCCGGGAGCATCGGCATAGACCAAAACTTCTTCGGGATAGGAGGCGACTCCGTCCTCGCCATGCGGCTCATCTCTCTTCTGCGCTCACGCGGGGTTGGCGTTACAGCTGGCGATATCTTCCAAAAGAAAACCATCGCGAAGATTGCATTGGGCTGCCGTCGCCGTCTCGTCGACCACAACAGGGCAGAGACCGCCGGTGGAGCCCTCGCGAACGACGCTGGAGCACGCAACAACTTGGGCAAGATGAGGTTCCGCGGCCCGGAGGGTATTGTGGCTGCTGGCATTGAAGACTCTTATCCATGCTCGCCCATGCAGGAGAGCATACTGGAGGCTCAAGAACAGAATAAGAATGGGTGGTATTCTCAGTGGATCTACGAGCTCGGCTCACCACACACGGGCCGTCCCGTCAACCTCAACAACGTCGCCGATGCCTGGCAGAAGACCGTTGCTCGCCACCAGATTTTGCGCACGTTGTTCTTCCGGCCGCCGACTCTCCTCGGGGAGAAACCCGAGCGGTACCAGCAAATTGTCCTCAAATCTTTCGAGGCACCGGTGGTATACATCAACGCGGATGCCGAAGATCCGGCCACGATATTCGAGATGGCCCCAGACATCCCATCAGCCAATGTGCCTCCGCATCGTGTCATTCTCGCATCTACTCCATCCGGCAAGACATTTGCTCAATTCCAACTCAGCCATACACTATACGACGCTGTCTCGCTCTCGGTGCTGTGGCACGACCTCCAGCTGCTCTACACATCAGACGCTGGCACAGAGCTCCCTCGGGCGCCACCGTATCGCGCATTCATAGATTATCTCGAAGGCGCCGGCCGCTCAGAGGCTGAGTCCTTTTGGCGGGGCCGTCTCGCCCGCCTCGAGCCTTGTAACTTCCCAGTAATAGCGCCTCTGTCGAGCAGGAGCAGCAGCTCTTCGGCGTTCAAAAGTCTCGCGGTTCCATTCACCGCCGGGTCGAATGTGCTCAGGAGCTTCTGCCGAACGAAAGGAATCACGACTGGCAATCTCTTCCAGGCGGCCTGGGCTCTCGTGCTACGCCACTTTACCGGCCGTGACGACCTCTGCTTCGGCTACATGCTCTCCGGACGCGACGCACCTATCGAAGACGCTGGCTACATGCTGGGGCCCTTCATCAACCTGATGCCATGCCGGGTTGACTTGAGTCCGACGAGGTCACTGGCTAGCGTCTTGAGCACACTTCAGGAGGGGCTAGCCGACATTCTTACGGTGAGCTTTCCCGCGTTTCTCGCTCCTTGACTGACTTGGCATCTGTCGCTCCGGGGGTCGTAATCGCTAAAAAGAACTTACCAAAAATAGAATCAGAACTGCTCTCTAGAGGATATCACTGCCGCTATTGGCGCGGCAACACCTCTTTACAACACCTTTCTGAATATGCAGCGCGTGGCCGCGCAAGAGGCTTTACAGGAAACCGCCCTGACAATGAAAGAGCTTGGGGGGTTTATGGCAGATGAGGTAAGCATCTTACAAATTGGAATCACACTACGGTGGTGGTCCAATGGTCGATACTGATGCTCCCTATAGTACGCAATTTCGGTCTATGTGGTCGAACATGGAGAGGAGGTCAGTATATCTATGAACTACTGGACCCACGTCTTGTCGGAAGAGCAAGCTGCACAGGTTGCTCGCGCTGTCGACGCAGCCCTATCACTTATTTTCGAAAGATCAGGCAAAACGCTTGGGGGTTGCAGATTAAATCTAGAATTGGAGGGATTGTAGAAGACAGTTACTTCTTGTTGAGAGGGGGTTGGGGCGCATGTTTTAGTCCAATAACGTTTTCCTAGGTCCATGTATAAATTTCTTCGTATTATCCAATATAATGGCATCTTGGTCGTTTCTTTTTGCATCTCCCGGATGAAGCATCCAAAGCCAGCAACTTCTTCCGCCGATGACGTCCTCACACCGGGGAGCTGGTCATTGGCGCAGCACGTGCTCCCCGCATGACGCATTGTTGTAATCCCCCCCCAACCCTTTCTCACTAGTATTTAAAGGAAGAATTCTCAAATATTATCCAGTGGCTTGAAGAAAAGCGTATTGTTTGTGTTAGGCGCTAGAAATAAACCTGGAATTTGAGATGCCAAGGAAGGATCTTGTACCGGAGCCTGAAATCTGTCCCGCCTCCCTGGGTCCGCATAGTGCTCATCAAATTTGATGACGGTCAGCTTTAAACGGCCATCCACATTGAAAACCAGTCTGGCGAACAGTACCTCAGTAAGTGCTATTAGCCCTTTATTTCTAGTCGCGGACGCGACTAATAGTCCTTAATGGGTCGAAGATTGACATTCATAGGTGTTTAGTGCTGAAGGGATGGCCGCAGATTGCTGTATTCTTGCGGGTCTTGAAAGTCACCATTCTTGTATTTTATCTAGTCTGCCCAAGCCTAGATGCCTTTTGAGAAGGCCGAACCAGAGCTCGAGATGCCGGACATGTCGAAGATGATGCATAAGCCTTTTGATCCACGGTATGTTCTCACGCCTCAAGAGCGCGCTAGAACGGGTTTTAGTTTTATAAAAGCTGTTTACAGTCGCAAATATAGATCGGTAAGCTTTAATACTTTTTAAAATCTAATACATGAACTAGCTAAACCTAGGTAGAGACACAAAACACAATCCTCAGTAGTATGTCCCTTCACCATTAGCGAACGCCAATGCAAGATTTGCGTTGTCGTAATACAATGCTTAGCACTCAGGACAAAGTACTACGCCCCAGATGCCTTACAATTATCCCGTGATCCTGTTCATCGGCCCAGGAGGTGAGTACGTCACGTGCCTGATGGGTTACTAAGTACGGCAGACGTCGAGTTCCAGGCAAGTTGTTCGTAACCTAGCTTTACTGCACAGTATCTTCTGCAGTGTAAACAGATTCAACCCGAGCCTTTTCGCTGCAACTAGCCCTCGGCAGGATAGCCGGTGAAAGATGAGTTCCTTTTCACGGGATGCGCTAGATATGACATCATAAGGTGTATCTAAAGAGCGGGCTACGGTCGCCCAATTCAGTGAGAGCCCAGTCCCCGTGTTTTCCAACAACACCGTCTGGCCCCCCATTCTCTGTAACATAGCGCTCGCGTTTCTTGTTAATGGCAGAGAGTACTACCATCATGACAATGACGGCAATGAATGCAGATCCAAGAAATCCAATCGAAATTCCGTAGCCAAGGTGATAATGCGGCTTGTCCTGTGCACGATAGATGTTGGAACCGATAATCCCTCCGGTATTGCCCAGAGCTGTACAGTCAATCTCAGCTTTTCAAGATCTCTTGAACACCAGGGTGGCTCGAGACAGACTCACATATTTGCAAAGACATCCCAATAGCTCGCTTATATGGTCCGGCAAGATTATTTGCTAGCCATGAAATAACACCAGGAAAGGCCGGAAAGAACCCACAGCAAGCAAGGAAGCACCCGGCGTATGTGACTCCTGCGAGTTCCTTGTTATTGGAAGTGACGATGGCCATGATAAAGCCGACGATGGAAACGACCAGGGAGCCTCCTATAAAGAATCCACGCCGTTTCAGCTTGTCTGAAAAGTGAGCAACAGCAATGGTGAGAAGGCAAGCCGTGATGTAGGGCGGAACAGTCATGAGCTGTGCAGCCCGAGCCGTGTAGCCCTAAGCGATGACGTCTTAATTAGCGGGGCATCTAAGGGGGTACGAAGCGAACCCACCAGATCTGCTACGATTGTAGGAAGACCAAATACAAGGCCGTACGTTGCTACCGAAATACCCAGGTATACAACCACACTAAGGTAGATCTTTTATCAATGTTAGCACTTCCGGTCTGAGCCGTGGGGCAGAGGTACACTCACCTGCCAATCACTAAAGGCAGCCTTGGTATGCTTTCGCTTGGACCCTTCCTCCAGCGTCCCCATTCCTGCCCTATTTCCATCATACGCGAGCTTAAGCTTAATATACCGTTTCTCTTCCTCTGTAAGCCACGAGACTGCATCCGGGCCGTTGTAGATGGTGAAAATAGCAACAACCCCCCCCACTACGGTAACGAGCCCCTCCAGTAAAAAAATCCATTGCCAACCAGCAAGGCCGGCAAGGCCGTCCATCAATGTGATTGCATAAGCGAGGAGTCCAGAAAAGGCACCTCTGGCACGAGGATTAGTAATGGGGCGAAAGCAAAGCAGATGCAGTTACACTTACGCCAACGACGCAGTGGCATAGAATAAGGCCGTCCGATACATGGCTTCATGTCTGGTATACCAGCTAGTGACGTAATACGCGCAGGCAGGAAAAATACCCGACTCTGGCACGCCGAGGAAGAATCTGGTAGCAAGAAGACCACGGTAATTTTGGACAACACCCATTAAGGTCATGATAATCCCCCAGGCGATGGTGATTGAAGGTACTGCTAGGTTAGCTCTCTTGCCAACCCGTGAGGGCAAACGGAGACTTACTCCAGACCCGCGGAGAGAGACGTTTTAATGCCATATTTGCCGGAACTTCAAAGATGACGTAGGAAACAAAGAAAATCGTCAAGGCCACGTTGTATTGGTCCCCTTCCATTCCCAAATCACTCTCGAGGCCTGCAAGTCTTGCATTGCCGATGTTGCCGCTGTTGATTTCATCCACGAGTCAGCCCACTTGCCCCCCAAATTTTGGTGTCAACATACCGGTCCAGATAGGCAAAGAGATAAAGAACCGCGATCTGCCCGTGATGATTAGCTTAGCTCATGCGAGCGCCAACCTGTTCCCCTTCACGCTCTCAGAGTGCTTACTATCGGGATGAGGTGCAGATCCATTTTACGCATGAGCTTCCTGTATTTGGCCCCAGAGAACTCTTTGAACAAAGCTGCCACATCTGGAGGAAGCCCATCATCGTTCAGCGCTGTCGCCTTCTCGCCGTGCAAGCTTATGGCTGGTTCGGCCGATGTAACAGCTGCGCTCACGGTATTGGACATGCTGCGTGTGAGACGGGTGTTTTCATCAGAGGTAGAAGGTGAGGAGATGCGAGACTGAGGGTGTGCCAGGATTGGAAGACTTGTTCTACTGTACATCTTACATCTTAAATATCTTCATTCAACCGTCGAAAGGCGCGCTCCCGGTGGAATCGTTGCTAGATGTTCACCTGGCGGTCCTAACCCACTAGCTGCATGCTAAAATGCGGAGAATGCGGGGAATAACATGGGGAGACCTAGAGGATCCAATCAACTACCTAACAGGATTTGACCTAACTCTTGGCTCCACTTCTCTTCGCTTCCACCGGAAGCTCGGCAGCCTTGGCAACGTCCTGGTTGGCAGGGAACAGGTCCTACACTACTCCATCCGAGGGCGATGGCATCGATGCCAGGACTTTTTGGCCAGTGCTGGAGCATACCATTTGCATTGTTGGCCATATTTGCTTATTACTAACACCTTCCCTCCTAGAACCGACTCCGTAGAGATGTCTTGTTACAAATTAAACTCAACTCCAACCGCATAAGACGCCATTTGCATGGGAACTGCTATCGAGGCAACGGAACATGTTTCGTACGTGATACAACTAAACTAAACAGGCAAAAATGAGTCCACTATCGAATTCTAGTAATAGTACCGTATATATACGTTGTACGACCGGATGCTAAGGTGGAGTATAAGCCATAGGCAGGTCCTAGTAAAGTGCAACACCGAAGGAAGGAGATAATCCAAAACGTCGACTATTCATGGAGATAGAGAACTCTCCGACGTAGGTTGTGTTGACCAAGCCGTCTCATCGAATCCCGGTGCTGGAAGGCCGTATCCATCTCCTGATAGCTCAGTCAGGCTAAGCGAGAGGACGCCGTAGTTTTCGGCCTCTTTCGCACTGCCCAAAGCACACCTAAGCATGCTTTCGGGTTCCATGTTGCTTAGACCCCGACTCCATGCATATCCAACTGCCGTGTTCCCTTTCGCTTGTACATCATATGGCAAATCCGTCTTTCGGAAGGACTGGTAGAAGCACTCAGCCTCGACCTCTCTTGCTCCAGATTGAGACATCTCCAATTCTGGGGTGCTATGTGCTTCCCCGTCTATTGTATAAACATCCCTAGCCTCCTCCATACTCCATGGAGCGTTTTCGGGCATGAGAGTATCGCTAGTCTCACTTCTCGTTGCTGGAATACTTGTAGTAGTTTCCAAACTGGCTCCGATCGGCCCAGAAAGAGATTTGGAGCAATCTCTAGGAAGATGATGAATTAGATCACACTCGATTAGCTTGTCGTATAGGCGAGTAAGCATGATTGATGATTTATTAATGCGCTTAGAAGTTGGGGTTAATCCACTTATAGTTGTGGCACATAAACCTCGGGACGCGCAAATCGAGAGAATTATTTTGCTTGGATAAATGTTAGCGTACGTTTGATCGGAAGAGATTCTGCAAAAAGCCTTACTGGTAGTAGATGTGTAGGGAGATGCGGTGCACAAGAATGCAAGGAAGTACACCATCATCTGTACCACCATCTTGGTCATATTGAAGGACCTTTGGAAGGTTGAGGCTCCAGGAATCAAGCTCTATAGATCCAGTTTCATAGGATGTCACTCTCCTGTCCTGTGACACCCGAGCCCAGGTTTCCGAAGCGGGTGGCGCCAGGCAAGATGAGTTCTTTGGGTCAGGTTGGTCCCCTCCGATGCCGCACGCAGCCAAGCGCACCAGCTGGATGGAGAACATGGAGAGAACAGTTCTTTTTCCGAGCTCTTCCTCAGGAGATAGGTCACTGCTGGTTAACCGGAAGCCGACGTTGTAATCGGCGAGGGTCAGCATGGGCACGTCGGATTCCTCGAGCCGGATTCTGGGGTTCTGCTGTACTGCGAGTGCCACGAGTCTGTCTCGTAAAAGGCAACTCCACCAGCACCGTTTGCGCATGGTTTTTTGCCGCTCGCTCACATCCGCGCCGGGCTTTTTGTGAAGGCCAAGGCTAAATGCCAACGAAGTGGCAAGGCCAGACCAGTGCCAGGCGTCCTTATTTTCCCAGGATGGGTGCCGCCAATACGACATGAGAAGAAGCGACTGTAGTACAGCGATCTGGTCTTTCTCGACATCCAACGAATATAGCGCACGTACTTTAGAAAAGAAGTCCAGCTGAGCCGCCTTGCGCGAGCTATATCCAGCCCTCAACAGGACGCTTAGCGCAGCGCAATTGGTCGCTGCGAAAAGAACTGCCTGGAGTACAAGGAGACTGATGCCAGCGCCGCGATTCTCTTGACCACCTAAGCCCACAACCTCGAACTTTTGAAGTTGACGCCTTTCCCAGAATTCCTCCTCGTCAAGGCAGGGTATGTGTGGGTGAACGAAGTCGAAGTAGCATTGCAGTAAGTCGTCCACGACGGCAGGTGGGGGGAGGTTGAAGCATCCCTTGGCAGCAAGATATGAAAATTCCTCGTCAGAGAAGCCATGCAGGTCATGACGGGTGATAAGAGGCTGGTCGGGAAACGCTATTGAGATTGAAGAGGCCGGTGATTCGGTTCCTCTTACTAGCGATGGCGTCCGAGTATTCTTCAGGGACCCTTGATCGGTACTTCGCTGGGCTGTCCAAATCGTCTCAGGCACAGTCCGTCAAGCTTGGGTCGTGTATGGACCTACATGCGACATCACTGCCAGCAACACCGATTGTGGCATCTTCTATCAAATTTCCGACCACCGAGCGAGGATTCCCGACAACTTGGATATCGTGCAGAGATGCAAAGTCGACAACCGCTCTGTAAATACATGTTGGATCTCGGGGGTTGCTCGGATCGCCACTGCGGGCGTCATGCGTGGTTCCAGATGTTTGTTGCGAATCTTGGCTTGGCTTGCTATGCGCTGTATGCCGCCTGTTCTTGTACATCAGAGGCTTGTCCCGAGCCGAATCCGCCACACTTACCGTTTTCTTTTAGAAATTGTACAATCGATCCCATCCAGCCGACAATTTGTGCAAGGTGCGCCTTTGGGGTGCACGTCACACCTAACCTTTCGCTGCCTGCAATGTCGACATGCCACTTTAGAGCGAGATTTGATCACCCGACTCGGGCAGTTGCCGGTGGGCGCGGGAGACGCAGTCTCCATTAGCTTGTCGACGCCCGACATGAGGTCTTTTTCGGAAAGGGCCAGAGCTATCCTGTCGCACACCTTTGGACAGAAAGTGACGAAGGCCAGGAGAAAAGAAGATGGGCGTTGCACTAAAGAAGATTGCGCAGAACGGGCAGCCCTGCCCCCCCCCCCCCATCCCCCTTCCCCGGACAGGCAGGAAGCTCTCCACCGGAGCAGGAGGGACAAGGGACAGACAGCTAGACCCCAACAGACCCCACATGACAAGGTGGTCGGAAGAGCGGGCAAACGGGGTCTCGACGGGGTTAGAGTGGCACCAGTGCGGGGTAGCCCCACGAGCAGGACCAATGCAGAAGCTCGGCTGGTATAAAGGGGAGGGGGCATCTGCATCAAACATCCGGTGGAACTTGGGGCCGTTCTCTTGCGGTTCCCTCTTCCTCCACCACGACATCCATGCCCGCCTGACCTGTTGCCACAGCAGGCCTGTTTTGCTCTCCTGGACACCCTGTCTACCACGAGCATGCTCGGTACCGGCCAGGATGGGCGCACTACACTTAGTTCGGAATCGCCGACTGGCCGGGTTTCCGAAGCCTGTGCGCGCTGCCGTCGCCAGAAACTCAAGGTGGGCTTGATGTCTCGTGCGTGTGGCCCGATCGTAAGACGTCAGATCTAACAAAGAGAAAGTGCGACAAGACGAGACCATGCATCATGTGCGTTCGATCGGGTATGGAGTGTCAGCCTCGACTCGTAGCTGCCTCCAAGCCAAGGAAGCGGAGGGCCAATAACGCCCGCAGCTCGGACGCATTGGATCCACCGAGGACTAGCAAGCAGCGCCAGACTACATCGAGTCCAAATGCTGGGGAGCAGCCTGGTCCTCTATCGGTCCTACTAGCTTCAGCTGCCGCGAGGTCGGGGCCGGCCATCAGCTCCACCGAGGCCCAGCAGTTTGGTGCCAATAGATCGGCTATCTCTCTGGCTACAAACGTGTACGAGAATCTGGGGACGCACGCACCGACAGAGACATCCGCAATTCCCGGAGATGCGTCGCCTACTTCGGCCAGCAGCTCAACATGGACCTTGCAGTCGATGGAGATGCCGCCCCAACGGGTTATGGATGCCTTGATTGAAGTATATTTCGACAAAATGCACTGGTTCATCTGGATCTTCCACAAGCCTTCTTTCCTGGACCAGGCACTACAAATTCTCTCTGTCAGCTCCTGGCAGCGGCGGGACATGGGAAAGGTCCTTGTCACCTTGACAGTTGCTGCAATCGGTCTAAAATGTGCGATACAAAACACCTCATCCGACTCCCAACAATTCTTGGCGTCAGTGTCCTCCAACCCACGGAAGCTGATAGACCAGATCATTGCCGAAGTCCGGACGCATCTTGTAGACCTCCTCGACGACAATTGCATCGAAACAGTTCAGGTGTCTCTGCTGCTCGGCGCGCTCTATATCTTCCACGGTTCGCCGAGTCTCGCCTGGGCGACCATTGGGCTCGCAGTCAGGGCTTCCTACGCATTAGCACTCCACTGTGCGTCGGAATCTGACAGCCCCATCGCTACGCAGATCCGACGTCGGTGCTGGAACCACCTCACAGTTGCTGATACATTCGCTTCGCAAATATATGGGCGCCCGGCCGCCCTCGATCCCGCTTTCTCGGATCTCCTGCCACTCGCAGAAATGGATGATACGATCATCGACATCTCCGACGGTTCTCAGATTCAGGATGACCCCAGAGACTCCGTAAACGCCTTGACTTTCCATTGTCTCAAATACCGGCTCTACGCGATTATTCGGAAGACACTATCCACGTTCAGACTGCTGAGGCTGCACAATCCCATGACGGTTGAAGAGCTCGAGTCCCTGATAGGTGCTGTGCAAACCATTGATGCGCAGCTGATGGAATGGAAGGCGACGCTTCCGCGTCTGCTCAGCGGTGTCCACATATCAGGTCATGATGCTTCCGGAGGCTGGTCGGAAGAACTTCTCGACAATTACGATGGCCAAGACGGTGACTTCCATCGCCTCCGTCTCCAGGCACATCTGTTACGAATAACCTATGATGCCGCCATTATCCTGGCCCATCGGCCACTACTCGAACATAAGTTATCCTCAGAATATAGCCAGGGCCTATCGAAGAGCACGACGGAATCTGTCTCCAAATCCTTCGATCTCTGTGTCAAGGCAGCGCTTCGAATATCTCGTACACCCGTTATGCAATTCAAGCACGAATTCTGCATGGCATTCATATTTGTTCACCTTTTTACCGCCGGCGTTATTCTCTGCATACCTCCAACTAGCCACCCATTTAGCAGCACTGCTCAGGACGCGAAAACTGGGGCATTTCGAATCATCCAGGCTGCGAAAGCACTGAGCCCGCACAGCCACATTGCGCGGCATACGGAACGGCTCCTGAGCGATTTACTGAAACTTAGCTTGCACCGCGAGGTTGACCTGGCGTTTAAGGAGAAGCGCCGAATAGATCGGGGAGAGAATCCGCGACGATCTCCAGTAGAGGTAGCGCCAATTAACGACTCTCAAGCACCAAGGATTGTAACTACCGAGCAGCACCGCAATCTACCAGTCCTCGGTCCCAACGGGAGCTATTATGTTGATAATGCATCGCATATTCTGTTGGAGTCGAGTTCTGAGGCAACTCTAAGTCCACATCAGCGTGATTCTGTTGCCGCGAATCTCCATGATAGGTTGGTAGAGCCATACCTGATGTTCAACAACCTCGCGAATGCCGACGGATTCGGAACGCGGCCGTTGGATTTGCAGCTTGATGAGACATTTGGTGCCTTCGGTCAAGGTAAACTCATTACCTCCCTTCTCGGTGTTGGCGATTATTATTGACAGCATGCATAGTAATGTTTAACCTTATGCCTGACGATCCCTTGAATACTTGGGGCTGGGGAAAGGGATTGCCATAAGGAAGTTCAAAGACTTGGTAGCTTTATCCTTAAACGAGAGCACCAAAATGTCGGGGCATTTTCACAGATAAATTCTGCCTCAGCTTGCTCTGAGGCCCATGACACCAGCGTCTCGCCATGCTTTGAGGCATCGCAATAATGTACCCCAATAACTAGCCATAGCAGGCGGCAAGTGACATAAGCGCTAAGCTATTACCAGTTACCATTAAGGTGATTAATTTCCAAAAGATAGATCTCTCAACTGCACCGTTCATCTAATTGGTGTTGCACTTCACGCCTCTGCAATCAATCCCCGGCTTCCAATCATCGTAAGCGCAGACTTGCGGATACCGGGGGCCGAGCCGCCCGAGCCCGGAAATAGAGGATCTGTCCCATCCATCGACAAATGTCTCACTCGCCGACAATGAAATACGCCCTGCAGGGTCAAGCGGCCTTACCCAAACACTAATCACCGACGAGCAGGCCGGCATAGGCAGTCGTGTGGGATATGTAACTGACTGATTCTAAAACAAAACACCGTCTTCTCTAGTCCCCTATTTTAGTGTGGTTATTGTATGAAGTGTCTAAGGATCTTATGTGTTCGAGGGATCGAGCCTAGTGTCGATGGTCCTAGCACCGCTAGGAACTTTTAATAGGATAATTTCCTAGCCGAAGGAACTCTACGGTAAATTTGCCTAGGATGGCGGGAAGGTGGATGAGTGGGGGCAAGGGTGTAGCTGATACTGTACTTGTAAGGGTATGGCTACGGGTCTTGCGTGTGCAGGGGGTTAGAATGCTTGATATGTACTTCCTCGTTGTAAGGCTGCCATAAGGCTGGCCGTGGACACGCACTAGCGGTAACCGATCTGCCGTACGAGCTCTACTGGTACCGCCGTCACATAGTCCGGCACAGTAATCGACAGTTTGTACCTCAAGATGAATAGAAGACGCTCTTTTGAGGGCTGTAATTTGAAATTTCGTTTGTAGATCAGTCTGGATCAATCTTCAACACCGGAGATTTCTGCGCCACTACGGTTTAGCAGCGCCAGGCGGGGTAGGCATCATGAAGCAGTCCGGTGTTTAGATATCAGATTGATAAATCTGACGGCATCAGAGGGTAGAGTCATTATCTTAATATTGTATTATTAAGGGGATGCGGATTCGAGCCCCTCTACAATAGTAAGTATGCTTGCTGTATTTCACAGCCCCGGCCGTATCCATGCTCCTTTCAGCAATACACGTCGCAATAATGGGTGACTATGCTAAGCATGGCAAGATGCAAAAAATAAAGCACTACAACCTAAGGATCCCCCACCTCTTCGAGATCGTTTATCGCAGAGGCACCACTACTGGTTTCTCGTTTTTCCTGAGGCTCACACGCTCGACGAACAGCTCCGTTACGCGTGCGCACCATGGGTCGACGTAAGTGGTCCACAGGTTGGCGGCCCCATAAAGCAGGGGAATCCAGATGACGAACGAGACATAGAACCGTGCCATGCCCGGGAACAAGGGAGTGGGCCCATGAACCCATTCACCTTGATCATTCTGGACGTCTGGGGGGTATGTGAGACCATAGAGCATCCAGGTGAGGACGGTTCGAATGAAGAGTCCGTGTAACAGATACACAGCGAATGACTGCTTGCCGAGCCAAATGAAGTAACGGTTCGAGAGCAACTCGCGTGTCCAGGGTGTGAACTGTAAACCAAGTGTAACCAGCTGCAAACCTAGCCCAGAGGCAAACCGTGGGATATCGGCATTGGTCGGCAGGATAGGAACTAACAGATCATGTATAGCTCTCGACCAAGCCATCCACTCAGCCTTATCCTCGGGGTAGGACATGAGGACTAAGCCAAAGAAGATAAGAACGGTTGACAGCATGCGGCACAGGCGGCCATGTCCGACGAGTAAAGTATTCGCTCCATCGTGATTTTGTAGATCTGCAAGGAATATGCCCCAGAAGAATTGCATTCCGAGTTGGGCTGGGCCATGATTAGCGAAGGGGGTTGTAAGACGCGAGACGGGCTGCGCCAGTCTCCATAGAAGAGAATAGAAACCCACGCTCTGCAGAGATGTAAAAGAAGAGGTATAACGCCAGACTTAGCATCATCCGATACCGCTGTTTCACATAGCTCGTCCCTATCATAAACATATAAACCCACATACTCCCTTTCAGCAACGGCAGCATAGTCCACTGGTGGCCATCGTACTGGTTTACACCTGTGGCCCATGTCGTCCAGAGATTGTAAATAAGGTGCTCCATCGATTTGACCAGCGACGGCGAGACTGGCTCAGGGCTCGTAATAGAAACCCACCAGCTATCGCAGCGCTTGGCGACTTGAAACGCTCCCAAGGTCATAAGAATCCAAATCAGCACCGTCGCAAAGGCGGCAGGAAGCACCAGCCTTGGTATCCGCCGTAGTGCAGACTTAACCATCGAGGCGAAAGCCGCTTCCTGGTTTCCCTGCTGGCATAGCTTAATCGGCTTGAGGGCACAGACATAACCGGTCACGAACGCGAATATACACACGCCTACGCGCCCTTGGAACAGGATCCGGATGAAAGGTAGCTGCAAGAGCTTAGGCGCCGCATCTTCAGCAGAAGTGGGCTGGAACAGATCCGGGAAGAAGGCTCGCGAGATATGAGTGAAGACGACGAGAATGGAGGCGAAACCGCGAATGCCCTGCCGCGGTAGCAGGTTAGCATGAACAATCATTACGGTATATCATACTGCCCGAGATCACGAGGAACTGGGCCTCGATATCATCTTCCGAGAACCGGGCTGGCCACGAGCATGAAAACAATGCGAGGCCAAGAGAACCCGTGTCGATACCGATCCCCCGAGCCAAAAAGAAATACCGGCAGTAGTTCCGGTGGAGGGCGGGGAGCGCACATCAACCCACTTCACGTTTCCCTCCTTTCCAATAGCCATTTTTCAACACCGGCCAAGCCCGATCAGGAACGTCCTAGCTCGCGGCGCGCTCAAGCAGAGCTCACTAGTAGTCGAGTGTGCACTCAGGACATGAAGACCGGCATCCGAAGGTAGTGGGACGTAAATGGCGTTTCTGGTTCTAGTCACGAGTAGATGAGGGCAGTCGCGTGAGCGCAGCAATAGCCGAGGTCGCGTGGGGTCGTGGGAAGGATCTCGTATTGGGGTGGTTGAATGATTAGGCCACGAAATGATAAAGGTAGGAATAAAAAGAAAAAGAGTTTGTAACGAGAGGCAGATGGGGGACGAATGCGACGGCGAGAATGCGTCAGGTTGAAGGGAGAGGGAGCGGGAGGAAGACGGTACGCAGGCGCAAGAAAAGTAACGCTAAAGCATGGGAAGGAGGGAAAGGAGCCACGGGGTGGTGGCTGAAAGTAGGTGGAAGAATACAGAAAATTCTGAGTGTCAAGAGATTCACGTGCGGGTCAGCGCCTCTTATCATATATTTATTGTAATTAAAGATGAACGGCTTTGTACCGTGGGAAGCCGCCCGTAGGAACTCTTCTAATAGAGGGCCGGCCGATGGGGCAGCAAAGGGTTAGCGGGGCAGGCCGCTGACTCTTGGCATCAGCAGGGCTGCTAGGGTAGAAAATGCGAGCCGTCCGCGCCTTGATGTCTGATGCACGGATGTGAGATTTAAGACCGGCAACTTGCTGCAGAGCTCAACAACGGGAAGAGACCAATGCATCGAGGGCAGCTTATCGTGGGGCGGCCGCATGAGGTATTTCCTTGATAACTGTTGCTGCCCGTCTGCTTGCTTCCATAGTACAGCATTGGGAACACACAGAGCTTCATACAAGCCAACGAGCCCTAAATTTAAACGCAAGCATCTTAGAGGGTGGCAAGCCCCACAGCCAATCGAGCTAGGTGCGATGCTGGAGCGAGATCCCTGTCTGCATCATCTCCATCGTCAAATCCAGACTGTATGTATATATGGTCCAACCCACCCCTTTATGTTTGGTGGCTAGGTACGAGGCCAGTAAAACTGCTATGTATAACTGGTCCTAAGTCAGTCGGTCTACAGTATTTATATAACTCAACTAGCAATCCAGGAAGCAAAACCGGTATTGTTGAGCAGTGCTAGTGCCTCCTGCTCTATTGCAGCACACACACACACACATAATTAGCCCCGTAGCCGACTTATAAAACCCCTGTGTCTGTATCAATTGCTAATTGTAGAGTGAGCTAACTACACGCACTTGCCATAACACGCATAGCTGTGATAACGCTTGGGAAAGCGAAGCGCAATGTGTGGGCGTGCTGCCCATCCTTTTACCTTGAGGATTAGCATTGGTGCAAGACGACGGCGAAGGGATCGCCGTCAGAGCTGCAGAGGGCAAACCCCCACCACTTCTCCCCAAAATGCTGATTGGATTGGATGTGGTGTACGGAGTACGTCGCGTCGTTATTACCGTCTCGCTTGGCATTCTGCCTCCTGGCGCACAGGTGGAGCATCGGATACGAGCTGCAACGGATCATTTCGGAGAAAAAAAAAAGGGGGGAGGGTGAAGCGAGCCGCCCTAAAGAGAAAAGGGGGCAAGAAGGCGGGGTCTAATATGACGGAACAGCACTGGCCAGCAGGGATAGAGCTGACAGGCGACCTTCGGGCTAAGATCAACGAAAAATGCCACAAAAATTGCTAAAACAGTCCTGGCGCGACTAGGTCGCACTAGTTCTGTAAATCGTGACAAGTTTGGCGGCAGTAGATTCGTTCCTGGGTACGGCGTCGTACCTTGGCTTCCTTGGCTTTCCTCCGCAAACTCTGCCCTAGTTACTATGTAACGTAGAAACAGCCTACCGCTCACTAAACCGTATCAAGATATTGAGTTGCCAAAGCGGAGGCGGACAACGTCAAAAGGACCATGTCGTGCCGCTGTTCACAGTCACAGTCGTCGAGTTTGTTTTCCCTACTGTCGAAGCAGCAGTAAGGGACATCTGCCTGTGTCAAGAACGTGAAATCTTGCTCTGGCGGGAATGGCGAAGGACGCTCACCCGGGGTGCCGCCGTCTTTTAGTGCGTTATGAGCGAATTGTCTTTGGCGAGAAGCACGGTAGTCATGTGAGGAGCTACTCTGCACTATACTCTCCCGGCCCTATATAGCCTTTTTCTTTGATACTGTAAACAGAAACGGGGTTGGTGGCAAAGGAACAGGTATATAGGATCGGAAACGCGCGACAAATGTGCGACGCAGCTGGTTGCCGTGGTTGTTTCGGTCATATAAGCTGAGGGGAATATAAGTTAACTAGTTAGATGCTGAACCCTATGCTTATTGTGTTGGTTGCTGAATGATGACGCACCACAAAGCCGCTGCTGGGTAACACCCTGCATGTTTAAGATCGATAAACCCCACGCTGTGGCGTCGACCCAGACGCCACCAGCCATTTTACTCGACCCCTCCACCGTAGAAATGCTGCCACGGTCGTCAACGACCAATGCCTTGCGTATCCAAAAGGCTTTGGTTCGGCCTAGATATTGTCAGGGTAAGACTACGACACAGCAGCTCGGAGCAAGCACAAGCTTTCTTCGAATTCTTCCCGTCGTATAAGCGTGCTCCGGCTTGGGATAATGCAGACTTAGGTAGCCGCGCCTCTTTCTTTTTATTTATGGCTCGTAGACAATCCAGCCTCTTAGGGGTTAGAACGACCGTACTTTGGGAATTTCGACTGGGCCGCTAGCAAGTCCAGGTTGGGGCGATAAGTTTAGAGTACAACGTTAATTTTTCCCTTCTCTCTTATTAATCTTCACTAGTAGTGAGCGGAGCAGAGATTAGAGCACTTACGGTTTATTGAGGCAAGTTTTGACTCAGGCTCTTCTAGGTATCTAGTTACCCTCACTGAATCACAGACAGGACAATTCTCGACAACTCCCGGCCACAGCTAATCTTACGCATCGCCTTGCGCATATGCTTTCCTGTGCCGGGATTCTCACTCGTGCCCAAGTTTCTGGCAAATTGCGGATGGCACCCGCCGGCTACATACAATCGGATGCAAAGCCTTTGCAGAATCGATGTGCCGTGTCCCGCATCTGCAGCACGACGTTTTGTCCCGTGTCTCGATTCGGATCTAGCCTCATAGCCCTCAGTCACATTGTATGACCTCCCGCTGGGGTCCACCTCGCTCAACCGCACAAATAGATCCATGTGTAGGTTTTCTCCACGATGCGTAAGTTCGACTCGCGGCTGACCAACCACGATGAGATCCTCTGCCAGAGGAGCACTGGTGAATGGCAAGACGTCTTTCTGCGCTGCCAGTGCCGAGTCATTCGCTCGCCCGCCACCGAATAGAAGTGGACCGCTGACTGTTGGTGTTGGGCGTTCTGGGTCAAATAGAAATGATAAAACAGTCTGTTGTGTGTCATTCTTGGTGACCAGCCGCTTGTCCCCGGCCAGGAAAAAAGTGCGCTCTGTGCCTAGCGGCGGCCACTGCTCAATTTCGCGCCATTCCTTGGCGCCTCGACTTGTGGTTATACAGAACTGTACCGCCTTGGACCTATTTTGTTCGAAACGCTTTGCAAGATGAACGTTTAACCACTCAAGAATCTTCTGCCTAACCAGAGGTGCCGCCATCGTCTTGGGATGAGTCCATGGGCCAGCCGTCAACGCCACCGGACAGCCCCTTGCTTGCAGCCTCGCGTATTGTTCCATGGTTAGCGGCAAAAAAAAATCCATCCACCCAGTCACCAGCAACACTGGCACATTAACCTTATCCAGTGCTATTCCATGCTGAACCGGCTCCCAGAATGGGTCTTCGAGGTCCGGACGTCCCACGCGCTCCCGCAGCCACGGCGCACCGTTCCTTCTAAAATGCTCGTCGATCGCCTTCTGCAGCGGCACGTTATTCAGTATAGGCTTCAGCCTTCCCTTGGCCGTCAGCAAACCCATGCTGGGCAGCACGCCTAGCACCTTCTTCTCTTGGTTCATAACCATATCGCTCCATCCAACCAGGTCGAGGTTGAAGGCTCTGGTCCCCCAGAGGTGCTTGCCGATATCGTGCGGGGCGATCCAGATGCAGGCCGCGACCATGTCTTCTGGCGGTTCGCGCAGTAGCGCCCACTGCGTTTGGCCTAGGTACGACATGCCTACTGTGGCAAAGGACCCCGTGTACCAGTGCTGTTTGCGCATGTAGCGCACCACGGCCTGAGTGTCAGCTGCATCCGTGGTTTCAGCTTGGAAGGTCCCGCCTGACCCGAATGTGCCGCGGCAACTGGTGAAGAGGACGATGTAGCCACGGGCGGCGAAGGGCCGCGGGAGCGTGCTAGCGAAGATAAGACCGCGACCGTACGGACCATGGACGAATACGGTCCCGGCCGGCGCTTTGTTGGGAGGAAGATTGGGCTGGTAAAGATCACCGGCAAGGAATATTTCTCCCTCGTCTGCCGTGGAGACAGGTACGCGCACAGGGGTGATAGTGTAGCTATTAGTTTCCGGAGGTAGACCGAACTGGGCTGTTACGAGTCGGTCGAGGGCGAAGCCAAATATGCTTCGTGCTTTAGGTTTCTTCATCTTGACGAGATCTTGCTGGAAACAATCTTGGAGGAATAGAGGGAATAGATAGTCATAAAAGCGGGTGGTGGTACATTTCTGCAAAGGGAGAGATACGGCTCATCCGATGTTACATGTTTCATGGGTTTTGCGGCCTGAACCAGCGGTTTGGTATGTGTTTTATCTTTGAAGGGTCAAAAAGGCATTCCAGGCGTCTGGTGAGGAAGGGTTTGGGAAATATTACCTACATAGTGGTTTCCTAGATAGGTAAGCGGAGTGGGCGTTAAGCACTATAAAAACAACTGGAGAAAATTATCCTTCTCAGCTCGTCGATATGATCAATGCAGCACCTTGCACTGAGTTGCAGCCTAAGTCTTCATTACTGCAGCCTGGTATGTGAAAGGATGTTCTCTTCAAATTACGTGCAGTGTCCTGTAATGGGGCGTTAGACGCCTGGGTAGAGGAGATTGTCAAAGTTGGAGTTGCCCGACGCGAGTTCCTCAAGGAGTGCACACCCAGTTATTTCAACGAAGAAGGCAGGATGAGTGACAAAGTCACCCGAGCTAATCTGTATGGAGGGGGCGGTATTACGTATCTCGAAATCTTGCGTAAATGGAGAGAACAGGACGGACTAGAAGGACTATAGACGACGAGTGCATGCTAAATTGTAGGATTATTGTATCTTCAAACGATGTTCAAATCCCTGACGTGGAACAAGTAAATTGTTTATCGAAACTTTTTTTTCGGGTTATTTTTCTCAACAAGAGATTCTATATTCCTGGACCCCATGGCTCGCCTACCGCGAAGATGCGTTTTCTTTCCGCTCTGACACATTTCAGTCTAGTGGTGCCCATGGCGACTTCTTCTGAAGCAAGTCCTTCTTCAATAAACAGTACTATATTTTACGATTATTGCTTCTCCTTTACCGGTTCTTCGATCCCCTTGGTGCCGGTCCCTCCACCCTGGTCGGCTCCATTTCCCGCCCCTCCGCCCCCATTGCCATTTCCGAAGATCCCTGAGCCTTACATCCTCGCTGTCAATTGAGAGAACATCATTACCCCTTGACTTTTTACTTGTATGTCCGGAAATTGACTTTGGCCGAATATCCACACGGGAAGAACGCGAGCTTCAACACAGATGATACATGAGCGATCTAACGCAGCGGAAAACAGACACCGTGAACGCATGGTCGTACTTCCGCCGGTGACATAAGACTGACTTCATGGACTCGCTAGAGATGCCGAGCAGCAAATCATTTCGTGCGAGCATATTGGCGAGTTGGACAAAATACGAGTTCTATGCCGTGTTGAGGATAGGAGGCACGTTTGGCTAGAGTCGCATGGACACGGGCAGTTTTGATTTTAAGTGAATATCCCGCAACTCTCGATTCACAGACGCGTTTCGCTACAATATTCAAACAGTTCCACGTCAAGTTGAGCGTACGGGAGTACAGTGTGCCTGGGGACACCTTGTCGTCATTCATGTCAAGGGCCGAAGAAGCGGCAATGTTTTCCGAGAAAGGCTTACTTAAGTGACACTGCAAAGTATTGTGGCTTTATCTCGCGATCTGTCAGCGTAAAGTGTTGAATGTATTGATTGTCCGACATCCTCATTAGCATGGCTTTGGTTTTTCCAGGTGTAGCCCTTGTAACGGGCGCAAGCTCAGGTTAGAGCCCGAGTCTTCCAATATACCCTCAAACCTCAAACCTCAGCTGACGTCCCAAGGAATCGGAGCACAAACGGCCCTCTTGTTCGCGAAGCAGGGTTGTAAGAGGATCACGCTAGCAGACATCAACGATGAGGGGATAAGCCACGTTCGAGTGCAAATGCTGGCAATTGCGCTCGACATGGAAATTTTGTCTATCCACCTAGGTAAGGCTGCACCGGTAGATTTTAGCTTGGCAATAGCATTCGTAGAGACACAGAGCTAATAGCTATTGCAGAACTTCTCTCGGAAGAGTCGATAAACGCCATGGTATCTTTGACTGTCGCCAAATTCGGCAGGATCGACTATGCCTGCAATGTAGCGGGTGTTTGCATTCCTGCCCTCGAGAAGGAAGTAACTACGGAAGATTTTGACCAGCAGATGCAAATTAACGCTCGGGGGACCTGGCTATGCCAGAAAGCCGAAATAGATCAGATGATTAGACAAGAGCCTCTGCAGCCTGCAGATAGCCAGTTCCCGGCGCGGGGTGCAATCGTCAATGTGGCCTCTATGGCTGGTCTGATCTGTCTTCCAAATCTCGTAGCTTACTGCGCTTCTAAGCACGCCGTGGTTGGCTTCACCAAGGCTGACGCTATGAGACACGGCCACAATCACGTTCGCATCAATGTTGTCTGTCCCGGAGTCATACAGACTCCCATTTTAGGGAAGTTTTCCGGAAATAACGTCGAGGGCGTCGTCCAGTCACTCGGCTTGAGAAGAGAGGGCCTCCCGGAAGAAGTTGCTGAATGTCTTATCTGGTTGGTCTCATACAAGGCTAGCTACATCACGGCGACCGCTCTTAGTCCAAACGGAGGTATGTAGTATTTAACAGCCTAATGTTGCGTCTGTCAGATTAACATCCGTTTAGGTATTATTGGGGGTTAAGATAGTGACTTAGTCTTCTGCCGAAGTTATTTAAATAAATCAGTTAGAAGTAGTATATTATGCTTGTCTGCGAAATGAACACATTAAACTTATATACGGCAGCGGCGTTTTGTTACCTTTAAATTAGTGTATATAGTCCTACACAAACAGGGTACCGTCTATATATACAATCACGACATACTATGCCCTTCTTTGAAGACTTTCCCCTCAAGAATCAGGGTGCTGCTTAAACCTTTACTAGCATCAGTAGGCATAGAGCGATGGAGGCCTATATAGGTAACGGTTAAGATCTTCCCGAAGGGTAAAGGGGAACATAATGAGCAGCCTTTATAGGCGTCAAGGGCAGCTTTAGACTAAAACTGAGATTAACATCTAAAAAGCAAAAGCTATAGTTCCAACTAAGTAACGCCCGTATTCTTAAATACTAGACTGCTTCATATAGAGCCGCGACCTAAAGGCTATATATACGCGCCTCCTAGACTGGCACATATTGTGGAGCCACTGCTATCCTCCTGAGTAGCTCTCCACTGGTAGGCAGTTTAGGTGCTCAAGGCATCAAGCTTCAAGCTAGTATCCTTGGGTAGGGCAACGCCTGTTCAGTCGTCGCTGACAGAGTTGTAACACCTTACCTACCCGTGGGTAAATCCACCTAGGGCCCAGCTGCATGCCACTTCATTACTGCTACTAAGTAATAACTGTTACTTGGTAGAAGAAAACGGCGATAATCCCATGAACAACTAGCTATGTGGGGGTATCGAATTAAGTAATAGAAGTGAAACAAAACCTCATTCTTCCTCCTCATTACGGCCGTAGCCTTAGCACGTATTCCTCACGCATGAAATTGAGGCTTGCCTTTCAGCTTCTGGACTACGCTGTAGCTGCCTCCTCCACCTCGTTGCCCTCCGATGCTGCAACCTCTTCCGTAGGTCGCTCAGCGGGAAAAGCTTTCTCACTGATTGCCCCGGCCATCTTGGCCTCTGCCTCGGCCTCTGCAATTATCTTCTTCAGTCTGACAATTTCCTGCTCTTGCTCGGCTCCCTTCTTCTCGAGGGAAATCTTCTCAGCTTCGACAGTCGTGATCTTATCCTGCAACCCCGCTACCTCCGCAGTCGTGGCGTCTATCTGCTTCTGTTGCAGGGCAATATTCGACTTCATCTCAGCTAGTGTAGCAGCTGAAGTAGCTTGCTCCTGCTTTCTGCCACTTTCGGAATCGGCGAGATCATTTTGCACACTCCGGAGGCTAGCACGAACTTGCTCTAGCTCGTTTTTCTGCTCCTCCTGCAGGGCAGTCTTCTGGTCCTCGCTAGCGGCAATTGACCTCTTCGCCGATTCTAGGTCCGCGACCGCAAGGTTGTGAGCTGTCTGCAGGGCATCGTACTTCTCCTTAAATTGGGCGATGTCCTTCTGCGCAGCCGATAGCTTGGCCTCGGACTCCGCCGATTGCTTATTGTAGGCATCTTGCAGGCTGGAGGAAGTTTTCCTTGCCTCGGCTAGTTCGTCTTTTACCGTAGACAGCTCAGACTCCGATTTGGCCTTCAGCATTTCGAAGGCATGCTTCGCAGCCTCAAGGTTGTCCTGCGATTCCTGTAACTCCTTCGACTTTGCCGAAAGCGCTTGTTCCGAAGCACTCACGAGATCAGCACGGGCTTGTTGCAAACTGGCTACCGTGGCTTGGGCCTCGGCGTGTGCTGATTGCGCCGTCGATAGCTGCCCTTGGAGATCGGTCTTGGCTGCATCATGTGCTGCACGAGCGTCGGTGAGGCTCTGTTGTAATTCAGCCAAGTGTTTCGTAGCTGTCGAGATTTGCTCGTCTGTTTCTTGTTTGAGCACATCGTACCCATTCAGGAGGGTGCTGTGCTTCTCCTTTGACTCGGCCAGGTCCTTCTTGTACGACTCCAAAGTGTCTTGCAGGGATACTAGATCACCCTTAACACTGGCAGATTCTTGCTTGAGGGCCTCAGATTCCCCCTGAGAATCGGTAAGCTGCTGCGTGACCTTGGCTAGCTGCTCGTTCAATGCTGCCTCACGCGAGACGCCCTCCTGCACAGCCGAAGTAAGCTGCTTTTGCACGGATGAGAGTTCTTCCGTGAGAGTCTTCTTGGCCAGTTCCAGCGTTGAGATGCTATTCTCTAACCTGGCTATGTCGCCTTTCAGAGCGGTAAGCTCGTCGGCATGGCTGGCGGCTGCCTGTTTTCCCGCGTGCTCCTGCTCAGCTACTTTGGCGTTTAGCTTGCCAGCCTCAGCACGCGCATCGCCCAGTTCCTTCTCCGTTGACAAAAGTTTAGTCGAGACATCCCCTAACTGCTGGCGGAGGGACTCGGCTTCCTGAGAGAGGATGGAGTGCTGCTTCTCTTTGGCGCTCAGCTCCTCCTCAAGGATGGTTATGGTTTCCTTCTTGTCGGAGAGCTGTTCTTCAAGCGCTTCTTTCTGCGCTTTGAGGACAGATAGCCCGTTTCCGTGGGTGAGGGTGGAAAGAAGATTGCCCATGGTTTTGTCCGATGGAGCGGCTTGGAATGGCAGAGCTGAGGATGAGGAGAAGGCGCAGCAGACTTTGTTGTAAACTAATTTTCAATGCGACGTCGCAATCTTATCGTTGCCTGGCCAATTACAAGCACCAAGCTAAATCACCTGAGGGTCCACATTGTGGTTCACCCGGTAATGAAAAGGACCCATAAATCGACGGGTACCGTGGATATTACATAAGCGTGGACCCTAACAAAAAATATAAGGGCATACGATCTTAGATATACTCGGGGGTCTGTGCGAGAGCTCGTAAGACCCCCTACTTCGTAGGGGGTCACAAAACCGTGGGATGGATCAAAACTGTGGGACAAACCCCACATCGCGTAGCGTGTTCCATACAGCGCGTTTTCCATATAATTGAACATTTTGACCTGTGTTTCTCGTGATATCTCAGTCTAAACTAGCCATTTCGTCCCCAAAATACCGGCCGACCAGCCAGATCCAGAGCCTATTCCCCTCCTCGCAGCTAGATGGCTGATTCGCGCCAGGGAGCGCTTTAAGAGCGGCCGAGATATTATAGTATACAGTGGAAAACTCCCCATGATCCTCCTTGCCTCCTTGCGATACGAGTGTAGCTCCTCTGCCGTTAGGAGGCACTTTAAGAGCCTTAAAGAGACGGGGTTGCCCTAGTCTTGCGGTAGAACGCTAGGGAGATCAACCACGCTTATGATCTATAAAGATACTGCCCTTAATTACTACCTCCGTCTTACTGTTGATAGTGGGCTGTTTGTAGACCGTTTGCTGGTAGAGATAATGGCGAACGAACTTTGTGCGTGGCGTGCTGTTCTAGCTGGCCCAGTCTTAAAGGCATGGTATCCGTGCTGGATCAGAGACTTGGTGTGGTTCTTAAGGATCTATATAAAGGTAGTGGAGGTAGTATAAGTATCAGTTAGTCTACGAGTCAAGTATATAAAGAGCTTCTTTAATATCCTTGAGTTAGCCAGGCAAAGATATTACCTTATAGCCTCTAGTGTGTGGAACGTTAACAAGAGTAGCTTCTAACTAGGCGTTATCTCTAGCTGCTTTAAGATCCTTTGCTTAAAGACTATAACTAATGTGTTAAAGGTTAGTATTATACTCTAGATAAAGCTCTTTAACTAACTAATTACCTATATAGGGCTAAGTCGTTGACTTTGCTAACCAAGAGTTAATAATAATAGTCGCAAGTGTAAATGCTGCTGGCAAGTATATCTAGCCTCTTTATATCTTTAAGACATATCTAGATGAGAGCTAGGGAGACACTCCCCTTAACGACTAGGTATTATTCGCCCAGTCTAATACTAGCTTTAGCTTGAAGGAGATTATAATGGATTAGATACAGTACTTTAACCGTAAGAGCTTCTATCTCTATATAGAGTTCTAATAGCGTGGCTATACACTAGAGGAGTGGTTTAGGTATGATAAATATTAACAAAGCTCTATTATTAAGGGAGAGGATCTAGATCTAGACCTTCTCCCTTATTAATACTCTATATATAACTAAAATAAGGAGGAGATAAGGATCTAGTGCCTTTTAATACTAGATAGCTTCTCTAGCTACTATAGACTTGATCTACTTAAGTACTATATAATATTTAATATCCTACCTCTCTTCCTCCCTCTTTATTCCTCCTATTACCTTTAACTACTTAATGTTAGTATCTTCTAGTCTATAAAGACCTAGTATTAGAAGAATATAAGGTTTTATATTAATAATAGCAAGCTAATATTCTCTAGGTTAGATTTTATAATAAGATTATGTATTAGTATAGCTTAGACTATGTAGAGAGTATAGACTTATTGTTTCTTATCTAAAGTCTTATTAATACTAGCTTTTAGTAGCACTATATCTTAAATAGCTTTATTAATACTAGTATTTAACTGGTTAACTATATACTAGTGTTAAAGAATCTTATGCATAGCTATAGGGGAGATACTATTATATCTTGATATAATTAGGACTTTAATAGTTGTCTTACAATTACTAACTATAGTCTTTAATGTATTAGTATAAGGTATAGTAATATCCTTAGCTTGTTAATAAGAGAGGATATTAGAATAATAGATAAGATACTTAAGGAGAGTATTATAATGATTTACTATATAAAGACCTTTACTACTAACTAGATTACTTGTCTTAAGCATCTAGCAGAGAAGAAGATAAGGAGGTATACTATACAGCTAAAGAGTAAGTTAATTATAGTATCCTCTATTATACACCTCTACTATCTTTAGACAAGTCGTATAAAGAAAGAGGCAGCTACTTACTAGTAAAAGTAAGTAAAGATTATCTCTAATATTGAGAAGTATAAGCTATAGTTACTTAGGGATAAGTATTCCAAGTAGAAGAGGAAACTAGAGAATAAGATTATAGGCAATAAGGGGCGCCTTTGCTAGAGGACCTTTGAGGAGTGGCTAGAATATATAGGGAAGGCTGAGGAGTTTATTCCTCTTAACGAGAGCCACCCCCTTTTTACTAATAGCTAGTCTTAAAAGCATGGAAAAAAGCCCTTTTTTATTATTGATACTATACCGACTATTATACCTAACCTATACTTTAACTACCTCTTTTATAACGTGATCTTTATAGATATACCCTTATATAGGAAGAGGGGGTCTTATACTGACAATCTTATAATACTAAACGTCTCTAGTAACTCTTTAGGGTCTAATAATAATACTAATGATACTAACGATACCAGAGAGGTATAATTTACAGTAGAGAAGCTCTTTATACCACCACAGCTATAGTTATAAGAGTGTATCCTTTTTATTATGCGATCTGAGTTGAACTTACCCATACCAGGGCCGATTAACCAGCTGGGACTACTTAACAGTATATAACTAGTACAAAAAGCTCAGAAATAAAGAGTTATAGATCTATACTACGATTTATATAGTGATAAATACTGGGTATGATGGTCGGCCTAGTAGCTGGGTCGTGGCACGTAGCGCGTACTGCAGTGGGCGCTGGCCACCATAGTAAAAAAATCACATACTTATTTTGGCGATCCACGCGATGGGAGCTCCAGAGACCCTCAAAACACCACGCTCACGATATTTACTAGTTGATCTGGTGGATATGCTGCATATAGTGGAGGGTGCTTCCAGTTGTTCTATACGGATCCCCATACAAATCTGGTGGGGTTTTGTCCCACAGTTTTGATCCATCCCACGGTTTTGTGACCCCCTACGAAGTAGGGGGTCTTACGAGCTCTCGCACAGACCCCCGAGTAGTGGTTTCAGACCATCTCCCCCCCCCCCTTATGGGGGATCCCAGGGTTAGGGTCCACGCTTACGTAAAATCGACGGGTCCCGTTGATATATGGGTCCCCATGGTACCCGTAAAAACTTAAATCCACAGTACCCGTCGATTTATGGGTCCCCGGTAATGAATCTTACGAAGCGATCTCAAACCGCAATAAGTCACGAGGAACAGCTTCCATTGAGCAGAGAGTATCGCAAAGTGCTACAGTATTGAGGGCAAGAGAGAGAAGAAAAAGAAAAGACGACCATTTTAGCTCGGTTATAACGGAATTTCCACTAAAAATTGGCGCAGGAGCTGCCACGCGTCTATTTTAAACGACAGGAGTAAAACTTTAGGAATATCTAGCGCTGGTCTTGCTATTTACGCAACATAATAATTACAGGTACCTTGCCTGGATTTGTTGGGTCGCACCATGTAGTTAGAGCCTAGACCTATAAAGCTGATTAAACAGTATAGGATACCTAGGTACTTTGGGTACTATTAACCTGAATTAATTCCAACTAGGTATTTCGATTCGGCGAGTGTTGACTTTTTATACTTTCTTTAGCGTAGCGACATTAGGCAATCTCTGAATTGCTTCTAGCAACCACTGGCAGCGTCTTGTGGTCGCCGTGACAATTTTCCGGCGTTTATTAACAGACCACCAAGCGTGT
This sequence comes from Thozetella sp. PMI_491, assembly GCA_021432635.1. Lineage (NCBI taxonomy): Eukaryota > Fungi > Ascomycota > Sordariomycetes > Chaetosphaeriales > Chaetosphaeriaceae > Thozetella > Thozetella sp. PMI_491. Next base: position 889,224 of record MU270034.1, read on the forward strand.
CGCATTTCTTTTGCCGGGAGCCGTGAAGGCGACAGGCAGTAACACAAACTATTAACTCAGCCTTTTCCGGATTGAAATATATGCCAATTAGCGAGACACCTCGCATGCATCACATATTACGTCAATATATCGCTGTACTAAATCTTCCATGCCACCGGCTCATTATTGGCCTCCTACGCTATGTGACTAAAGGGATCATCGGCAATATATTGACTGGCTGCCGGACCTGTGAAAACGGTCTCTAGCCTTCTGCGACCTTTCAATTGTCAAAATGTATGCAAGCTGGAAGGCATTTGTTAGGAATGTCCTTGCTATGGGGGCAGCGAATGTATTCGCATCCTCGTTGGAAAGCAAATCCAATACACATGTCGCTAATCCCGATGAAGAGATTTCATTTCATTACCGCTTCTGTGAGTTACGACATGGCTCCCCATTTACTTCGGCGGCTCTAACAAGAATAAGTCGACGCCCCTATTTGTGACAAATGCGTCGACCCGCATTATACTTGGCCATATAACAATGGCAGCCCGTAAGTTCTGCATCGCTATCTGGAGTTGACTCCATCAAGTTAGACCAAATAAGTGAGCTTATGCAGGAACTCGACGCTAAACATGTATTATCTCAGGAGTCGAGGCTCTACAGAGAACTGTTATAGTGCTCCTGTGGGTATAAACTGGCAGCGCCTCGAAATTGACAACACCTTTTCCAATACCAAATGTTCGTTCTTTTAATACCCCCTGGCCTACCCAGCATGTATACTCACTCTGACTCCTAGACGGCGTACAAACTTTTTGCAATATTGACTGCAAAGGAGGGTCCACAGCTCTCTATCAAGGAATTAACTGCTTCTCACCTCCGAAGGGGTAAGTTCTATGCACTGCTACGTGTTTATACGCGAAATTTGGATTCAATTCCTGATTTTGGGACATTAACGTCGGAGAATTAGTTGTGCCATCGGCAGCTTGTAAGCGTAGCGCCGGCTTTGGTCCCTTTCGACCTTGATACTAACAACTTTTTAGCCGAGTATGGTCCTAAACTACCAGATTGTTCCGCATATACAAGATGAGCGGAAGCAAAGAGAACAGACACAGGACTCAGGAAGGAAAGAGTCCATTCACTGGCTGTGCATTGCATCCTATTCCAGGAGCATATTATCTAAAGCCTTATAATCACGACGAAATTCGCTCTACAGCTCGTGTTCAACTCTGATCGTGAATCAGTGTCCGTGGTTCTATTCTTATTTGATCTCGATCTTGTAATTTTTCTTGTAGTTCCACGCCACGTAACTCGGGCATTCAGTCAGCATCCTCACTCAGGTCAAGTAAAACCCTGAGTCAAGGCGCTGGCGTGTGTTTAGATAGTTAATGTCTCAGTTTTACGAGTTCTAGTAACTAGTGAGGATGAGACTAGACTGGGTGTACGTTTATTGGGCCCTAGCCTATTTGGAGATCTAGGAGGATAAGGAGGCCGACGAACGGGTGAAACCTGGGGCTATTAGGTGGTAGTAGAAGGCGCTAGTATTCTATTCTATTCTATAGTTACTCAGACATCACCTACCTGCCTTTTGTATGCGTATGAATCAAGCAAGTTGCATCACCAGGCCCTTTTTGAGGGCATCCCTCTCTGCCTTCCCCAGGGGGTCCCTGTTATCGAAACTGGCTTTCTTGCGCTCTGCACTTGTCCACGTCGTGATGTCCAATGCATCACCGCCAATGCCCACCGCCTTACTTCCAGGCCGCGAAACGCCATAGCAACGCTCGTAGTGTTTGATGGACAGTGCCCAGCTCCATACATCGGCATTATCATCTTTAGGTGTGGGCAGCGCCACCGTGATGTCACAGTCGGCACAGAGCTCGTCGATGTCAGGCGGGCCCACTAGGGGTATCGCGAACTTGTTAGCGTAGGCGAGGACGTAATCGTCGAACCGGTTGCTGTCGTAGATGAACACTGCCGCGTTGTCGTCCTTGGCTGCCTTGCCCTTCTTGGCGACGGCCTTGGCCGGCGGGGTGTCGACGGAGTCCACTAGAAAATTGCTCTGGCGCATATGTGCCGCCATCTTGACATAGAGCGCCATGGTGTGCCCAAGGTTCTGCACTTCGGAGTTCTCGGCGAGGAGTTTCTGGGCGTGAAGCTTGGAGAGCATCGAGAGAAAGGCTTGGCCGACGAGGCGGAGCGTCGACTCAACTCTCTCCGGATCGTCGCACCTAGCATAGGGGTAATCCGCGTCAGCTCTTACCCCGACAATGACTGGAGGAGGAATAATGTCAAGGACAGAAAATAGCGCCTACCCCATCATCGGGCCAATCATGTAGTCTGAAAGCAGGAAGTACACCGCCGCTTGGCAGACTATCCACTGCTCCTTCCAGCTGGCACGAGCTGTGTCGAAGTCGACCAGTAGGTTTTGCAAGACTTCGAGGACGCCATAGCCGGCATGGTCATTGTAGGTGTACATCGCAAAGTTGTCTGGGTCGCGAAGCTCGCAGTGGATACGTTGGTGATGGTACTTGTAAAACGCAGCGAGGGTCAGAACCCAGGGATGATCCGGATGATCTTTGAAGTCGGCCCTGCACACGCATGTTTTGCCGCCGTCGCATCTCTTTCGCTCAGGTTTTCCCTTGTCGTCGTGCTCTCCGCGATTGTCGTCATTCAGGCTGTCATCATCGCTGTCATCGTCCTGGCTAAGCTCGAATGGCGCCGTGCAGATACAGATATAGGAATAAGATTTCTTTGGGTCGTCAGTCACAATCTTCCAGTACTCGGCGTCCGCATTGGCAGAGCCAGAGATAGTCGACCAGCGAGTCCTGCGCATCATCTTCATGACCTCCTGTTCCAGCTCATCGTCATCAATTTGGCTGCCCTGCTTAGCCCTTTTGGCACTAGCGGTCTGGGCCGTAGACGGTGCAGCTCTTTTCGCGGGCATCTTAGCAGTACTTCCGGGAATGGTTTGTCAAGGCCTGTATATCCTGCGTGTAGCAGTCAACAAGTCAGAGCAATTTGCAGACAGACGCTCGCCAACTAATGGAGGTCTGAAAACAAAAAGTTAGATGAGATGGGCAGGGGCAACGCGACGCGTCCGTTTAATAGACCCGCTTTTCCCTCGGCATCTGGGCAGGGTTCGGGCCATGGGTCTCGACAGAAAATGCGATGATCCACATCTTAAATTGAAGAAGGAGCAGATTGGCCTCCCTAGCCTCCCCTTCATTCGCAGCTAGATGCCAGTCTCACGCTGCAGAATACCTTCCAACGTTTGTCATGGAAAACTCCAGGCGCAAATGAAATGCTCATTTAATCGAAACCTCAAACTGCTCCATCTCACATTCTCCTAACAATTAGCAATGCCGATTCCCATCCTTCCTTGTATGTGCAGCGTGCGTTTTAGTAATTATAAACTAATAACTATTTAAAGACCTTCATCTAAAAAAAATCCTAATCAGTAAGTCATCAATATCAAGGCTGATCTATTTTATAAGGCGCTAAGGCGCTTTAACAGGGTAATATAAGGCCCTGTATTAGCTGTGATACTTTAGGCCTTTGAGTAGCTATTCACCTAAAGCAAAGTATACAGCCACCAGAGAGCCTACCATGCCAAGATAAAGAAGCATTGCCGTTGCGGTCCCCGAAGATCCGGGAATTCACCCCAGATCCCCAACATATATTCAATAACTTGATCCAGAGGTACCTCTAGGCTTATCGATAAAATTATCCACTCGACCATATCTGTCGTGCAATACTTGCCTTAGACCCACTCAGCGTAACATTATTCCAACACCGCCTGATGCTGCATCGGGTCTTGCACGTTTGAGCAGTAAATCTGGAAAGAATGACCCTCGGTTGCAACAAATCCACCTCATCTAGTATCCTGCTCATTCTCGTTCGGGATTTCCGGCTAGGTGTCTGTAGAAGCATTGAGGCTTCTTTCCAAGACGGAAGAGAATACTATATTCATAATCTTAGCAAAGCATGAATAAAACCAGGCGAATCACACAATAGAAGATTAATAAGCCGCGTACATAGAATCCTACGGAGCCCACCATCTTCTCAGTCACGCCGGTATTGGATAAGGTCTTTTTACTCATATAAGGCTGCTAGAAATTGCTTCTTCGGTGTACAGCCTGCACAACAGAAACCAGCACCACGGCAGACCGGACTGCGCAGTGAGCCACCTATTACACACACTGGTATGAGTCAATTGGCATCTAGCTTTCGGAGATGGCTCCCGTCATACAACCATACAGCTCGCCCCTCTAAGGATAGTTATTAAATCAACTTAAGAGAATGAATAACTCCTTGACGTCAATTCCAAGCCTCATCAAGGTGTAACACAGTATTATTGCACATTTAAATGCTCGACTACGTTTTAAGCGGCCAACGCCCACTATAAGACCCAGAGCTATCCACTTCCAGGTACGATAGCATCTTGCCTGTCGCTACGAGTAGTGCCGAGCCTTGACCCTAGAAGGTGCCTTAGAGACACTACTAGATTGTAGCTTCTTCGCATAAATGCTACCGTGTCACTTTATTGTGTACGTCCATACGACCGGATTCCAATACACGCCTATCTAAGATGTTCCAGCAAGAAAGGTACGAGGGAGAAGACATTAAAAGTTCAACAGTAAGGATCATGTCGTATTTCTCTGCCTCGGGCCTTTCAAGTGACTTGTTGCATTCTATATTGCTATACGAAGCACAGTAACGGGAAGTCGGGGAGGTATAAGCACAATTAGAGGACTTGTTAACTTATTATAAAATTATACTTATTACAGGTTACGCTAGTCTTTTCAAGCAGCGAAGCCCTGTAGTGTGGTAAATTTAAAATATAAATTTATGGCCTTTGCTGTCTATTTTTCCCCGACCGACCAAGGTAAATATTGTCTTTTTTTTTTTCCCCAGTGAGACCATAGTTTTCCCCTTCTAACATCTCTCTCTACTATATTTTCTTAAGTAGAATTTTATTTTTAGTTTCATAAGATGTTAAACAACGCTGGAAGTTGGTTTGTATATTTTTGTTCTTAATAAAACGTTAGTGTGGGGTTGTAAGATAGAGACTGTTGGTGGGAAATCTGCTTCTAGTTTAGTGACTACTACATGTAGTTAGCGCTCTTACTTTATAGTCAGTACAGCATTGAGTCACCCTTCTTGTTATGACATGATGACATGACGTCACCCTCCCTGTAATATGAGTTCACGGTCCTAAACCATTTATATTTCCCACGTCTACAACTCTTCATCGTAATGGCTGCATTCATCACAGACAACCAAGAGCTCCCGATTTGGGTGGCGTTCACAGGCACAAGTCGTCCGCTTGTTTTCGACCTTTCAGGGGCCGTACCTTTTGAACTTTACTTATCCACACGCAGAAGCATTACAGGGGAGACAGACCCCCGGGATCTCGTGCTCTTGAAGACCGGTTCTGTGTTCGATTTGCCAGCAGCTCTGGACAAAGGTCTCGTGGAACTTGTTGACGAGGCCAGTGGTGATGTGATCCCGTACCATGAAAACATCGTTCAAGCTGCGGCTGAAGAGGTCACTCCCGAAAACGTAGACAATGAGTCATTCATAACGCTCCCTACCGACGTCCGATGTAGGGGCCGCCCTATCCAAACCGTGCCTCTGAATGCAGCATCATGTCTCCGCGCAAAGGTACAGCCAGGGCGCAACTATTACGTGCGCCTCCGCGACAAGAATCTAGGGGTGCGTTGGTGGGCGTGGGGGGGATCTCCGACATCATATAGTGATCGCAATGGGCTCCCTCCTTCTGAACGCCAAACAATCGTTTCGGCTGGTCTGCCACGCTCCAAGACGTTCACTGTCCAGTCAGAAATACCCCTACCACCAAAGCTATCCATTACCTTGTCTCTAGCAAGCCTGGCCCACACGAGGGAGGGAGACGGCGACGAAGCCGCAGTGGCACTATCATCACCCATCATACTGATTACCATTACGAATGCGAGCGACCGGTCTCTAATACTAAAGACCGTCGGAGACCAACCTCACCTTAAGGAACCCGGTGAGATAACCAACCCATGTGCGCGCGTCACGCACGAGCACCCCGACGTGCAGAATTTTTCCATCGTCGACCAAGAGACCAAGAAAGACATCATCAGTGACGCACCCCTGTTCACTTCACCCGCTCCCAGAAGCGGGCGCGGCTGGCCACGAAAGCAGTTCCTTGCGCTCGCGCCACAGGAGCAGGTCGTTCGGATGACCGCGCTTCCAGGCCACAGGCTCGTCCTCGGTCGGGAGTACCACGTCAACTTGAGATTCACGGGATGTTGGTGGACATACGGGACGCTAGACGACTTGTTTGGTAAAGGGAATAATGTCCTTGAGACATGGCCACCAGCGCCCATAGTCCCGATGCTGCTGGAAAGCGAGGATACAGTGGTGTTAATTCACTACTGAACTTATAATGGGGCATGAAACTATGCTCTTGCATCTGCCACCGGACGGCGCTCATTGGTAATCATGCTTAATATGGACATCGTGTCACGCTTCCAGATGCAGGTGACCACCATTTACAATGGCCTTGCTGTGGATGGGGCCGCAGATTTTAAGGTCCCATCTAATTTAATCGATTAGTATGTGTACTTACTTAGCTGTGATTTGCTATGCTCAACCCTATCCTCCGTTGACTGTGGCATTGGTATAAGCCAAAACAGCCTCTGATTCAAAACTTTCTTTTGCTGACCTAGCTCCCCCCTCCACTTAATGCAATTGAAGGACTTATTTATGTATTTCTAGCTGTCAGGGAAGTTGTGTCTGTGGTGTGTGGCGTGGTCTTGAATTGACGACGACGAGAGTTGAGAAGTGAGGTACATGTGCGTACGACGGTGACCATCTCCATATGCCGTCCGCGAAAGCTTTCCCCGAAAGCTAGATGTCGGTCGAGTGATGCCGGGGTAGATGGCCTGCAGCTCACGGCGCCAAAAGCTTGCCGTAGTGCTATTTTCTCCAGTGGTCGTGCGCCAAACCGACCGTTCAGGTAACCTATGTGGCCAGCGTGGCCCCACCCGAGGATGACCAGCTCTGTAGGACCCCGTGCACGCACCCTATCGATATTTTGCTGTTGGATTTGCTTGATTCACCACCTGTGCCTAGGATGTCGGTTATTGCAGCCGCTCTGCGGATAATTATTCTTTTCGTGCTTATGCTGCACGTACTCTATAGGCTCGCCCATCAGATTCATATAATTTGGGCAGGCTTGTAGAGTTTATATAGAGAGAGAACACTCCGAAGAGATTCGGTGCAGTGAATTCAAACTGCGGGTTTCTGAAGGAGCTATGAATCTGATGAATTGCATTTAGTTGAAGGTGCTAGCTTGGGGCAGATTGAGACGACTAAGTGAATGGATATTCTGTGAGTAGACCTAGGCAGCTTGCTGTTGTTCCATCTTGTTAGACCATGGCTTAAAGACATCATTGGCGCTGATACACTGTTTTAGAGAATTGGGATAGGGAACTTTATTTTACAGATTCGAGGTAGCGGTCTCGATCCGAATTTCCTAGTTTTACCTGCATACGAAAATGGCTTAGATTACTATTGGAGAAGGTCTACACATTTCTGCAGTTGCCAGGTGGCTGGTCCTCGGCATTCAGGAGCTGGGAGAGTAGCAGAACAGAAATTTCGGCCTCTTGACCGCATTAGGTCGCAAACCAGTTCTTGGCTATGCCTTAACCTGCCACAGGTCGTCAAGAAGTACGTTGCAAGCGTGATTCCGCCCAAGACGTGTCTCCGATTCCGAGCTAGTGGATGCGGGTACTTTCGCGCAATTGCTCGGCTGCTGAGTCGGGTAGTTCCGCATGAGATTCTGGATGTGGAAGCTGACGATTCCGCGCTTTCCGATTCCGAGAGCCTAAGCGCAAGTAGCCGATTGTTACACCTTTTAATCCGTAGAAAATACTAGGGGGCGTAGCCGTTAGCTATCCATTTCACCGGGTATGGGATAGTCCATGGGGAGCAATCATGAGAATTTGTCTTCATCTCTGTTGCGATTGGCACCGTTGAGTCAAGTTGAGTACAACTCGTTTTGAAGCACATCGGTCCGCTTCCAACCACGACTCAGCGCCACCCACGAGATGACACTAGTCGAGCCAATTCGAACTCCATCGGAACCCAATGCAGTAGTCTCCGGGTGCGGGGAGTGCATCTCGGTTTCGAGCCTAGATTCCATTGGTCTATCTAGTGTCTGGGGAAGTTGGCTGGACCTTTCCCCCCCGCGGGGTGTAGAGCGTGGGGCAAGCTAGCCCCCGACAACAACATTATAAGTACCTCTTCTGGCTATCATCTATTTCCCTTGATAATTCCCTGAATTAGAACGCACAGTTCCCCGCGGCGGTACCCTACAAGAGCCCGAAGCAAGAAACGGCAACAACGACAAGATCAACAATTAAACAGCATCCAGCAGCATGTCTGGCGAGCCTGCAGATAAGCTCGAGTTTGACCCAGTGCAGGTGGAGAATGCTAGCGATAAGGAACCCGACCGTGGCGTGATCAGCCTGGAGACAGAGAAGAAGCTGCTTCGGAAGTGCGATCTCCGTGTGCTCCCAGCCATCACCGCTATTTTCTTCCTTTCGTTCATAGACCGTTCGAATATCGGTGAGTTTATACGATTCGCTCCACCCAAACCCCACTGCGTTGGACTACCTTAATAATCCGTCCACCCACAGGCAATGCAAAGATTCAAGGAATGACCGGCGATCTGCATATGCAAGGCCCGGACTACAATATCGCATTATTCATATTCTTCATCCCGGTTCGTTGACAAATAAAATACCAGCCGAGAAGAAGGGAAGAGACTAATCACATGGCTCACAGTACATTATATTCGAACTGCCATCTAATCTTGTTATTAAGCGCATCCTGCCATCCACATGGCTCAGTGCAATCACGGTTTTGTGGGGTTTGTGCTTGTCTTTAGACATTATGATCGTTGGGAGTGCCTACTGACGTTGTCTGGGTTGCAGGAATTTGCACTTGTTGCATGGGTCTAGTCACAAATAATGCCGGATTGGTCGCTTGCAGACTTCTACTCGGCATTTTTGAGGCTGGTATTGTTCCAGGTATTTAGTAAACTTGAACCGCAGCAAAACTGAATGCCATATACTTATCGGGCGATCCACAGGCTGCATTTACTTGATCAGTATGTATTACAAGAGATATGAAGTGCAATGGCGAATGTCGCTCTTCTTCTGTGCGAGCATCCTAGCTGGTGCCTTCTCCGGACTGCTCGCATTTGCGATCTCGAACATGGACGGCGTCGGTGGATACGGGGCATGGCGATGGTATCTCTCTTCCTCTATCCTTGTCTCTTGCGGAGGTCTCCTATGTGCAGCTGACTAACAAAAGCTGTGGCAGGATTTTTATTATCGAAGGGCTTCTGACAGTTATCGTCGGCGTCATCGGCAAGTGGTGGATCGTTGACTGGCCCGAAACAGCAAAATTTCTTAATGAGGAGGAGAGGGCAATACTCTTAAGCCGGATAGCCGAAGATGTCGGTGATGCAAAAATGGATCATCTAAGCAAGAGCGCTACCAGGCGCATCTTGAAGGATCCAAAGATATACTTCGGCACTCTCGCCTATTTTGGGGTAGTCAATACTGGATATGCAGGCTCGGTAAGGTCTTCTGCCAGCTGTTCTTTTCCCTTCTCCCCTCCTAGATATAGCCTGCTCGCAGTTGTTATGTCGCTTCCACACCACAGACAAAAGCTAATCATTCATAAACTCAGTTTTTTATCCCAACGATCCTGAACCAGATGGGTTTTAAAGCCGCCGACGCTCAGATCCGCACTATCCCAATATATGTCGTAGCTACGATAGCCTGCCTCACGACCGCGTATATAACCGACCGTCTGAGACATCGCTATATCTTTACGATGATCGGAATCATAGTTGGATCCGTGGGTTACATTCTCCTGCTGTGCCAGCAATATATTGCTGTCGGTGTTAGGTACTTTGCACTCTTTTTGATTGTCTCCGGTGGCTACATGACCCAGCCAGTAGTCCTCGCGTGGCTTTCAAATACCGTCAGCGGGCACTATAAGCGGGCGGCATCGTCGGCAGCGCAGATAGGTTTCGGAAATTTGGGCGGGATTGTCGCTTCGAATGTATTTTTCGACCGGGAGGCACCACTGTATACGACTGGGCTTGGGGTCAGTCTAGGAATGTTGTGGATTTGTGCAGCCGCATGTACCGCACTATATACATATGCGACGCTAGAAAACAAGAAGAGAGACAGGGGAGAGCGAGACTCGCGGCTACAAGAGCCAGACGCCGATAACCTAGGCGACGATCATCCACACTGGCGACTTGCCACTTAAAGATTGTTCAAGTCGCTGAGGAACTGGGCATTTTATCGGCCAATTCATGTTGTTCGATTACATAATCAAGGCCGAAGTGCCCACCTTGTCAACGGCTTCCATCAAAGTAGTGTTCATAATCTACATTCCCTTATAAAGGGAGGGAAAGTAAATGGCAATACTATGCCCCTCAGCCAAGGGGTAAAAGGTACAGTCGTCTGCCGGGACGTCGTTGGTGTGCTGAAAGACCGCAAAAGTCACGGCCGTCTACCATTTCCGTCAGTTAAAAGAACCTGGAGCTAATCGGTAGAGACGCATGGAAAGCCGGCCAAAAAGGTTCACTAACCTCGCCTATCACCGCCATAGGAGCGTGCCATAGCCCCGTCCGGTAACAGATTCCCTGGCCCGAGGTCGCGACAAACGCGCGTAAGGTACCGAGGTCGGGGGTAGCATCATCGCACGTCTTACTTTCCGCCACGGCAACTAGATACTTTGCATCCGCGGTCATAGGCACAAAAATCTGAGTCGTGAATAAGTGTCTTTCTAGCATTTCCAGCACAAACGTCCGGTGGCCGTCTCCATTATCGATGGTAGACCTCGGAGAGGCCTGGCTGACATTCACAACGGCTCGCCCCGGCCTGCTGCTTTGCTCGTATCGATTTTCGGTCTGGACCACGTTTTGCCATCGCTTCGACATTCCTCCATTGGTCATCACGGTATTCGGCGTTGCCAGATCGGCTGCGATCAAGCCTCCATAGCTCGCGAACGCGGCCTCTGTCAGCGGCTCTGCATAGATGGCGCGAAGTGCTGTCGTGGACATAGTGAATATCTATCAATGGACAATAGTGAATGTTCCAGGTTTTAAGAGATTACCCAGTTCTGAGGAGGCTGTCTCAAGTTTAATCAGACTGCCTCCACCCTTTGTGATCAGAAATTTGCTCTTGCGGTAACTTCCGGTAGCATGGGTGAACTCCGGAGTTATAATGCCGTGCGGACCTCTTATCTGAGGTGGGTACCCTTAGTTAACGGCCGCAAACCATCAGAATGCTTCTCCGAACGTCGGCCACACTAAATTGTACCTCTTTTGCCTTAGAGGCAGCCGTTAACGAGGTAGATGCTGACAGACGCATTCGCTTCTTGGATAGATGGACCGACTGCTATTATTATTTATATAGCTCTTCTAGTTAGGTATTGCTTTAATATAAATATTTATACTCTGTCGGTGTCATCTCGGACCTGGAATCAAACCTCCGATCCCGTATAGCAGAAAAGTATTATGTGTAGCTGATCTCGCGTTCTTAGAATGAACCATCCGTCTATCTTGAGCTTAATTATCCATCGAGAATAGGTTTGCCAAGATCAAGAGTACACTTTACTAAAGATCACAAGCCCCAGTCTTTCTATCACATCTTTAATCAGCGTGTTCTTCAAAAGCGAAAGGTAACTCGACCTCACTAACCAGCAGGGAAGGTGACCAAACTTGACTGTGTAGTAACACTGCGAGTCGCTCAAAAGTACCTTTTCTTTTGGGGACCAGTAATCCTCCTAAGGAAAATTCTTACTTTTACGATGAATTTTATTTTGGATATATAATTCCTCTTAGCGAATACTTGCTTGCTCTGGCATATTCTCGACATCAGATGAGGTTTGCACGGCTAGAAATAAGGAACACAGACTAAAATATAGCTACTGCATTTGGTGGAGAGGCAACACCACCTGGGATCTGTGAGAAAGTTAGCAGGAAACCTTTCGACTCAATTGGTGATCAAATCCACCTTTAGTGGCACGCTGGACACAAAAAATGACCATCTTCCAAGTCTATTACATTCCTTCGACAGGTCTTCAAGATCAAACATCTCTCCAATGGGCATCCCCCATCCCGCCAGGCACCATTGATGGATGTTGCGGTCCTACAATATGTAGTGTTAGCAGTTGCCCAGGTAAGACCTATTTACGTGGAGTTGTTTAATGACCACTGGCGTATGTCTCCACGACATCCGTCTGTAGCTCTAGGGCTACCGCTGAAGGGAGGTCTTAGCAGAGATTGACTAACTGGAGGATTGTATGGTCCTGCCATTGGAGAACGCTCAAACGCAGGTGCGTCACCTGCGATGGCAGCGAAACGACTCTCCCATAGCCAGCGGAGGGAATTCTCGGTTGCCTCGACGCCGAGGAATCCGGCCGGCTGTCTGTCGGGAAAGTTCTTCTGCGCGGCGACAGACAGCTCTTCGTATGCTTTGATGAACCCGCCGCGAACGAAAAGGATGTCGCCCTGTTTTATCTCGATCCCTTTCTCTTGCACAATGCTCTCCAAGTCACTTAGCTTGATGGTGTTGGTCTGATGTGGGTTGAGTTGGATACCATTCCGCTCAGCCCAGTCGGCCCAGTCAAGCAAGATACCGCGGCCGACGATACCGCCGTTCTTTACCCAGACTTAAAAATACGATGTGAGCTTTGTGTGTCTTCTACCTTTTCCATCGAAATTGCCCATATAGGGTAAAGCAAAGGGTGAGGACACTTACTATTTGTTCCCAATAAATCACCCTGGGCAAATTCCTCCTTCTTATGCCCATTATAGAATAGCCCCGCCTTCTGATAAGCTGCCGATGCGCGACCTCATTAGCTACAGGGCACAGAGAGTGTTCAATGAGACTGTCGGCGTACCGAAATGCCGAAGGCCGTCCCACTGCGTGCTGCTCTGGGTGTTGAAAGTAACTTCATCATCAAACCCGACCAACGGGGCATGATCGACGATTTTATGCCCAAACGCAGGTCGTTTGAACGAGGGAAACAATGGCTTGATGAGTTCCCAGTCTAGAGACACACGCGTGCCCTCTTTGATCTCGCTTGCCGCAGCCTTGACGACCTCGGGTGTTAAAAAGTTAAGCCGCCCCAGTTGGTCGTCATCGCCAAATAGACCCCACGCATTCCCCGGTGGTCCATCTTTTCGGAGTGGGAGCTCATCAAAAGAAGGAATCTTTGCTGGAACGCCCATTTTTTAGCCTTTTATTACTGTGTGTTGCTAAGAGAGACGGACGAATTCGTCTCTAGGTTAAACATGAAGAGACGTTGTAAATCTAGATCCAGAGCAACCGAGGGTAAAAGGTGCGGGGATGGCAATCACTAGCGGCTATCCATACTGAGTTTGCCGGATGACAAGTAGCTGGTTGACTAGTAGAAAGTTTCTATGTAGAATGAGAGAGATGCTAGCGTAAAAAAAGGAAAAAAGAAAAGGGGCGGGATATGCTGGCAACTAGAAGTGCTCTAACCATTCCGGATATGGGTAACCGACGACTCTCATTCTCGTTATGTCGTTATGGTCTGCGAACCATTCGATGGAGATGATTCCGTCAAGTCGTATCATTAGAGTTACCATCCATCAGAGTTAGTTCGAAGTAAGCAGACGAGTAATATGCCCTGCCACCCAACAGTCACAGTTGCGATCCACCTAACGCTAAGAAAAGCTCTCGGCCATTCAGGGGCGGTGCCGGGCTGGGCTCGACGGAAGCTGAGACAGCGACTTACCTTGTCGAAGATATTTATGGATCGAGCCGATCCTGAATTGCGAACATATAGCCCGGCGTAGCTCTACAGGTAAGGAGAAAACAGGACAGTGGCTTTGGGCTTTTATGGTAGAATTATAACGTAATCCATATGTGAATCGAGTTCTTCGCATCGGAGGGCTTGCCATTAGAATTGTCTGCAGGTGTAGCAAAGCCCCATAAATGCCTCGTCTGAGTCCGGCTAGTGACCTTAGTGCTTGATACCATCAATTTTCTTACCAAACCGCCTCATAAACCTCAAATATACAGAACTTCTGGGGCCATGATCAACCTCTTCCCTTCCTTCTCGTGTTGCTCGAGTCGCTTCCTCTCGTGAAGAGCAACATCAGACTAGGCTCTAGCAGCAATTTCATGCACCACTTCCAAACCTACATCTGACTCCAGCCATTCCGTCTTCCAGATCTTTTATGCGATTTGCAGCGTCATAAACTTTCCAATGGCAATCCAATCTTCATAGTGGCGCTTTTTGATCGAGCCCAAACCAGTCGATAGTGCCGATTGAAAGAACATACGCGGCGACTGCTACTAGCCACAACTGTTGCTCTTTACCGTAGTAACTCTTGGGCTTCGATCAAGCTAAGGATTCTTCTCCACAGAGTCTAATGCGCCTTTTTTCTTGCAAGGTCTTCTCCAGCCAGAGAAGAATAGGTCCATCTGTACGGCTTGCGGGAAAAGGCGTTCCTGTGAGCGCAGGGACACGTAGGAACTCATTCGCCCTTTGTGTATACATAGATGCGAGGACCGGGTCTATATTATTCTGACCAGGCCTGCTTGTTGCCTGAGCTAGCCGCACGGTGTATATTATGCAAAGCGACCTAATGGTTTGAGGTTAACATAGAACAGGGGGTAATTATGTAAGCCTTCACAAGGCCATTCAGAGAGAACTAACTTTATTGTGTATTGCTTTACTAAGTAGTCAAAGAATTTCCAGTGTATTTCCAGTCTTTTTCTCGCGTCGAGCAGTGTGAAAACACCTTTGAGGTGGACTTCTACACTTATATAATCACCGGCCGCGCTCTACCGGAGAATCAGTAATTATTACCAGAGACTTGCGATAATTATGCCTCACATCAGTCGTAATCATAGAGGATATTGCACTTAGCTAAGCAGCTGGCACAGTGCCCTTGAAGCCAACTAGGGTAACCTTCAACCATTGCAGGAGGCCTTGCCTATGATAGAGGTAGGTGTCATGGAAGTTAGGACAACGCTGGAGATGACGAATCGAAGATATCAAGCAGAGCATCATCTGAAACTACGTGCCGTCTGTTGCCGTTAGCCTAAGGCTTGCATTTAGATTAGCTAGCCCCATCAACTACAAAGATCATGTCAGAGCAAGCTTACCCGGAAGTGAACAGATTAGCATCGCTGTGAAAATTGTCTGCAAGCGTACTATGATCTCGGACAACTAGGGAATGGATTAGCTCGGCACGGGGAACGATATGGAGCCATCAGATCGACATACAATGGAAGAAACCTCTGAGGATCGGTACGTCATGCCCAATGGTAGAACACCGAACGGGTCGGCAGACGTTCCGGAGAGCATTCTGGGCAATAAATGCATCGGATAAGCCTTCAGCGGCTCTTACGGCTTGTGTACCGTCTGTTGAGAGACATCAGGGAGGCGTGCGCATTCGGTTCCATAGACCAGGCATAGCTTGCTGTGGATATTGTCAGTAGCTGCAGAGCTGCTGACGGGCTAAGCATCTGGAAGGCGGCCGGCACCTGTACGTCAAGTCAAAATGCAGAAATAAAAGAGGACCAATTAGAATTTACACGTACCATATCGGCTACTCCTCGCTGCAACGTATTTTGAGCTGATTGCATGCTGTACACCCCCGTCCGGCTCTTCTTATGGGCAACACGTTGTCTTAGCTTCCTTTCTCGATTTGCATTCATCTTAGTCAATTATCAAGAAATAAGCGTCCTGTTTCAAGTTTGTGATCATTCGGCTCAGCTCAGTTCGCCTCATCTTCGAGTCATCTGTCGTGGAGGGCTGGCGCTGGAACCCCCCCTTTAAATTCTCACGTTGTTGGCCCACAAAAAGGAGTCGTACATTCCGAAACATGTGCCCAAAGCCGTTAGTCACAGCTGCTCTGATTGGCTGATTGAATAGGTAACTCATATGGCCCCTGTCACGCCAAGTAACGATGGCTGAATAGCAACACAACTAAAGCTGGCACCTAACAACGCTCTGTCTGGACCGGACGTTAGATGTAAGGACCTGCATGCACCACGCCAGCAAAAGAGCCAGCACACCTTATATGGAGGCTAACCCCAGTTGGTGTGGACTACCAGATTCACACCAGCTGAGCCTAAGGGACCCTATAGGTGGAAGTACTGCGTTGCCTGGCAGATCCTTACAGAGGCACCGGATGTGGCCCGGGGCCACCCGGCACCTACTTCGTAGGAGGACTTCTGGGCCATCATAACAGGAGAACTTTCCTCCTGCAAGAATCAATCTTGCACTTATAGACCCCAGTGTGTTGTCAGGTTCAGAGCTAGCCCTATTAGGAGGTACTGACAATAGAGACCCACGGCTAGGGTGGCAAATTAGTTACTATTAGTGAAGTTAATGCTATAACTAAGACTGAGAGCGTTAATAGACTAACTCTAAATAACATGGTCTTATTAGCCCTCTAACTTTAACTGAGGAAGATTTAGAGTATCGAATAGTTATTATTTACTATTGACTAGTAGTTAATTAAACCACAATATCTAAGGCTATTTAAGCGTTAATACTTCTCTATATTCTATATAAATCAGTCGAGCTAAGGTTAAATCACTTAGTCTCGCTTATCAACTGTAATATTTATCCAGAAGACAAGTATCTATTCGGATAGTAGGACTATATAGTCTACTATGAGAAGGCCTTTAACGAGTGTATCACTTAATAAGAGGCTAACGTCAAAGTCTCCTAAAGATTTTATATATCCACCCACTATTACTAGAGGGATATTCTACTGCTACTATATTTAAACCAGTATTTAACAATAATGTTAGTAGGACCCTGGGATTATTTAGAGAGAACCATATGCCTCTAGCTAAGGTGCTCCCCGCTCCACTACTTCACAGCAAGGTGTTTAATACCTTTATCAAGATGACTATAGAGATAGGTTTATAGCTTAGATCAGCATATTACTTAAACCACAAGGCTAATACAGCATACAACAGTCAAGCACTACACAGGGGCGGACTGTACATAGACATACCTATGCTTTTCATCCACGCTAGATTCGACTTTATATATGCCATACTAACGAGCCATTTAGCGGAGCCTATATGTAAGGTGTGCGAGAACCTTACCAAGGTGACTATCGAGGTGGCGCATACTATAAGCTTTAGGAAGCCCGCCGAGGGGAACGGCGCAATTGCAAGGTTTCTCCTAGAGGAGGTGAAAGAGTGCTAGCCTAGGTATACAGATTGGGAATATCGCAACACAAAGATCTGAAAACGGTACTAAGGGATCCGCCTCTTTCTGCGTACTGGAGGAGACCTCTCTTATTAACTCTCAGCATCGCCTGTCTACCTTTTACAATTGTAGTTCTGCTAGTCCCGTTTTATTGCACTACAAATAAGCGCCAGCTAATTTCTTGACCACTTCCTAACCGAGCGGCCAAAGGGGAAATTCAACGACTAACTAATCAGAGACCAAAAACTAATTTTCAAGCACCTCGAAGGACTGATAGAAACACTTCAGTCAGGCAGATATCTTGTATTTATTTTACACTATTCAGAAGTGTTACAAACATATATATCTACTTACTACCAGGGGTAGTAGTAGAGCTTCACTTTACCACTTTTTAGTCAAGTAGTATTTAGTACGATAACAAGCTAAAAAGCGGATATATAGAAGTAGAGTTTATTGACGCTTACAGAATAAAATGGGACAAAGAAGTAAATATACTTACTATGTATTACTTTAACTGCTATGTTTCTCTTTAGAATAATACCAGACGTATTTAATGAGACCTCCTACCAGCTTGAAAGTGCGAGCTATAACGCAGCGCTGACTCGGATTAAAAGGAGGTTTGTAGTGTAAGCTTTAGGTGAGTAGGATGGCTGCGACTGATTGTAAGAAATTTGAACTATCTAGAAATCTAGGTTTACGGCACGTATGATAGTGTCGACACTGGTTAAGGAGAGACCCGATACTTGTTTTTGTATATCTAGCTGATATCTATACTAACGGTTGCAAAAAATTTGCACAGATGAAGCAACCCATCTTAATAAGTCTGCTCACCCCCCGGGAATTTATTTAGTAAAGAGAGTGTCTGTGAATAAATCCTCCATGCTAACGGTTGCGGAACTACCTCCCTCGCAGAGACAGCGACACATCTTAGTCAGCGGCCCCGCCTCGCCCCCCGAACTTATTTGGGTGTTTATAGAGAGTGTCTGAAAATAAAGGTTCTAGCTTGACGCCGCTAGAATAAAATCTCTTCTCGACGTTTAGCGATTTTAAGCCCAGGCAGCTTCGCAGATCAGAACCTTATATCCAGTTTCACACTCTTTGCCGTAATTAGCCTTGCAACTCGGGTCAATCGTACCCATGGCTACGAGTTGATTAAGATTATGGTTCGCAGTCGTCGCCTGCACCATTGAATAGTCGCTGGGTCTATCCCATTGGCGGAGAGTTGACTTTCCACAGTGAGGAGCATCTCCATGCCAGCGGCATACTGGAGCTCTTTCTCCATCTCCGTCCCGGCAGTAGCCTTTTGCTAGGACCGCAGCAACAAAAACCGTAGTAACTGTAAGAAGGCTCGCGTATTGCATTTTGCGTAGAATTTTGGATACGTGGATTGGTATGTGGACTCTTTAAAACAAGTATTTAGTGTTGAAGAATTGTACTAGTGTGTAGAGAACAGTATATATACCGGATGACCTCTTGTATTAAATACTGCTAGTAAAAATTGATCGCTGGCAGTATATTCAGCTCTAAGTTTGCTATTCGGACCGTCTGTTAAAGTAAATTGGTTCTTGATTAAGGCTACTATGAAACCGGAGAATTTTCGAACAAGGAGGGGTAGCCCGGAACGAAGATAGCCGCGGCGAAGGGTACACGTAGAATTTTGAGACATGCCGACAATATTAGATGCACCGTCCAGGTTCAGTAGGTTGTCATCCTAAACCTAATTTCTTTGTGTTAGTTGTATACGACCGCCTACTTTCCGTCTTGCCACCATTTAGTAGTAACGATTTAACCACTCGAGCCAGCCACCTACGAGGTTATTCTTTAATAAAGTTGTATATTGTCGCAATGAAAGACTGTGCATGCAAAGAGAAAGAATAATCTTAGCTTCAGTCAGTATATCTAGCAGACATTTTATAGAATTTCTTCGTATTGGAAGAACTGTAACTAAGCTACCGACTAAGATCAGTCAATAAACGTGTTTCATACCTAAAGTTACTTCCTGACGGATATTATTTTCAGGTTTAAACTTTTTCGCAAGTCCGAGAGAGGGCATTAGAAGATGTCTTATCGGGCGTTATAGGTTAAGCTGCGAGACAATGTCGGGGTTATGCCACATACAATTTGCGGAAAATACGCTGCTGGGTTCGATCTCGTACGGAGATGGCGGCGCTGTGTCTGACGTAGACTAGAGAGGGATCCGATGAGCAGTTAGCTGCGATTTACATTACAATGCATCAACTAAATCTTTAGAATCCACCTGTACTTGTATTTGTAGGAAGGCCCTGCAGATTACGGGGACTAAGATAGGTAAGAATCGCGCTTCAGGTCCAGCTATCCCAGTCAGTTCGGGCCAGCCCAGTATAGTAGCTAGGAGACATGGGGGTAGAGCGCGCCTAAGGGCTCTATAGCCTATAGGCGTATAGTGCTGGTATTTCAGAGGATAGCTGGGGACATCGTAGGATTTGTAGGTAGTCTGTAGTCGTGTTAAAGCATTCCATATAAAGGCATGGCTCTCTAATAGTGCAGCTAAACAACGTCCGCTATTAACGTGGGCTGGACCTGCTAGAGCGTGGATTATATCCTAGTCCTTAGCCCCTAATTTGCGCGGCGCTATAGTAGTGCTTGTGAGAAACTGGCCTGTGCTGCCCCGAAGGGTAGATCCTGTAGGAGGTAGAGCTTATAGGCTTCCCTGCCGGTAAAGCGGCCGGGGATGCTTAAGGAGTAAAAGCGCGCCTCTGTGTCGATCGGCTAAATTGCGTTTTCTGTGCGTTAAGCAGTTTACTCTAGAACTATCGAACATTTGCACGTACTTAAGAAATGCTAGAGAACTCTATTTTCTAGCTGTATTGGATACGTCTAAGTAGAGCCAGTGTTTGTGCTTGTAGAGAGGTGAACATCTGAGCAGCAAACCATAGGTGTAGAAACCAAAAGCAATTACCGAAATTACACTAACGTAACACAATGATTATCCTGGGATCTCTTTCATTTAAATAGAACTGAAATTGTCTAGAAAGTAGAAGTACTATAAGCCCGGGCAAAACTCCAAGACCCCGCTGGAGGATGGCTTCAAGCCACCTGTAGTCGACACTCGTAATCGAGACTTACCATGCACGACCCGGTAGGCTGTGTAGTTTATGGCGCCCAGTAAATGGATTTCCATGTCTCAGTGACGCGTCCAAATGTATCATAATGTATTTTAATGCCTCATTTCCTCTTCTCTTTGGCAACTACTTAATAAAGGCTGCTCGGTACAGGACGAGAAAAGGAATTCAACCTGTGAAGTGAAGAACATCTCGAACGAAATTTGGCACGACTCCTATGATTGACGGCTCAAGGATGCCGCTATCCATGTTTTATTCAACTGAACTCGCTCGCCTCGCATACAGTTTATAAATAGCGTCAATCCCTGGTACACCAACTTGCGTGGTTGTGTCTCCCCCATCCACTTTAATCTACTCGGCTCTGAGTGGTTACACTCGACCCTATCCACCGCCTACACATACATCCGCAACTACCATCACAAAATATGAATTAGGGTTCATGTTAACAATAGGTTACACTTCGCCGCCCGGACAGAATAGTTTTACTTCTTTCCCAGGCTACGAATGTCGCTGCTGGTCAGAATTCATATCATCCCCGGCCACCACCGAGACTACTACCTATATCTCAGGAGAAGTGGTCCCATATAGATCTAGTCCAATCACCTACACAACAAATAAAACTACTACCATCGTCATAGATCCTACACCCTGGGTTGTCTGCGACGTAATACCTGAGTACCTGGATGCGCACAATTGCAGGAGCATATCATTGCTAAAATGGGCGTCGCTGGTAATCGTTTTTATCGCCATCCACTTAACATGGTGGATCTTCGATATTCCTGTGTTGTGGCAAAAGCGCGACAAAGGTGGTGGGCTCCGAACCTTCTTCGATATTATCTCATGGGCATGTGTGCGATCTCACTCACCGGCTATTGCAGCACTCATCGCCACCACCAAAGGCAAAGACGCGTCTCAATACGCGCGTATATACTACCTCGGCTTAAGGCGGCAAACGGAACCTCCTGAGTGGTCTACGTGGAAGTTATGTACCAGCATAGCTACCGATATGATAAGTATATTGGCAACGGCTGTGGCTGTTTATCATGCCTGTACCTTACTAGAAATCGACCAACGCCAGGTCTTTCAGTTCAGCTTGTGGGTGTACCCTTCACTCCCCGTGGCTCTACTGGGTCTCTGCTTCTTGGTAGTGAAAAGATATTTACCGCAGTCTGGGAAAGAAACCAGTATGCTTTTCCTCTTGATTCTATCTGTACTCATCTTCAGCGGCTTGGTAAGTGCGTCGTGTTGTGGAAATTCGACAATCCTGACGGCCATTTCCTTGGTGGATCTCTGTTATGTTTTTTATTTCATTGTTCTACCCTTTGGGATCCACCCCAAATTGATGTTTCGGTGGTGTATGCTTGCGTGGTTGATCCGTGTAGGAAGTGTGTCCTACTGCTGTCTTTAAGGAGTCAGTTTGCCGTGGTTTACATGACAATGAGAGGAATCGCGGCACTATTGGCCTGGATCGGATCAGTTTATCACATTAACGATTTAATTGGCAGGACTGCAGCTCAACAAGTCGATACCTATGAGGCTATGAGCTTCGGAGGCTTGCGACGCGGAACAGTGGAAATATAGCTGTATAAACAAGTAGTTGAGAGGCTACATGCTTGCTTGACCCATCTCTAGCTTTCGTCGCTGGTATTACCAGCTATATATCCTCGTGTGAGCTGGATACAGGCTCATACAAAGCCCCATATAGCCGGAGAGCGAACGGCCAGCAATCTGGAGAGCGAACGGCTAGCGGGGGCTGTGGGTTTCAGTATTGCTGCTGTGGATTGTTTTCCTAATCAGGTAATATGTCTTATAATACCTGAATTTTAATCGGAATGTTTGCGTTTATCGAGAGGCTTAAGCGGTATTGCCTTCCTAGCAGAATAAACGCTATTTTTATAGGCGCTATCAAGACTTCATTATGGAATCCTCTCGTAGTTGAGGCTTCATTTTCTTTTAACAAAGTGGTGCGTGTTCTGTTTATTGTCGTGCTTATTGTGGTGTTCCGAAATTGTGATCAATGTCTAGCATAACTGCAGCAACGAGTCAAGGGAAATCCTTCTTTTCTTTATATTGTTCCCGTTTTCTTTCGCGTTGCCCGACTGCTGATCCATATACCCTTTTTCTAGCATGAACGCAGTTCGTTCTAGGGGCCCATGAGCTTCCCGCCGCAGAACAAGTTGTCTCCTCCCTAACTCTTTTGACATTGGAAGCGCTCCCTGCGTCTCTGTTCCCACAACTTCGTCTAACTCCGGGTTTCGAGTTGTGCGTAGGATCACAGAGAAGGAGGCACCAAAGGAATTTCCCGAAGCCCAGATGAGGAAAAAGGCCACAGCGACGACGGCTGTAGCGAATAGAAATCCGAGACCGTATGCAATGAAGAGGTTCCGTGGACTGTAGACGTAGGCATTTTGAGAGGTGTTGACCGTGATTGGCCTCATAGGCGCCAGAGTCGAGTTTTGTCTTGATGGAGGAGCTTGGTTAGCACAAGGGGGGTCGAAGATCCGAGAACAGCAGACGTACAAAAAGTAAGCATCGCTGAAGAGACTGAGCGTAGTGTTAAGAACGATATCCTCGAGCGCCATTGCCATGGTCATATTCGCGATAGATAGCCCCGCAGTTTTGAGGTATGGCTGCTCAAGATACTGCATCTCTGTCGTTTCGATCATTACTGACCTGGTAATTTGCGTGTTGACAGGGTCGAAGGTCTCATCGGCGGCAACAGATATGTATCCCTGTAGAATCATGCCTAGTGAGTCCATAATCGCGACATAAGCTGTCGCATCCCCAGTACAAGGGATACCATTAAGCTCCGGGCAGATTGTTTGAGCTTGAGAACTGGAGACGCCTTCTCGAATTTTGTTCTCAACAGTCACATTTTGTTGGCCATTGACGAAAGTGAAGTTTACAGCATAAGAAGCGTTGTATAGGCCGCACTCGAGGGTAGTGTTGGCCGCCCAGGTAGGCCAGTCGTCTCCTGCCCAACCAGCCCCTTGGCCAGGAGCGAGCAAACTTGGCAAAGTCACATAGATACGTGCGAGGTCTCGGCTCCATAGGTCCACGGTGGTAAGGTTCAGTTTGAAAGTGGGTTGCTTTAGCGTTACATTCAGGCCGTAAAGAGCTGCAGCAGCTAGTGTCTGGAAAGAGTTGGCAGGATCCAGTGGCACGTACGAGGCGAAAGCAATAGCTGATCGCCGGCATGGGCTGGGATTGCAGGTCCAGTCGTGAATCTGTGCCCAAACTTCGTCTGGGAAAGATGCAGAGCTCTTAATGGCATCTTTTGGAGCGTTGCACTTCAGGGCTGGCCCGTAGAATTCGAGAAAGTAGGTGCAGTTGGGGTGAGATGGCACGATAGGCAAGACAGAGCCCTGTGACGCAACCGCGGACATTAACCGTACGACGCGAGAGGACGGTCCGTAGTAGCTAATATTAGAGTTCTTGATTATTTGAGCCCATTTATGGATCTCTGACACATCGTAGTTGACGGACGGGATCGGGTACTGCACTTTAGATTGGTTGGGCTGCGCGGCGAGCCGGATGCTAAGTGTGGCTGGCGTAATGACTGCAGTGAAGGGAAGCATACTTCAACAATACACCTGTCAGTCCAAATGTGTAATTCATTTTCTGAAACTCCCGTACCAAATAATTACCGCAATAATAGCAAGTGCTGGACCTTTCTTCCAAAGTTCCCAAGTCGTCAAGTGCCACACGTTATTTGCGGCACCGAAGAGCGAATCCAGGCCCTCTAAGCTCACAGACTGCGTTCTTAATGTGTACCATAGGACCTGTGTATAACTCAGGCCGACTGCAATCGCGAGGAGTATTCTCGATGCAAACGCGAGACCGGTCCCGATTCGAAAGAACCACTCCTGCTGGTCATCGCTGCTGACTACCTGTCCGTCTAGTGAGCGGTAAAAGAGATGATGTGCGACCGCGACTAGAATACCAAGTAAAAGACTGGCGGCCATAAGGACAGGGACGGAAAGATAAACCCGCGCCATTGCGTTCGTGAATATAGAGGAAGGAGATGGAAGGAGATTTTGACGTTGGAACGTCGCGGCGGGGTACTACTGTAATATGAACGGCATTGGCACAACTGCCGCGCCGCCTTGATGTAATATAAATGCAACGTAGATGCAGCTGAATCGGCATTATCGGCATTATCGGCATTATTGGCAGTATCGGTAGTATCGGCGACCCCGTCGTTGTATACAGTTGAATTCGAGTGTGTTGTCCCGCACGGTGAGCGCAGACTAGCCTCCAAGTACAGCTTCTGCGATACTCTCGCATGCAAATAGGGCGATCTATACAACCATATGTAAAGATAGAATATATAAAATTTGGCTTAGGCCTACAGCAATATGTCGCTTCTTTGCTATACTAGAATATGCATAAAAGTTCTTCAATTTCTGGACTAAATCAAACCTCAGCTCAAATGCCCATCACACTGGCTTGTTGAGTAAGAGTTTTCTTCTGCGTACCGGGAGCGCCTGAATCAGTCCCGGGCATAGCTGGAGTTTCTATTCTAGATAAAAACATTATATAGAATAGGATCGTCTAAAATGTCACAGCACATTTAAGGGTTGGTTTTCAGATGCATCAATATTGCCAGGACGCGGTCCTAGGTAAGAACTGCAGGCTGCAATGTTTGCCACGTTCTGTCTCATTATAAATCGAGTGATATAGAGATGAGTGCACTTGTCTCGCCAACCTCAAGAAACTCCCGCGGGTGGTAGACGATGTTGAAACGTGGAGGATAGCAAACCTATTGAATGCACTGAAAATCTCACATAGCTAACTGGGAGATGGTTAAGTTAATTAGGCAATACAGGTCGGCTTTAGCAAGAAAGGTCCCTACTTAAACTTCTACTTAAGCTTATAGATAGGCTTCATAGTTTACATTGCGGGTATAAGACCTCGTCAGTTGGGAAGGCTAAATGGTAGTACCAGATATTACTGCCGTCCTTTAACCCCCAAGACACCCGTCGAGTTGAAAATATTTCATCCCAATAAAAGTTCAAATAGCCAACATCGATACGCATCCAGCCAATATATGCTGGCCGGCCTGCACAGACTCGCCGGTCCTCCACATGCTCCTCGTTAAGCGCCCACACCCACGCCCTAAGCTGGTTAGGAGACAGGGCGGCTTCTTTTGCTGCTTTATACGCTTCTATATCGTTAAACTTGGTTTCTGGGGGAAAGGGCAGTTCCTCTGGCAGGTTCTTGAACGATTGCATCGAGTCGTTATTAATGATGAGACAGTTTTTGAATCGCAATTGGGCAGATTCCATGCCGGCCTGGAAATCGTGAATCTGCGCTCTCCAGTGCTTGAAATATGCCAGAACCGTCTCCATATCGGCACCGTCGAGCTTCTCCTGATCTTCAATAACATCGGATCGATACCTGCTCCAAAACTCCTCGAGGAACGACGGCCGTTCGGATTCTCCATCATCATGCAATGGGCGGAGCTGTGCCCCAATGCGGAGAAATTTAAGCCATTTTTCAACTCGGCCCCATAGGGTAGAAAATAGTTCGTCTGACTCTGGAGTATAGACAGTCCGGAAGACGGTAAACCCCCAGGTATGTCGATAGACTGTGGGCCTTGTGTTTATGTTAAATGTTTGGATCTTGTCCACAATATCGAATTGCTTCGTAGCCAGATAGTAGGAGAAGTCAATGGGGTCGCAAGGCGCTATGATAATAACATTTCTCCGTTCTGGGGAGAAGAAGGTAGTGGGAGAGCAATCGGGCAGACTGCCTTCATTTTATTCACGCGGGACCCAGTGTGTCCCATGTTCCCACACCGTGCGTGCGGTCCATTACAGTGCGAGCCGATTTGTAGAGACTGTCCAATGGAACTGGTCCCCCAGATAACTTCACCGGTCTTTTTCGCCGTTCTCCACCGCCCCATCCCTAGCGCCCGTATGTAGGGAGCCAGGGTTATTAAATTTTACACCTCGCTAGGGACCCGTTGCAATCTGGTCAGGGGCCAGCTTGATTGTATCACGTGAGGTAGCGCCTCCTTTCCTCTGTAAATAAAACCAAGTCCTCCCTTGAGGAGGCACGAGGAGGACCATCGATCCTCGTCAGGAACCAACTTAATATGCTCTTTTCCTTTCATTACTGAGCTTTGCCCCATTTCTCTTACTGCGGTGAGAGCTCAACGAAATCGCCCGCCTTCTCACTATATCACTGACTTGAGTTGTTTCACTAGCCTTGCCTATATACTACCAGAGGTGCTGGCATTAGCCCATGCTCTGGCCGCTGGAATAAGAGGTGGTTTTGTGTGTGTGTTTTTGCGCTTGATACGCGTTTTTTTGGACCACTGAGCGCTCCCCCCCTTCAATAGGAGTAGACGTTTGTCCTGCATTATCTTTTCTACGACTCTAATCAGGAGACAATATTACAAGTCCCAAATCTGTTCTGACAATCGGCTCCACAGAATCTAGCGTCCCCACCACTGTATGATATCCTACGTTAGCTGCCTTCCGTCTATACGGAATGGATTAGCAAAGTATAACGCACCAATAGCCAAACGATAAGCAACAACTGCCATAGTTCGAGCCTAAGCAACTATACTAGCCATTGGTCTAACTACCCTAGGTTCCGTTGATTGAGGGAATCCTATATTGCCAAAACTTGTTTGACAGTAAGATCTATAGAAATTTAAATCCCTATCGCGATAGGATAAGCAATTAAGTAAGAAACCCTTGATATGTTTTAATATAAAGAATAAGAAACTTACTGGTATCCCCAGATAGAGCAGCAGCTATCATATTTCAATCCTATATAGGTGTAAACACCATCTGGTTGATTACCACGCCTTTATTAATTAAAGATACTCAACAATTGCCAACCTAGGTTGGCAGCCTGCTCTACAGAAGTTGGAATCGCCACTGCTGAAGAGAAAATTAAAAAAAAATTAGTCCAGCTTGAAAAAGATAGTTGAGTTTTACCAGCGCCTTACTAGTATCCCTAGATAGAGCAGCAACCATTGTATTTCGATCCTAGACACGTACAGCCCTTACTACTTCCGGGGCTACAGGTCCTGTCTGGATAGGGCGTTATTTTAGTTGATTTTATCCTGGTTATAGTTGATGCTGTGGTTGTGGTTGTGGTTGTGGTTGATATTGGTATGGTTGTTGATGTTGTACTCACGGTTGATGTAGCTCCTGTGTTGTTAGTATTTAGGTCCTGATTCCACCCATAGACCGGGAGCGAGCAGTAGGCAATGCCTTGGACCAAGTGGCTGGTGCAATCTGCCGCGACAACGCCGAGCGAGGGTTGACCTGCATTAATATCGCGATTATAGTCTTATTATTTTGCCCCAATAGCGGAATGGCAAAGTGGGGCTGTGACAAAAATAATAACATTGTATAAACTGGATGCCTAAGGCAACGGGGTGTAAGTATTAAATGGGGGCTTATTTATAAGAATAGGCTGAATAGCTAGTATTAGATCTGACGTATTCAAGGCTTTGAAAGTATAACAGAGGGCAGGCGGTAGCTCTAAGAGCTTACGGAGGGCTAGCTACTATCGCAAAATCGGTATATGCCTAGAAGAATTTTGGAACAAAGTGACGAAAGGTTCTTATTCCGTGTGCTGCCACGGGGTCGATTGTGCAGTATGCAAGTGATCCATACTGCGCCTACAGTATCCGCTCTCTAATTCCCTTAGAAAATCAACCACTTAAGGCTATATTTTTACTGTATAGTTAAAACATTTGATATATTTTTACTAGATATAGTTAAAAAGGCCTTTATTTCTATGTAATATAGTTTGTAAGTGGTGGTTCTAATAGGTGTTTTTATCAATTCAGGGCGGCCTAGCTGCGTTGCTAGCCAGCCAACCAGCCAGCCAGCCAGCCAGCTAACCAGCCAGTTCCTCCAGGCTCTTTTGACGTGCTGCTGGCGGCACAGTTCTACTTATTTTATTATTAATTGTGGGAGTGGGCATATAATACTCCTAAAGCAGAGTATAGTGATAGCAAAAGTGGCTGATACTCTGTAACCAGCTGTTTGCTAGCTAGCGAGCTAGCTTTATACTATAGTTCAGTAAAGGCTTAAATTAGAATATTATTTCTCTCGCACGATTCGAAAATAGCCTTAGCTTTCGACCAGCTCTAGCGCCCCGGGGGGTTACACGCGAGAGAAATAGACCCTGGAGCATAGCGAAGGGTCGGCTATTTTATCGAAAAGCTTAAAGATAGTGTGGCATCTGTTTAAGAACGACTAGCTGATTCTGGATCAGCTATACCTCTGACACCACCAAATGGGACCGTAACGCCTGCTATGTAGATAAAAGAAATTGACTCTATCATTGGACAGATCCCCAAGACATCCAACCTTAGTTTCGTTACTAAACTTCGACCACGACGGATTTCAGATAATTCGACTCGGATATTGAAGAATAATTCCCAATCTCGTATTCTAGAGTCATCGGGGGACCATTGTCGCATTCGGGAAAAAACTTGCATCGGCATGCTACGCCCGACATCGGGTTGGAAATTCCAGAAATCCTTGCCTCAGTGCATAAATCGGCATCCAGGGTGTTTGGCCGACGGATCAAAAAAAATCGCCTCTTCTGGGTATTTTCTGGGGTTAGACTGCGGGGGAAACGTCGATCGTGCCGTGCATGACGATCCCGCTGCACTAGGAGCAAGCTGATTATCCCAACGAAGAATTGATCCTTCAACGCTCCTAATTTGGTTACTTTATGGTTTTCTGGCCCAATGCACTTGCTTCTAATAAAATAAGAAAAGCCGAATCGATGGGTTTGGCCATGCGACTTGAATGATATATAGATGCTTGCCCCTCCTCTAAGTCCAAAGTCGGCTGGAGAAGCCCGTTTGCTCTCTAACTTGCCAGCGTTGCATCATGAAGCTCCTTGCATGAAGCACATTGCTTTTTGGGGCCTCTGCCTTGACCTGAGCTCTTCATTGGACGTCAAGGCTGCACTTAGGCAACCGAGCGATGTCTTTCTTCCTAGCAACTCGAAGACTCTCTTCTCATGACAGCTAGGCTCGCCACCGGCGTTGTCCCTCAGCAACGCGACTCTTACCTCGAATTGGTTCGATGGCACTAACCTAGTACAATCCGTTGAGCTGGTCGTGGAAAACATCGATCCACTAACTGGCTAGGGAGCGGCGACAACTTTAGGGTCGATGTTACTTCCGACTTCGTCACTTTCGTTCAGTCGGAGTCCCTCAAACGCCTACGACCGGGAGACAAGACGTGGATACAAGTCGGCGTCAAGAATAAAGTCCATGTCAGCCCTGTAACTAGTTGTTCTGCAAGTATCATCGCGACTTGGGGCTCTCGTCTTGCTCAACTACACAACTCCACAACGGCTATTGGCCTCTGCGGGATCGGTGATTACGTGGCTACGGTCGATAGTCTCAAGTTGCACGAAAGTCCGGACTGGTTCAACGACATCAAATACGGTATTTTCATCCACTGGGATCTGTATTCTGCGCCAGCCTACGAATATATTCAGCCAAATTGAGTCTTATTCAGAGTGGTAAGCTACTGGAGAGGTTGACCTTACTCCGTACCAGAGCTCCCACCGGATAGGTATTGGAACCACCAGCATAGCTCCGCTGAGCAAACACACGCGTCAGTGTCATCTGGATACATACGGATCATCTTTCAACTATGACGAAATCATCTCCAATTTTACGGTGTCCAAATTCGACCCTAAGTCTTGGCTTGATCTCATTGACAATGCCCGCGCTTAGTCCTTTGTCCTAGTTACCAGTGAGTAGTGGCGTATCTGAGTTTGCGGTCAGTCGGTTCCTGACTAGAAATAGAGCACCATGATGATTTTGCCTTGTTCAATTTTCGGAGAGCACCAGCAAGAGATCTTCGGTTCACTACGGCGTTAAAAGGGACTTCATCGGCGAGTTACTTTCTGCTGTGAAGGCCTCGTACCCACACTTGCGTCGAGGTAAGCATATCTCCCTGCCTTTTAGTAGACTAAGCACTGACGCATCGAAGGAACCTACTTCAGCCTGCCCGAATGGTATAATCCCGCATATGCCAAATATGCTAAGCTCCCTAGCTTCCAGGAGGTGAGACACTGTCATGTCTGAGCGATCAATTTTTTTTCTAATGAACTTGAATGCAGGTCCGCCAACAAATCCGTATACCAATGAAGAAATTGACTACACAGGCTTTGTACCAGTGGAATACTTTATAATCGACATGCAGCTTCCACAAATGGAAGCTCTTGCCTACAACTATGGTACAGAAATCATGTGGTGTGACATTGGCGGGGCCAATAACTCAACCATTCTGCTCTCCGCCTGGCTGAATTGGGCCCGATATCACGGCCGACAGGTGGCTTTCAACAGTAGGTGCGGACTCAAAGGCGACTACGACACTCCTGAGTATAAGCCAGTCGGAAATGCGGCCGCGCGAAAGTGGAAAGCCACCCGTGGCATGGACCCACACAGCTTCGGATACAACTACATGGCACCGGACGATCAGTACCTTACAGGGAACGACATTGTCCAATCACTTGTCGACATCGTGAGCAAAAATGGCAATTTCTTGCTCGACATTGGGCCGAGGAATGACGGGGCTATCCCCAAAATTATGCAGACCAACTTGCTTGACAGACTAACTTGGTTGATGCGGGGGCCTGGATGAAGGCGCATGCCGAGAGCTTGTTCAATACTCATTATTGGCTTAAAACACCAGGGACGGGGAACCTACGATATACGACAACCAAAAATGCTTTCTACATTCATATTATAGGTATGCCCAACCGCACTGTGACAATTACTGATTCAGTTCCATACTTGAATGGAGATAAGGTCACTGTTGTGGGGGGGAAGATGGCTGGACATGTTGTTCCGATGGCGGAGAATGCAAATCACTCTTACACCTTGACTATTGGTGCAGGAATTGTGTCCGCAGACAAATACGTCTGGACATTTTCAAGATTACTTATTGAGCTAATCGAGGGTTTTCTGTCCACCTCAATATCACAAATAATCATTTTACAGCCATCACAGGGGAACTCTCTCTGTTGCCATGAAAACCCCTCATAACCGTTGTCCTCAACACCAACCCTGGTTATCTTGGAGAGCAACTGAGCAGCATCCCCAGCAAGTCCACCGGCTGGTTGATTTCTCTGTCACATGTTACGTCCAGTTTTCAAAAGCAGTCATCCGGATTTTCCTCAGTGGGGTGGCCAAGAGGTATCTCCTCCGAAAGCGAGGCTGTAATATCCGGCCTGGAGGGGTCGAATGTCGCATTCAATCCAGACTGAGAGACCTCGCAAAGGAAGACCTTTGAGAGTCTTCCCTCGAATTTCACGCACCAGCGGCCGTATATCAGCTTCAATCTTGCTGCTAAATTTGCTTGGATTTTTTGACATTGCGATTTTCATGATCTCATCCACCTCACAGCACGAGAGCATCAGAATGTGCCGCTTCGGGCGACAGAGAGAGACTGTACTCGGCCTGGAGGCCTCAATGATGACCTCTCATCCAAGACACTGTGCCGTCGTATGCGGTCGGAATCGTCGACGGGCCGACCGTCCGGCCTCGCGCCCATAAAGAGAACCCTATGGCGATCCTCCCAACTTGGATTCAGTCCGGTGGAGGCCATAGTTTGGTAAGCTCGTCCGTAAGCTTGGTGTCACAAGCAGATTGAACCTCGGGAGCTCCACGTCTCACGCGGGGAAAAATGCCAGAAAAGGTGTTCCTGGCGGGGCAACCGACACTCTGGGGTTCCAGCAGTGGCCATCGTGCCAAATTAGGAACCAAATTATCATGCTGGCTGCGGAGCGCTGTCCTCATACGGCCAGGCCCGCCGAATAGTGTTGCATTACATCGTATTACTTTTCGAAGCCGTGCACAACTCGAGTCATGAATGGATAATACCATAAAAACCCGTCAAGCCAGCCGTATAATTACGGATCAAGGCGCTTATGCAATTCTTACCTTTCAGCAGAGTTCTCTTCTGTGTGGAATCTGCATGATTTCTGAACGGGAACGAAGAACGTGCCAGCCAATATGCCTATGACGACCCTATTCATCGGCGCCCTCGCGGCTCTTGCTCAGACAGGCGCCGCGCTGCTCGATGTGTCTAACGTCCGGTGCGACCCCAATTTGAAGACGCTCGTGACGCCTACCTTTGGCAACGGCAGCACTTGGTTCCCGGCAGCTTTTACTGTCTGCGCCGAGGCCGAAATCAACAGTACCATCAGCGAAGCCTACGACGCCCTTTTAGATTTCAAGTCCTATGGAACCTGGAACACGTTCGTTGTCAATGTCGAAGTCCCCGCCAACGTGACAACCACACCGTCGCAGGTCTACGTCGGCATGCCTATGACGCTAACGACCAAAGGCTTGCTTCCCATCATCAACAGCACCAGCAACGAGATGATTTCAGTGATGGATGCGCCCGGCACTAAGCAGGCAGGAGCTGCTGTGGCGGCCTGGTCAACGGATTACGGATTTGTGGGACTCAAGGCTGAGCATCCCAGCGTCCTCAGGCAGCTTGAAGACGGCACGACACTCTATGTTAGCTGGGAGACTTACTATGGGCCGCTCGCATATGTCGTGGGCGGTTTACTTCAAAAATCCTTACAAGAGCAGTTCGAAAACCAGGGTGAGGATCTGAAGGCCTACCTCGAGACGAACCGCAACAGGGCCTAGATGACCTCAAACCACCTCTATAGGTCGTAGCATTCACAGCGAGTCAAAAGACAGGAAATACCGCTACCGAGACATTTTATACGGCATAATAAGCGGGGAAAAGATTACGAGCAAAGAAATTGACCTACGCCATTTAATGTATATATGCCTACGTCCGTCGAGGAATCCCGGTCCACCATATAGGCAGAACGCTAAGCACATATTACTTTAATACTACAGTATTGTAATCTCAGTCGAAGAGGCCCACCGAAAGGTTCCTCGTCTTCATAAGGCTCGGCTCCCTTCGTTACGCCTCTACAGCGGTCTTATAGGTAAAAACTAGACCTTTAACTTTATACAGCACTAACTAGCCCTTTATATATATTATATATATATAAATCTAATTATTAAAGAGCTTTATATAAAGATCCTAAGCTTATAAAAGAGTGGTTTAATCTTATATAAAATATAAAAGCTAAATAAGAGATCTTAAAGGAAGACTAGTAAAACTCGCCGCCGGCACCGAGCTTAGTTATGAAGACATACACATTTTCACTCGCATAAGCAAGAGTAGTCCAAGCGCCAGCAATATATGCTGGCAAATATATTGGGGACGTTGTGACTGGTAAAATGGCTGGGAATTTGTCTAGCTGTATATGGTTTAGCATGTGGTATGGGTGTCCGAATTACAGTTGGAGGGGTGTCCGAATAACGCCGTGGTGTAGTTGGCAGTAAGGGCATTTTACTGGTGCGCTAATGCATTAGCATACATTACTTAAGCTGATATGGGGATGGGATGAGCGATGTTGATGCGCCGCCGGAAGCGGAGGATGCCTGCTGTGATTCGTAACCATGATGCATCATCCTTCCACTGCTTCTGGCCATGACTCACAGCATAAGCTTTATTACGCAAGGGACTTGGGCGATTGTTTTATGTTGAAGTTTCCCCGCAGCCCGAAACTACCATCTACACAAAGGAACGGCAAGTCTGCACTTGCCAGTGTCTACAGCGAGTTCTGCTAGTAAGTACAAACGAATAATCGCGACTACGTCTTTTTCTTAAGAGACTCTCCAATCAGACCTCAATTACATCGTTCTCAACGGAGAGATAACGTGTTTAATGACATCAACAGTCTGTCTGCAATGGAAGCGTTCGAGGACGACTTGGCCAAAGCAACGCAGCAGCTTGGTAACAGGGATTTGCTGGGCGCCGTCGCTGTGGTTATCGATAACAAGGGTGAGGCAGAATGTCCCTATGCGAAGGACCTCGATGCATGTGAGGTCACAAGAAAAGCGCGTCTAATCCAAGTTATGGAATACGAGCAGGGAACTTCTTATACCGACATGCTGCTGGACGCCAATTCCTCGATACCGATTCCCCCCAATTGGATCCTGATTGCACTCTCTCGCTTACCTCTGCTGGCAAGTTCTTCACCAATATTGTAGCCTTGCAGTTAGTCGAGCGTAATATTTTGACCCTTGACGAGCCAGTCAGCAAGTATATTCCTGAGATCAAGAAATGCTTGCTTGTTGAGGAAGTAGATCAAGAAATCCAGTTACGCCCCCCAACCCACGAGGTCACGTTGCGTAACTTACTTCTGAACACGTGTGGTATGGGCACCCCAGATACATACCAGGAACGCTTCGGCAACAAGGATAGAGTGCCACCCCTGGATTTTCCCGATGACGCCCATCCATTGGTTAAGAACCAATTTACGCACCTGTTTTTTGAGCCCGGCGAGGGCTTTGAGTATGGATGGG
Source organism: Thozetella sp. PMI_491 (assembly GCA_021432635.1). NCBI lineage: Eukaryota > Fungi > Ascomycota > Sordariomycetes > Chaetosphaeriales > Chaetosphaeriaceae > Thozetella > Thozetella sp. PMI_491. The sequence continues at coordinate 923,997 of MU270034.1, forward strand.
GCATCTACTGCGTGCAGCTTCTCGTCGAGCGCCTTGGCGACAAGGACAGGTTTTTCCAGTATGTTGACCACCATATCTTCAGCATGCTTGGCATGACCGCTTCAACCTATCGACCAGCCCTGGAGCCGCATGTTTGGAAGCGGCGCCTGCAGATGGTCGAGCGTAGAGCGGACGCTTCTACGATGGATGGCCAAGCCTACCTTGTGGCCTGCGACGAGGACACCTACGGCCTAACCTGCAGTGTATCCGATATTGCTCGGCTCTTTAGCGATCTTATATCGCCGAGTTGCAAGCTGCTCCAGCGCCAAGAACACAGTGATTTATTTTTCACTCCACAATTGACGCGCGGCACCTATCCACACACACCAGCTACTTCTAGCTGAAACTACTAACTATGGCTTCCTGCTGCCCCTCGAACAGGGCGTGTCACATAAGGTGTCATGGGCGTTAACACCACCTCCGGCTATAAATTGGACCGCGGCGGGCGCATTTATTGAAGAAGACGGTACCCTCACTGGCTCAGGGATCCCCAAGGGATCTATTGCATTTGAGGGGCAGCCTAATATTATCTGGATCATGAACCGCGAAAAGGGGCGTGTGATGCTTTTTGGTACCCAGTTGCTACCTGGCTATGATCTGAAAGCACATAATCTTGCAGTTCGGTTTCTGTATGACGCTTGGAAAACGTTTGGCTGATTGGCAAGAAGGATAATGGATCGGAGTGAGCTCTGTTACACATAGGATACTGATTAATACTTAGAGAGCCCTAGCCTGAGCTTGAGCCTCAAATGAAGCCAAGATACTTGAGAGCCTCATACATAAAATCGTAGCAGTGGAGCGCGACATTACCTTCTACCTCATGATTGGATAGGAAATAAACCCGCAGCCCAACACCATACTAATAGCCTGACTTATGTCATGCTCCCTCAAGCTTACGTTTTCATAAAGCTGAACGCAGACGCATACTAACCGATAAGGCCATGATGTTTCGCATCGCCTGGCGACTCGTTTAACTATATACAGCCCCGATCAAAGCAATGCGCTCTTGACTGAATAACTGCGAATCCCACTTTAGCTCAAACAATTAAACTCATCCCATTACTAGCTGACCACAGCCGTCCTGCCAGCTTTCCTTTCTTGAACCTGCCATCCAACAAGGATATAGTACTATGAAGACTACGGTGTTTCTTGCCTTCTCGGTCTAGTATACCATGGGACTGCGTTAATTAATGTACGTGTTGATGCAAGTAGTTAATATGCTATCTTTATACTGATCGCTAGAGCACTAGTCAATGCCTCCTTCCATGATTGACGAAGGGTTGTGGGAAAAGGAGAAAATACCTGCAGAATACGATCCAGAAGTCATCGGATATTTGGAGATAGTTGACAGTGCTCTAACAGGGTTTTCAAGTTTAGGTAGCTTACGACTTAACCTTGCAAGGTTGCAGCATGCCAGGCTTTAGATTGTTAGCGATTGTAAATCCCGCAGAAAGTGCTAGATCGTACCGTCACGTAGACTGCCACCCTCTTAGGGTTAACGACCAAGTCACAGCAAGAGCCCTTCGCAGAGTCTAGAGACTCTTCCACGCACACATCGTCTGCTAAATTAAGAGGGAGTCGCGTCATAAGATAAGGGGGGGCTGAAATAGACGCCTAGGTAGAAGTTCACGGGAAGTCTCAAGGTTGTCTGTCATATAGTACTGCTATTGCACAGAAAAAGATAAGAGACGTGTAGATGCATCGCTTCGCATTAGAATAGAGTTAAATGTTAGACCACTTTCTTTTCGTGTAAACTAGCTATGTCTTGTAACCTCTATGTCAATTCAGCAGTGACGGCAGAGTAGACCGATATGCTTGAATTTTAGTGGGTTTCGATCCAGAGAAATCAGATCGGCCGGCTCCCGTTGCTGGCTCCCCCATTTCTACGTCAGTCATGCTATGCACCCTCCTGCCTAGGTTCCGGTGAGAGGCTGTAGGTACGTAACCCCGTTGATCGTAATGGTCAAGGTTTTGTTTGCGTCAAAAGTGTTGGTCAGGGCGTCAATCCCCAGTGAAAATTGTCAGGGCTCGTCTTTTTGATGTAAATTACCTCGCCCGTCTAGACAATATCCGAATACCACTCAGGAATAGACAGCCTGAACAGTTCTTTTCTTTCTTTTTCTTTTTCTTTTTTTTTTTTTTTTTTTTTTTTTTTTTTT